>CM053595.1:114764368-114794773 GCA_028646575.1 Pseudocheirus occidentalis | reverse complement strand
CACACACACACACACACACACACACACACACACACACACACACACACACACACACACACTGGCCTCCTGTCTCAGCCAATATCCTTCTTCCATGTCAAAAGGGGAGTTCACACCTTCTCAACAGTGGACAGGGCTCACACCTTCCATACTTAGCCCTAAATACTAAGTATCTGCTAAACTGAGTGCTGTTACAGTATCTGGGAGAGATCTGCAGAGATAATCATAGTTGAACACACAGAAGTTGATGAGATCACTAAGAGGGAGAAGGGTTAGTACAGAGGCTTGAGTTGAAGTCACTTAGGAGGCAGGACATGGATAATGTCCCACTAAGACAAAGTAGACCGACCAGCAGCATCCAGACAGGTGAGAGAACCAAGGGAGAGAGAAGTGTCATGAAAACCCACGAAAGAGAGAACGATTAACAAATATCAAATGCTGGAAAGAGGTCAAAAAGGATGAAACATGAGAAAAAGGTTTGGCATTTAAGAGATCAGTGGTAACCTTGGGGAAATCACAGAATCTCAGAAGCCATCTACTTCAAATCACACCAGAAAGAAATTTCTACTATAAAATATGACAAGAGACCATCCAACTTCTGCTTAAAGTCCTCCAGCAAGGGGAAGCCCACAATATCTTGAGAGATTCCACTTTTGGAGAACTCCAATTATTAGAAATTTTTTTTTCCAGGCATCAAGCACATGTTTGCCCTTTTGCATCTTCTATCTATTACTCTAGAGCTACCTTCAGGGGCCAAACAAAACAAGTATAATTCCTCTTCCATATTTAATCCAATACTTGAAGATAGCTATTACATTCTCTTTGAGTCTTCCCCAAGATAAATATTCCCAGTTCCTTCAACCAATCTTCACTTGACAAGAACTCAACACCCTTCACCATCCTGGCTGCCTTCATCTGGCAACTTATCAACATCCTTCTGACACCAAGAGCTGTATAACATTCCAGGTGTGAAATGATTAGTGCAGAGTTAGGAGGAACTACCACTTTTTTATTCTTAGGGAAACTAAGCTTTTCTTAACCACTAATTTTTTTGGTATTGCCACATCATACTGCTCACTAAGATTGAATATGATGTAAAGCTACATTTATTCCTAATGATTTTTATCTTATTAGATTAGATTATTTTATTAGATTTATCTTATTAGATTCCCAGATTTGGGATGTGTGTGTGTGTATGTGTGTGTATCTATCCTTTATACAAGTCAATGATAAAAATATTAAACAGCACAGGGTTGAGCACAGATATCTAGGGATCTCCTGCCATGCTGACACTGAATCATTAACCACTATTATTTGAGTCCAGGAATTCAATCACTTCTGAATTCATCTAATTTTATTATCCTCCAGTCTACCACATCTTTCAATCTTTTTCAGTTTCAGGTTAGTGATAAGCTTGGATGTCAGACTGCAAAAGGTTGAGAAGTTAGTGAGGGGAGAGTAAGCAGAGATTAAGTGAATCTCTGAATTTCTGTAGTACTAGACCACTTTTCCACATATACTTATTCTTCTTTTCAATCCTATCTCATTCATCTCCCCCTCTCTCCTGCATTTATTTCTGTTTCCTTTTCTCATTTCCCCATTAATTTTTCTCCCTTGATCCTCCCACCCAGTATTCAAATCAAACCAATCCTACAACTGCCTCCCTCAAATCTTCTGCTTATGAGAGAAAAAAATAAAATCAAAAGCAAGGAGGAAAAAGGAAAGTATCACATAAAAATGACAAGGGTGCTATTCTGTCTATAGCTACACTGATAATGCTGAATCTGTGTCATTTTCACAAAACAATTCAATTTCACAAATATTTACTAAACACCAACAGGGGTGGAGGGTGGGGTAGGGGTGGGAGGGCATTATGCTAGACCCATGGGAACAAAAAGACAAAAACAATTCCTGCTTCTAGAAATTTATGTTCTTATATGGGAGAGAGGGAGAAGTGATACAATAAATACATCAAAGGCAATTTAAGGAGGGAGAAACTTCTATTAATTGGGAGGTGGGAATGGGGAAGGTATGGAGAGAATCTTAAGATCTCCAGAGGAAGTGGGTACCAAAGTTGACCAGAGCTTTATAAAGGAAGATTCTGGGATTTGAGATTAAAAAAAAAAAAAACATTCCAAGAATGGGGGAAGGTTTGTGCAAATCACCTAAGTTGAGGGGGCAAGGGCAGAATGAGATTGGGGAATATCTAGTAGTTCACTCTGGCTAGAATGTAAAGATTGTGAAAGGGATTAATGTGAACTAAAGCTGGAAAAGATAGGTTGAAACTAAATTATGTAGAGATTTAAAAACCAGACACTGGAGTTTATTTTTTATCCTAAAGGTTATAAGGAGCCACTGAAAGTTTTTAAGAAGAAGAATAACATAATTAGGCTTCTATCTTAGGCAGGTTATTTTGAAAGCTTTGCAGAGGATGGGTTCACTGAAATACTCAACTTATTGAGATGCTCACTGGAAATTTTATTTTCAATATGCCTGACAGATATCAGTAGGTAATATCTATTTAATATGATATTCATTTTTCCCCTTCCTCTTCCACAGCAGTTGGATACCCATTACAAATTAAACATGCATTGCAAATTGAGTTAGCCACTACTGTTCCAAGCCAAATGGTCTACGACAACAAACAGAGTAAGTTGTTTTCCAAAGTGCACAAAGGTGACAGGAATAAACTCTTATCAAAATAAATATTCGAAAAACCCTTGGCTGTAATACATAGCAAAGCTTTAGTTATCTTAGTCTACCTTCATCTTAAAAAGCACTATTTCTACCAGGCTTGAAAAGCAAAGAAACTATTCATGAGTCCAATAAATCACCCATAAAAAAAGTCAACCAGTAAAATGGAAAGAGCACTGGTTTTGGAGTCAGAAGACCTGAATTCAAATCCTGCTTCTGTCATTTACTATCACTGTGTCCCCTGGGTAAATTACTTAACTTTTCTCTGGGTCTCAATTTGCTCATTTATAAAATGAGACGGTTGGACTAGGATGTAGTCTTAAGGTCTCTTCCAATAAATCTCAATGAGTCATGATTGGAAAACAGTGTTTTTGTACTGTGTAGATTCAGTTCCAAAATTTTCTAAGTCACAGTTCTTTCTGAGTAGCTTTCATTTTACTGAGGATATAAAATCATGTAAAAAAAAAAGTGAAAATACAAATAAAAAGGACAAAATGTTCACTCAAAGTTCTCAAAACTGAAAGCAATCACGCTCTGAATTACTTATACTGATGAGAATATTCAAAAGAAATACAAATCAAACACGATACATACACTGTCATGACTATACTTCCTCTCCCCCAAAAAGTAGGATTCTGTAAAAGACAGCTTATAAACCTAAAAACTAGCATATTATTTTTGAAGAATCAGGGTATAGTGGTAAAAGTGCTTGATTTGGTAACATGGCATAGTGGATATGTTGCTATTCTTTTTTTTTTTTTTTTGGAGGGCAATTGGGGTTAAGTGACCTGCCCAAAGTCACATGGCTAGTAAGTGTGTCAAGTGTCTGAGGCCAAATTTGAACTCAGGTCGTCCTGAGTCCAGGGCTGGTGCTCTACTCACTGCGCCACCTAGCCTCCCCGATATGTTGCTATTCTTGAAGTCAGGAAGTTCTGGTTCAAATCCCAACTCAAGATAAAAATTTGTTTCAGGAACCTGGTTAAATTATTTAACCTCTTTTGACCTGAGTTCTTCATCTATAAAATGAGGGGACTGGAGTAGATAGCTTCTAAGATCCCAATAATTCTTGCTGTTGAGTCATTGCTCTGCTCCTTAATAAAAGAGCCTGTTCGCTCCCCTTTCTGGGCCTCAGTTTCCTCACCTACAACATTACGGAATTGAATCAAATTATCTTTAAGGTGCTCTTCCAGCTCCAACAATTCAAGTGCCAAATAAAACAGGAAAGCCAACCCCTACCAGAAAGACCATCAAAGGCTTGCTGGAACAAGCCTATTACACAATATTTTAGCTCATTCATTTATATTTTTGTAATCTAAAGAAGCCAGAACTGTATCAGCTACAAAACCCAATTCCCTAGATTACTGTCAGTCCTTTCACCCCCTCAGAGTGATACCTAAACAAAAGAGCAAGGTTTCCTTTTACTACACTTTAATCTTGATCACTATTAATGTTGTATTATAAAGAATCTCAAGAGGACTAAAACCTATAAAATGATCATTTGCAAGAAAAAAAGTACAAAAGTCCTTTGATGGATTAAAAAAAAAACACAACAGTTCTTGCTTAGCAGAGGTTAAAGGAAAATAGAAAGCACCAATTTGTTCAATCTCTTGCCTATGGAAGTATATAATTAGAGGTAAGTTCAACACTCACAAAACAACCCTGGCCAAACCTCACTCAAGCTGAAGAAAGAGTTCCTTCTTCAAATGAATTTAAATACAGTTTTAAAACAACAGCGACTTTTACTGAAGTTTTTGCAATCTGCTTCCTCTAGTTTAAAAGTTTCAGCTAGCTAGCTTTGAGAGTCAGATTTGTAAAATGGTAAAGGAAAAGAGCAGAAAGTAAAAGGGGGGTAAAGAGGCCTTCAAAATGTTCAAACAAACCAATGAAATAACACAAAAGATCTATGGAAAAACATGAATATTTTCACAAGAGATAGCAGGGACTACCTAAAGAAAGGTTTTAAAGATCTCTCATCATCCTTTAAATCAATTTCCTGTCACACTTTCCCCAACTCCAAAATCTAGGCATTTAGGTATAAATTGAGGTCTGTGGATTTTATTTTTCACTTAACACTATGATGTCAATTCATCTGTCAAATGGCTATATTCTCAGCATAGAGCTCTGGCGCAGCTGAGAAGGAATTTCAGAGTAGAAATAAGTAATTGCTGAAAAGGGTCAAATGGGCCCCTAAGTAAGGATTGTGATAATAAGTTCCAGGTTGGAAGGTGCTAAGAACTGGGAATGAAATGACTGGGAATGCTATGGTACAAAGAGGCTGGAAACATCTGCAATCAGGAAAGGATTCTGAATGTGGCCGATCACCTGGAATGGGAACTGAGGACTTGGCAACATGTAGATTCAATGATATATAGTCACCTACTTGGAACAAGACACATCCAGATACCACAAACTAGAGATTTTGGGGTGGAAGGCAGAGATGACATTCCTATGATGAGAGTGTATGCAAGAGAACCCCTTATGATGGTCATGGAACCTAGTGGTGCAACGCTTAGGACCGACTCAGACCTCAGAGATAACAGCCAGAAGGGCCCTAGTTAAATTGAGGCAATGCATAAAAAGGGAAGGGGTACTAAGGAGTTCGGGAAGCCGGTAGGGGGACGTGAGAGATCTCTGTGGAAGGTTAAAGCTTTATCCAGGGACATTTTCTAGACTTCTCTCCTGCCAGTCCCAATACAGGATGAAGAAGGGGAGTTTGGGGCAGGAAAGGATGAGTGGGACCACTTGGGATTAGGCTTCTTCACACCTTGAACCTAGCAGGCATATGGAGGTGTGCTCAGGGTCCTAGAAGGTAGATGTGTGGAGATAGGAATGATGGGGTGTCTCTGCTGGGATGGGGTGGGAAGGTCGATGTCTACGAAGCCAGATGTGAAGCTCCCCCTTAGCCGCTATCTCAATCGAGGTTCCGACCCTGGGTCGAGTAGGTGACTTATGGGGTGGTGGTGGGGGTCTGTCTGAGAGGGGAAGGAGGAGGAAGAAAGGGGTAGGAGTGCCGCGTCCCCGCCCCGCCGCGCCTGCGCTTCCGCTCACCTCGCACGTCGCGCGCCAGGGCCCGCCACACGGGCGCGTAGTGAATGCAGTGGCCGCACCACGAAGAGTAAAACTGCACCAGCCACGCGGCCGAGCTGTTGCCCGTGGCCGCGCGCACGCTCCCGGCGTCCAGCGCCCACACGGCATCCGCGCCGCTGGCGCTGTACAGCCGAGCCCCAGCAGCTCTGACCCCGGACCCCACGGAGGCGAGTAGCAGCATCCAGATTAGCAGCGGCTGCGACCACCTGCGGGGCCCTCCTTCGGAGCCCCAACCCCAGCGCCCCGCCGCCGCCATCTTGGACGCGCCCGTGGGGGGGCGTTGACCCTTCACCCTAGCAACCGCCGTCACGTGCGCCGCCGTCCGCCTTGGCTACGGAGCTCTTTCAGCAACGCCTGGACCCTGGTCTTCCCAGTCCTCCTGAGCGCGATGGCTGGATCGCTCACAGCTGGGCCCGGTTTATGTCGCGATACCGCCAAGTTCAGACCTAAGGGGTGGGGGTGGGGGAAGGAAGTCGTATTTTCTCAACTCGGAGACCAGTTTTGTTTTCTGGTTTTGCTCATTTCACCACCACCACCCCCATTCCCCTTTTCTCTCTTCTTCCACTCTCGACAATTTCCAAACCGGGACTTAGTGACATGTTGGGATAGGTCACCAGCTCCTCCTGTGATTCGGGAACGGGGGAGGGGGTCAGTCAGATGACCCCAGAGCAGTTGTTAATCGCTTCCTTAATCCCATGGTCTCTCACTGACTGACTGTATCTCGGGGGAGTCATTTCCTTTTTCTAGGCCTCAGTTTCTCCACTTGTAACTTAAGAGGTTCAGACCAGAGGGTCTCCAAAGAGGCTCCCATCACATCTTATAACCTATGTTCTGCCCCTTTCGTAGAGTGACCCTTTGATGCCTGAGGCATCATAGCTGAACTGGACCATTTGGATGTGACCCCATCCTTCCTCGTGGTCCCCTTTTTGTTGATCTACTGTAGTTTGGGGAAAAGAGCTGTGAACCTGAGAGGACAGATTTGGTTCTTTTTAGCCCAAGCCCCGGGCTTTTTGACCAAGCTTTGTGACCTTGAAACAAGTAACTCATCTGGGCTTCCATTTTCCCTGTCTTTATGATGAGAGTCTTGGACTAGACTCTTTCCTCCTTTCCAGCACTGGTGTCTGCCTGTGGTGTGACTTTCTTTGGAGCTATGGGGCTCTTTCACAAACACTGACTACTTCCGGATAGCTTTTTAGTTTTTCCCTCTTCCCTCCAAAATTAACTGCTATTGTGTCCTTCTGGTTTTAAATTTAATAAGTTAAAGTTGTCTGAGGATTGCTCTACTCTAGAGGTCTTTGGGCAAGGTGGCCAAGCTTTGTGACACCCATTGCTGAGGAGGCATTTTGTCCTGAGTAGACTCTATTTTGGGTGGTTAAAGGTTACTAGACTTTTTTTTTTTTGCTTTTTTTTTTTTTTGGAGGGGGGAACGTAGGGCAATTGGAATTAAGTTACTTGCTCAAGGTCTCACGGTTAGTTTTGTGTTGTGTCTGAGGTAAAATTTAAACTTGAGTCCTCCTGACTCCAGGGCCGGAGCTCTATTCACTGTGCCACCTATGTCATAAACTAACTTCTTTATGAATGGGACACTACAGTATTCTTTAAAACTTTGGCTCAGTAGTCAACTTTGTACCTAGGAGTAAAGAAGGAATAGCTTTAACTCCTTGGATTTTAAGACCCATGTTCGAGTCCCATCTCTACTTTAGTTTATTATGTGACCTTTATCAGATAAGTCACCCTCCCTGGGCTTCTGTTTCCCATCTACAAAATAAGCACTATCCTATCTAGAATGTCCAATTTTCCCACATTCTAGGAGTGTGCATTAACTTGAGATTATGGATGTGCTTTCTCTTGCTTAGCTCACAATACCTAGAACAGAGCTCAACAGGAAAAAAAAAACTGATTAAGGAGAGTGGTATAGATTTAAAAACACCCTACTTTTTTTTAAGGAAAGCCTCTCTGGTTATTTTGTAATCCTGATTATTTTATAACTGCAACCTATATTAATGTTTGCACAGGAAAAAAAGGAACCTAAGTCCAGTCTAAGTCATTGCTCTCTCTAGTAAGGAAAGTATCATTTCCTTTGATGCAGAGGCACTATGTGTTGTATTTCAGCTTCTAAAGATCACACTTCATCTCTTATTCTGTGGGAATGTCATAAGAACCAAATATGACTAGGTTTTCCACACTACAAATCTCTGTTGTACATATATGCCCCATACGTATATACCTCAGGGTTTAAAACAAAGATGTGAAAGAACCCTGGCATCTACATGTGTTCGATGTTCCTGCCTGCCCAACATAATCACTGAGCCTTAAACTAGGGAAGAAGGGCTGTGTGACATCTTTTGTGTGGGAGGGAAAACTCCAGTTTAATGAATGCTTTTGTGATTCAAATTAATTTTAAGCCAGGCCTTTCCTAACTAGCATTGGTGGCCTTCATTTATATTTTATGAGTCTGCCTATTCTAGCTGCTGGAGCTAAAGGAATCAAAGGAAACCGTAAAGTTAGTTTGATGCTTTGGGATTTAAAGCCTCCGGTGGGGAAGGCATTTTCATGGGCATTTTATGCAGGAGAGGCACTGCTAAATGTGCAATGCTGAAAGAGACAGATTACAGGAAAATTAAATGTAGGCTTTAACTGAGAAATAATCATTTTCTATGAAAGATAATGACTTCTCTTGAGGCCAGTATCAAGATTTATTGGCCCAAGAGGTTAATATTGATCAAAGCCAAGGCAAGGAAAATATTAGACCTTGAAGTAGAGTAATCTTGATATTGAAGTCTTGCCACTGACTGAACAGGTCAATATATCTGGATGCCAAAGCCCAAAGCTTTGTACACATAATGCTGGATGAGATTAAATATGTCTAACACCTTCAGTGGATATACTTTCTCTTCTCTGGTCCAAGTCATTTTGTGGCTGTCCTTCCTCTACATATGAGAAGGTTTAGGCGTGGGTTTTTATTATTTCAAAAGTGGTAGTTCCTTCCCCATGACAGAGTCATTCAAGGGCAATACTGGAAAGACATCAAATCCTCCATATAGTGCCCCTGAGCAGCTTAGTCACTTAGGTAAATAATGTTTATGAGAAGCACCTTGCTCCAGTTGTGTATCTGCACTATCAATTCTTATCATTCAATGCCAAACCAATAGCCATAAGACTGAAAACTATTGAACTTGAGAGGGATCTGTGGAGTTTCAATATTGGAGATTTATTACTGTGCCAGACTTGTATGTGTAAAATACATAATTCTGCCCACATGGACTCATAAATTCAAAGGAGTCAGCAATAAATAGAAAAATAAAAAATTACAGACTAATTTGTTCAGAAAACTAGGAACAAATCAATATGGAAGCTATAGCTCAAAGTACTTGCATTTTCAAATTTTATAGATAGATGAACACATTTTTCAGTAAATCCAAAATCTGAGCTTTAAATTTTATTTTAAATATGTATGCATAAAATTCACACTCATTACTTTATCTGGTACCACTTGAAGTCCCCTTAATCATTACTACATTAATTTTATAAACAATTTCAATTATGTGCTATACTTAAATAATAATAAATTGTGATTCTGTGACCTTGTACAAGTCACTTTGATACCCTGGGCCTCCACTTATCCCCATCTGCTAGATGAGGGTGTTGGAGGAGATAAACCATTAAGTGTCTTAACAGTTCTGACATTCTGTGATTCTAAAGCTTCATTAGTCTGTATTTTCTCCAAATTTTTAAATTTCTAACTGAATTAGGAAAACCTCACCATAATGAAACATATTCAAAGATGCCACAATCTTATTACAAATTAATATAGCATACTAAAATCACAATTCAAGGAGTTAAATTAGGCAAAAGGTTACCATCACATTACAAAATGATTCTTCACTTTACAATCTATATTGCTCTCATTTCCGTATCTGACAACTGATGATAATATGTGTCTAAATGGGGTTGAGAGCAGGTAAAAAGCTAGTTCACATGGTATATGAAATACTACATAAATATTAGGTTCATGCCACTTTTCAGGGACACATCCCTTTATTAGTCAGAACAGAGTTGTGTTCATTACTGTCTAAATGAGCTCCTATAATTTTTTAGTGAACAAGCATGTGCTATCATTGAGTCATTTCCCCATGTTTCAGACCACAACTACTAAGATTTATGAAAAAAGGAAGAAGAAAGAAAAAAAGCAAGCAGTCTTTTTTGTTTTAACCTTTGGCATTAGTATCCACATTGATTGCAAAGATAACTGTTCTGGATTCAGGCTTTTGTACTTTTAAGTGGCTCATTCTATAACTTCCCAACATAAAGATGAAGTCCTCTTCAAAAATCAAGAATATTAATCTATATTGCTCTCATTTCCGTATCTGACAACTGATGATAATATGTGTCTAAATGGGGTTGAGAGCAACATATGACTACTAGTTCCTGTTCCTACTGTGCCTGCCCATAGTAAAGCTGCTCCAAAGAGCTTGTGTTTGTAACTCTACATAACATACATAAATATAATCTGAAGGCCATGTTGTTATGATGTCTCTGAGAACCTGCCACCCAATCCTTCATTTCTCCTTACTCTTTTCTACATATGTTACATCTCTGAGCAATACTGGAAAACATTTCTACTGCCATATATCCTTTGGGCATTTCTTTTGCCCTTCTTGCTCACAATCACTTCCAAACAAGAAGTCTAATTCCTTGAAACAATGTTCTGGGACCAATGTTATTTAGTTCTCACAATCATATCTCATGGATCTTTCTTCAGGAAATTCTCTTTATTTTTGAATAAACAGCTATTTCCTAGCATCTCTGCCTAAATATTTGTACCAAGGAAAGAAGGAATTGTTAGAAAAAGGAAAAAGAAAACCAAGGGCTTTTTGTATGTGCAAATATAGGTCTTTGCAGAAATGGCAGCTGCTGCAAGAAATACCTATAAGGAATTTCTCACAATCTTTTTTTTATTTCCTTGTTAATTCACTGGAAGGCTAATAATAATCCACAACCAGGAAATAGTATTGTTATTTTTAAGAAGAGAGACTGAGTCACATAAAAGAGGCAAAGCTATGAAGACAGACTCGAGATAGAACTCGCTTTTACCAACAAACTGAGGACTCTTTCCTGAATCATCCAACTGGTGGGTAACCTGTCTTTGTATACTGGCCTGGGAATTCATATTTCTGCCAACCAGGAGATCTTAAAGTGGTCTGATATGTATAAAACTTTGAAATTCATAAGAAAAAAATGCCTGTAGCCCTCAACACCATTGGAAAATTCACTGCTCATTCTGAATTTACCCACAATATTAATATGTGAACTGAGATTTCATCTTGCAAGTGCTGATATGAACTACCTGTCAAATTCAGACAAGGGTCCATTTCATATCATGTAAGTTGTATTAATAAAGCCTAGAAATAGAATCTTCCTGCTCATTAAAACATTCCACCTTTTGGAACCATTTCAGATCTTAAACTCTTGTCACCAAAAGCATATCACTGATACTTTTAAATTATTTAACAGGCCTACAGAAAAATGTCTTTTCTATGAATACTTGTAGATAAGTATTTGGCTTATTCATTGCTCCCCCCCCCCCAAAAAAAACACCCAACAACAGGAGGATTACTTCTTTTTTCTTTTAGTGCTATTATTATTCTCCAGATTTTACTCTGCCTTGCTCATAAAGTACCATGGGGAAAAATAGCAATTTGTACTGTATTTATGTTACCAGTTCTTATTAGTGATTAGTCTGTGAAATTTAGGAATACAGTATGATTGCTATAAGTAGAGGTTGTTTTCATAATACTATATTGGTGACTAGAAATGAATGAAGAAAGTAGGAGTTCAAAGGAAATTAATTAATTTAATCAAACTCTGATTAAAGTTACAGTAATAAATGATCCTTGAAATAACACAGGTAGCCAGGGTTTCGGTCTTTCGGCTATGGGTTTGCCAATCCAACCTCTGGTTATTTTTGTTTCATTCTGACTATGTTTTTCAAATGACTACAAAAGTGTATTTTTCTTCTTTCCTAGTTATAATGTATCTATCTTTTTTCTGTTACCATTATTAAATCCTACTTACTTTATTCACTGTAGTATAGGTTTTTAACCTCCAATCTGCCAACCCCCAAGGGGTCCATGGATAGATTTCAAGGGGACACTGTGAACTTAAATGGGGGAGAAAATCTTTATTTTCACTACTAACTGATAGTTAACATTTCCTTCAATGATTTAAAAACTTTATTATGAAAAGGGGATCCATGAGCTTCACTAGACTTCCAAAAGGGGTCCAACACACACACACACACACACACACACACACACACACACACTAAAAACTTTTGCTCTAGAAGATACTTTATTGAATCTACTTGGACATTGCCTTTAATTGACACTCATTTCATTCCTAAATATCTCATGGTTTTCCTCTGGATTTCATATATCATTTAAAAATGCAGTTCCTGATATCTGCCTTATGTTTTGGCCCAGGATACTGTCTGTGACCCTCAAAAATATTTGCATATTTCCCTTCTTCATAGCACCAGTCACCAATTTAGTTACATGATTTTTCCATCCTATGAGAGCCAGGAAACTTAAACTTGTGATTAAAAGTTACAGTAGAATTTTTTTTTTAATCATTATGACCTCTTAAAAGAATTCACACCATAATTCTTCTCTCCTCTACCACCTCCCTCTGGTCCTTCCCCTCCCCTTCCACCTCTGCCAAATATCCATTCGGTTCTTGCTTCATCCATTGTCAAAATTCCATTTCTCCCTTTTCGGTGTCACTGGCCTATATATGGTCCGTAGAAGCAGTTATTGAAGAGGGCACTGTCAGCAATTTTGCTTTTGTAGTGAGCTTCCCCTCATCAATGGGGGTTACACAGCGACTGATGGACAGGGAAACATTCTGCTGTCTGGCAAGCTCTGCAGACACAGCTAAGGCATCCCACAGGATTTTTTGGGTCAGTTCAGTGGATACAGAATCTACAATTTCATATGTTCTCTTCCTGGGATCAAGTTGGGAGCCCATAACACTCTTTTTAAAGTTGGTTTCTTTCTCTTCCATTGGATGTAAATCTTCAAGTAACTTCTCAGCCTCATTTTTCATAGGTGTCATATGCGGCTGTTCTGTTTGGCTACTTAAGCATTCTGACAAATCTGTATTAAAAAGTTTTTCAGACTCAGACTGAGCACAGATAAAGAAGGATTCCATTTCTATAGGTCGGAACATCAGGATTTCAGGATGAGTGGCCACTGGTGTTATTGAGCTATCTCTATTGTTAAACTTTGTTTCGGGCTTTTTCTCTAAAAGCTGGTATTCTACCCTGATCTCATCATAGAATTTGCTACTCCTTAAGGATGGTTCGTAATTAACTGAATCTTGGTCATTATGTTCACTTGACTTTTCTGTACAGTCTGCTAAAAGGCAAGACATTTGATCTGATCTAAATAACTCATCATAATACATGTCATACTCTGAATGGTTTACTCTTTCCAAGTCCTTTTTGTGATCATCCTTTGCTTTGTCATGTTCTATACAAGTCCACTGCTTTCGCTTTCCTTCAAAATGGCTTGTCTCTTTGGATTTCAGAGCTTCTGGTTGTATATATGTCACCTCTTCTCTATTTCCTGAATCATTCAATGCCAGTGGATTCTTCCCATCTTCATCTTTTAAGAATGATGTTGGACTTTTACTGGCACTTCTGAACAAAGTAGGACTGGACCAGCAGCTCCCTTTTTGTTTCTTTTTGACATCCTCCTGTGGTTCAAGACTCAAGAGTCCCTTTTTCTTTTCTATACTGCTTTCTCTCCTTCCATCCCATCCCAGTGAGTATTCATCCAGAACTGAAGAGGAATTCCCTAAATCCAGAGGTACTGGAGAAAATTCCTCTGGTAATATCTCATCAGATAAAGAAGATAACTCACCAGTTTGAATAGATGAATCTTCCTCTTGTGCATTCTTTGAACTTTCTGGAAATACTTCTTCTGGTAGAGAAGGGAAATCTTCTGAACTGAAGTCAGTATCATTACCGTTTGCCCAGAGCACAAGATTGGAAGGAGGAGAAGGGAAATCTTCACTGGGGAAAGAGGCACCCTTCTGGGTTGGGGATGGGAGGCCAGCACTTCCATAGGAAAGCACTTCATCAACAGGGGATAGTATTTCAGACAAAATGCCACCAGGAAGAGTAGGTAAATCATCTCTTTTGATATGTAGGGAGCCAACATCACTCACAGCTGGGCAGTGCTCAGCCTCAGGAATGAGCCCAGTGGGTGACCCAGAAGGAGATAATACCACCTTGTGTCCCCCTGAGCTTCTCTGATGTATATCAGATTCATCTGCCTTGTGCTCATTCCTTGACTGAACAATTTTCCCGTCATGAAAGATCCTGGGGCCAGGTTTAGCAGGCACACTGTTGAAGTCAGCTGACAACTGCTGAAATGCAAATTTACTACCTTTGTCAGAAACAGGCCCTTCTGGATTTGCTTTCAGGTTTGGGGATGGAAATGGCGTGAAGTAGATTTCTGGGAGAGAAAATTCAGTTTCTTTTTTGCTTGTCCCATCCAACAAAACATCTTTGACTCCAGAGTCTTTCTGATCTTTTCCTTTGCCAAGGGAAAATGCAGGATCTTGCTGTTCCAAATCTTCATCTCTCTCCGAAAAGTCCTCCAACGATGAAGAGGAACTGAACATGGGTTCAACACAAACTTCATGTTCTGAACAAATCGTTTCTTTTTCCTTTTTTAGGGCCACATAAGTATCTGCTGAAAGCATATCACTCAGTTTTTGAGATGATGTGTCTTGAGACAATGGTAATTCTGTCCATGAAAGGCTTAGCTTTTGTTTCCTGCTGCCAGGCAAACTCACAACATTAGTTTCAGAAGGACAGTCGTTAGTTGAAATATTGTTATTCCCTTGTGTCTTCTGTAATTCTTGGCAGTGTTCAAAAGGGAAATTACTGTCAGGCTGTTTCTCATCACTACTAACTGCCAAAATGAATCCATCTCCTTCACTTGGGATTACTGATGGATTAGGCAAAGGACTAGAAAACTCATTCAATGGTTGTTGGTCAGTGAACTCCTGCCATTCATTGACAACTGTGTTCTGTCCACTTTCAGCTTCTGAGTCACTTCCTGAAATCAGACTGTCTGAAACATTAACTAGAATAGCAGTCACTTTCTGAAATTCAGAAAAGGGTAGATATGACTGACTACTCTCTAAATCTGGAGGTGAATTGCATGGCAATATTGTGTCTGAAGAGAGAACTTCTAACGAGGTACTGAGAACAGATCCTGATGTTAAGGAGTCAAAAGGAGTGGTATCACACTTATGCAAGTGGTTTTCATCATACTGAGTATACTCTGATTTCTTCTCTTGATCTTTTTTACATTCTAGAATATAAATAAAAATAGAATTTATTTCAAGAGCTAGGTTTAGGAAGCATTTTAAGAAACAGGGAGATTCATACAATCTTAGAGTACAAATAGTGCTCAGAAGTTTCTAATCCAATCTCCTATTCCCGTATAAAATTCCTATCTATAATACCTTGATGACTTGGGGGGTGGGGTGGGAGTGGGGGGTTGGAGAGAAGAGAAGAAGGGAGACATGAAGGAACCAGAGGGGTTCTAGTCCCCTAAGCCTACAGAAGTGATACTAAAAGACTCAAAAGTGGAAAACTTAGTTGACCAATGAGTCTGACTGATTTTCTTGAAATATCTTATTTTTTGAGTGAATAAACATTTAGGTGTCCTTTATAAACATGGAACTGCTGTAAGTTATTAGGTCTGGAAAGGATCTTAGAGATCATCTATCCAGATCCCTCATTTTACAGAAGGGCAAGTAATACCCAAAGAGTAGAGAGTGATTTGCCCAAGGTCACAGAGTAAATTAATGGCAGAGCAAGGACTGGAAACCATGTCTTCAGAAAAAAAGACCTCCTAGGACAGAGTATCTACTAAAATAATAGAACCTTTTATTTTAGGATTAAGCTAATGGTAGTAGTTTTTTCAAGGGTATGAGTTATCTAAAATTGAAAGCTATTTTAATCTATCTTGTAACACACTGTGACTTAGGATAGAGGGGAGCAGAAAGTTTTAGATTAAAATCAAAATTAGTCTGCATTTTCTGAGCCCTGATAGGGGGCTCAGTGGAAGAAAGTAAGAGAACAAATATGGGATGGGAAAATGGAACAATTTTCCTGATGTAGTAGTGAGTTTCCTGTCACTTCAGTTTAAACACTGATCAAGATAACTTGTCATACTCATAGAGGGGATTCACACATTCTACAGAAGATGGGACTAGATGATCTCTAAAATTTGCTCCAGTTCTAGGAAGACAGCTCAGGCCATGAACTACAGTCTGAATCTGAGATTTGGGTACACGTGATTCAACTGTATGTTAAAAAAAAAAATGGGATGTGCCTTACCTTGAGTGGCAGAGATGTGGCATATCTGGACAGTTTCCAACTGAACTTCTCTAAAGTTATCCTTTATTCTGCAAACACATGCACAAATAATTCACAGAGCTGTTCGAAGAGCTCAGAAAAAGCCAGATACCAAAGGCAGCATAGTGTAGAATAAAAGGATTAGTTTTGGAGTCAGAACACCTGGTTTTGAATCATATTTCTGCTACATACCACCTGGATGACCTAGGATAAGTGACATAACCTGCCTGTCTGCCACTCAGTTTACTCATCTATAAAATGAATAGGACTGTATTAAATGTTTTCTAAGGTCTCTTTTAGTTCTAAAGCTATGATCCTGTCTCAAGAAAGTCTGCTTTTTCAGGGAAATGAAAAACATTCCAAAAAATATTGTAATAGTCTTTTAAGATTCTATTTTCCATAGTCTATACAGAGATATTTCTTCATCATAAAATAGGCCACACTCCACACAACTTCATGTATTAGCTTACATAAGGCCATTTTCAGCAGGATAGATACTTAGGGTTGTTTATACTAGATTGCTAGAATTACATTTGTGACTGGGCCAGAGGTTAGTCTATGGTAAATTTTTCCCCTCATAGGTCTTCAGAGCAGGCAGCTGCTTCAGTGGTATGATTAGAGAGGCAGCAAAAACTGTCCATGAAATTGAAATTCCCACCAGTAGAGCCATTAGTGGATCAGACAACAAAGTTATGGCATTGTCTATGGAAAATCCTGATGAAAATGCATATGTGTTACTTGAGAATAGCCCTCTTCCACTAGCATGTTTACAGATATCTGTGTACTAAATACCTTTCTTTGTATCCCCATCGCTTAGCACAGTGCCTGGCACATAGTAGGTACTTTAAAATGTTTGTTGACTGAGTGAATTCACTTATATATTTTCTCCCCACATGTAATGAGATAGAGCATGGGTCAAATTCAGCATTAGATACCTGTATGGAATAAGCCTCTGGTTAATAGGAGGCCAAAAAGTCAGGGACGTCTGGAAGAGGCAGGGAAGGGAGCTTATGACAAATTTCACAAATTTTCCTGGAGCTCAACATGTGTGTCAGGATCAAACCCATTGGATGAGGCCTCATTGAGGCTATCATCTAACCACTGTACTGATGTTCCTGGAGCTGTGCATACATGATAGCTTCATGTAAGGAAGAGACAGGTACCTCTGCTGCCTTCTTTTCTCCTCCTGTGGTTCAACTGTTAGACTCTTACTGACATATGAGCCCAGTCCTGAAGCCTCCTGATTTTTTCTGTTGTAAATAACCTGCCAGAAAGACATGTTTATGGAATAATGAGCTTGTTTTGACATTTGGGACAAAATTTTATGGGAAAAAATGGAAATGGATTTAGGACCATCCTTACAAATGGCTGTTGTGAGAATATTTTCTTGGAAGCTCCATTTTGGCACTTAATTAATCCCACTTGGTTTGTAAGTGGCAAACCCATTTAGCCCCGAATTTCAGGTCCTTACCCACAAAAGGCCAACTTGTGTTCCCACCCTGAGTAATGAGTAATAAGATCATGCAGTAATCCCCAATGTGGGGAACCTCTCAAACTCAAACTCACACTGTCCTCCTGCAGAGATGATTGACCTTCTTCCTGTCCAGTTAAACTTCTTTCCAATTTTGAACAGTTTAGTTCATTTTTTTGTGCCTGTATGTATTTCTTGCCTCTTGCTAATGGGCCTTTTATAGCTTTGCCTGTGCAACAAAATATATTAGCCCCAAACATCAGCATCAAGTATGATTTTTTAATATGGGAATGAGTGTCTGACACTTCTTAAATGGAGGATGTTCTAAATGATACTCTGGTTGAACTTACTTTGAGGTCTTTTTTTCATCACATTACACTCGAGTTCAGTCTTTGAATTACATTCCTCTCCCCCTGTAGTTGACTTCTACAAATTATGAAAGGTTGGAATCAGTAATGAGAGGACAGGAGGAAATACACAATAAGCAGACAAACCAACAAAAAATACTAATATTTACAAACTATTCACAATATCTATAGACAGCTTCTAGAAGATATTAAAATTTCTGTTTTGGCTCCCGGAGAGAATGCAGTTATGATTAAGATGTCACCACAGGCTAACAGAATTATGGAGATTTCTTTAAACAGATTATTATAAGCAAATAACTGGCTTCCAGGAAGTTTGTCATACAGCAAACACCTGATATGGATCTTGTTTGATTTCCAAAGAGCTTTCTTGACATGGATGTTGCCAAATAGCATGGTATTGTTCAGCAGGCTCTGAAAGACACAGAATTTCTTAATGTTTACAAGTCGTGTAACATAGCAAGGGGAAGGACCTGCTCTCACTAGAAATGAAGTGGCAAAAGGTTGTTTCTTCAATTGTACTCATGTGCTACATACACATATACCTTCAATCTTCATTCTTCAACATTTTTACACTCCTTGTTTCCAAACACTCAGAGATTTCACACCCAGAACCTAAAACCTATACATTTCCCCTTCATATTGCTTAAAACTGACCAGGTTTACTGGGACACTAATGTGTTGTTAGCAGAGTTGTGAACTGATCCAGTCATTCTGGAGAGCAATTTGAAACTATGCCCAAAGGACTATGAAACTGTGCATACCTTTTGATCCAACAATACTATTGCTAAATCTGTATCACAAAGACATTCAAAAAAAGGGAAAAGGACCTATCTGTACAAAAATATTTATAGCAGCTATTTTTGTGGTAGCTAAGAACTGGAAATTGAAAGGTTGCCCATCAGTTGGAGAATGACTGAAAAAGCTGTGGTATATAATTGTAATGGAATATTATTGTACTATAAGAAATTACAAGCAGGATGATATCAGAAAAACCTGGAAAGATTTACATGCATATTGAAGTGAACAGAACCAGGAGAACATTATATACAGTAATAGCAATATTGTTTGATGAAGAACTCTGAATGACTTAGCTATTCTCAATAATATAATGGTGCAGGACAATCCCAAAAGACTCCTCCGGAGAGAGAACTAATATTGTTTGCATACAGACTAAAGCATGCTATTTTTCACTTTCTTTTTTTCCTTTTTTTGTTATCTTGTACAAAATTACTAATATGGAATTTTTTTTGCATAATTGCACTACATAACATATATCTGATTGCTTACCATCTTGGGGTAGAGGGGGAGGGAGAGAGGGATAGAATTTAGAACTTAAAACTTTAAATAAAAATGTTTTTTAAAAACTGACCACTTTTAGGTCCCTATCCCTTTCTCTGATAAGATACAAAGTCAAAGAGCTAGAAGAGACCTCAAGGGCCACGTCCATAGTCCAACCTTCTCATTTTGCACATGAGAAACTGAGGCCCAAGAAAGTTAAGTTACTTACCCAAAGTAATTCAGGTAGTAAAGATCAGAAGCAGGATTTGCATCCATGACCTCTGACTCCAGAATCAGTGGTTTTTTTCTATTCTACCATTCTATACCCTTTAAAAACCTCTCTGCTAGCTAATCTAATAAATTAATTTATACTTAGATGTCACTTGCCAATAATGGTGTAATTCCTTTCCCTTCTCACTTGATTTGTACTTAAAGACTTCTAATGCCTTGACTCATTAATGGTGTGATTAATTGTGGGAATGCAGGCACCATGGTAGACTGGTTGGGTTGGAGCTCTTTCATCCAATATACTACACATACACACACATACGCATGCATGCACGCACACATATGCACACATGCACACACCTCTGTGTGTGCATGCAGGAGTTTTTCCTTCCTATGCAGCTATCCAGAAAAGTCAGCATATGTCTGAAAGGTTATTTGTATGAGAATATAAGAAACTTAGACTGGGAGGAAGGATATTATTGTCAGCACTCTCCCTATCATGTGAATTAGTATTTGATACCACTTTTAAAATACTACTACCATTAACAGGACCACCAAACTACTAACTTTTGAAAAACAGGAACCAGGAGAATAAATTACAATTCAAGCCTAAGGTAGTCCATTTCTCATCTCTACAGACTAGGTATTTTGATATCTAATATCAAGGACATATAAGAAACCAATTCATAAAACCTGGGATGTAACATCTTAACATGTATCAGGAAATAGCATGGCACTTGAATGACAAGAAGGTAGATCCTGCAATAAGCAAGTGAAATGTTTATTACCATATATGAGATGAGGGGAAAGAACCAATTCCTCTTCTTATTACCTCCTATCTGAATTTTTAAGCATCCATGAAAAGAATAGTGTCAGAAAAGAACTAAATTTAGAGGATGGTTAATTATTCTTGAATTATAATTATTTTTTAATTATACTTGTATCTCAAGGATCTATTATTTGATGATGTAAAGATTTTGTATGGTACCCAATATATCTCCGCCATAATAGGTATTGATACAATTATAGCAATGTTCAGATTCTTGATAAATGAAAACAATTGTTGGTACCATTAGAAAATAAGTAATTTCTTCAGACTAATTTCCAAAATGTCCACAGAAAAACAAATCAAATAGTTTTAGAGGGCATGTCCATATCAGTATTTTTCCAAATAAGGGGTGGTGATGGGGGTAGAGAGAAGCTATCAAAATTATTTTCATTTGATCTATCATTTTAAGCAGAGGGAAAGGGGATACTGTCACAAGACTGGAAAAACTCTCTAATAATAGCATCCCATATCTATGTATTTAATATAGATGCCACCTTAAAAATATTCTAAGCTGATGTTTAGGGAAAAGAGACTTTCTTCAGTTTGAGAATATTAGGGACTAAGTATCTCGACCATTGCCATAGGTACAGTCCCTACCCTAGCCAGCCATCTAGGTTTACATAGAGAAAAGCTCCATTTCAGGATCACAGACAACACCCCAAGCTACAGACACCTGTTTCACAAATGTTGGTAACTAGGGAGACCAGATGAAAGATTGTGGATGACTCATCGTAGCCTATTTCCCACTGTTGATGCACATGATTAGCAAAATCATTTTCAGATACAAAGGATATTGCAGCATCATATGTGTTTTTATTTTAAAAGATCATTTGAATTGCTACTGTAAAAGGATAATGGTTTGGATCTGATACCTGTTAAGCACAATGTATTTTTCCTTAATGATACTGAAATTACTGCATACCTTTCCTTTTCCTCATCATCATCAGTGGCAAAATCAACAATACCTTTATTGTCCTGGTCGTCATTCTCCATGAACTGGCCCAGAGTTTGTTCCCCATGGTCAGGCATGTTACTGACCACTGATCTGTCCTTTCCCCCCTTCAGCCACTGTGGCTGTAGGCATGAGTCCTCATCAGGTATCCCCCGGATCTCCCTCTCAGGATGAAGGCTGCAAGGCAGTTCAAAAGAGTGGTTAATGTTTTCTTACCCAGATAATGTTTTTCTTATGGGAACCACCATCTTGATGGGACTCCTGTGTCCCGAGGGCTCTGCTGCATTATCATTCTGGGACTGGGATGGGGGTGGGGGTGGGGATGCTTCTTCCTCTTTTGCTGTCTAGATAACTGTGTCAAATCCTTAAGTGAAGCATTATTTAATAGTCTGTGACCAGTGGCTAGAGCACCATGTTAGTAAAAACAAAGGTTATATAGTCATCATCCCCGCATGGACTGCAAATTTGAATTATTTCCTATTCACAGACTGCATCCTTAATCAAAGTCGGGTGCTTTTTGTTACAAGGAGAAATGGATAGGTGAGGACAGATGATTCAGTGGAGCCTGCAAACACTGCTTGAGACAACACAGATAGTGACCGATAGTGGTCACAAGAACATCATCATCTTGCTTTCAATAAATGCCTTAAAACAAATTTCCTAACCTGTACCCCCAAAATGATTTCGAACTCCACCCATTTAGATTCTGCCTCTCCAGTCAGTCTCATGAGGGAAGGAGGAGAAGAGTTTAGAACACCTCCAGGTTTCCTGTTAGTCTGGTTTCTGGAGCATGTATTTCCAAACCAACATGCTATTACAGAGCCTGAGACTTAACTTGAAAGTGTCCTCACATTTCTCTACGTACATTCTTTTTTTTATTTTTGTTTTTTCCTTTTTGGGGAGGGGAAAGGCAGGGAAATTGGGGTTAAGTGACTTGCCCAAGGTCACACAGCTATGGCTAGTAACTGTTAAGTGTCTGAGGTCAGATTTGAACTCAGGTCCTCCTGATTCCAGGGCTAGTGCCCTATTCACTGTACCACCTAGCTGCCCCTAATGTATATTCTTAATAATGTATCTTTCTTTCTTCTCCCATCTGGAAGTCACTACAAATAAACCCAGTTATGACTTTTGGGGTCTTGCCCAAATGTGACATTAAACCTTTTAAACATGATTTCAGTTCCATAATCCCATGTCTTCAAAATGTCTGCCTTTAACTAGCTCTGGTATTCTTAATAATCTGGGATCGTGCTTTTTCAAAGAGCTGAAGAGTCAACTTCAAATTGTAAGAGAAATATTGAGTCATTGATGCATCCAGGCGATAGCCAGGATCAGGATCAGGAGAGAGAACTACAAAGCATGACTTTTAAGGAATAAGTGAAGAAATGGGAAAGTTAAACCTGGAGAAATAAAGACTTATTGAGATCACAACTATCTCTACATATATGAAGGGCTGTCATTTGGAAGAAGCATTAAATTTTTTCTTTATGGCTGCAAAGTAAAAAGCTAGTAAGGACCCAAGGATGAAAGTTACAAGGAGAGAGTTTAGCTTAACTATGAGAACTGTTCAACACTTGAATGGACTTTCTTATTACTCCTTATCAATGGAGGTCTTCAAATGTAGATTAGAATATCTACTTATTAGAAATGCTAAAGAGCAGATTCCAACACTATGTGGAAATGTATTAGATATGTATTAGATAATTTCTAAAGTTCCCTACAATTCTAAGATCTGACTGTCTTCTTTTAGGCCAGGGGTTCTTTTTTTTAGATGTGGCATATGTAGTTTTATTCTTTTTTAAATTATTCATTTATTTTTAGTTTTCAACATTCACTTTCATAAGTTTTAAATTTTCTTCCCTTTCCTCCCCCTCCCTTACCAAGACAGCACACAATATGGTGTTAAGCCAAGGGTTCTTAACCAGAGGTTTCAACTTTAAAAACAAATATTATGACAGTTATTTTTAATATGGTTAGTTTCCTTTATAATCTTGTCTTTTTTGTCTTATGCATTTAAAGCCACTGTTTGGGAAGGCTTCACCAGACTACCAAAAGGATCCAAGACACAAAAATGGTTAACAACTCCAGTTTACAGCCCTTTCACTTCCCTAAATGTAGATGGATCTTCCCTGTTATACCTATCAGAGTACAAAATTGCTATAGGAGGTGTATTTCATGACTTGAACTCCTTCATCCATGACATACACATGGTAAAATCTTTCCAGTAGCCAATTCTCTTAGTCCACTATGAAGAGAGTTACTTTTGCTGCTTCTAAAGCAAGGTCCAATATAACTTTAAAGTTCTAGTAAAAAAATTTTTTTTTGCTTTTTGGAGGGCATTGGGGTTAAGTGACTTGCCCAAGGTCACATGCTAGTTTTTGTTAAGTCTCTGAGGTCAGATTTGAACTCAGGTTCTCCTGACTCCAGGGCTGGTGCTCTATTCACTGCGCCATCTAGCTGCCCCTCTAGTAAAAATTTTAAAAATTTTCCAACACATTCAGGAGTTTTAGTTGGCAAGCCTACGTCAACTCCAATTCTAGAAGAATTTGCCTGGTGTAAGGGATAGGGAAAGAGGTGGCTGCTTAACTTCATTTTCCACCCCCAACATCTTGCCATCACCTGTCCAGGTGATGCTTCCAAGCATCCCCAAAGAAAAAAATGCCCCTGTTAATGATTCAGGAAAGACCTAGTCAATTAAGCCTAGTCCCTGTAGGCAACATAATTATCATTGATGTAAAATATATAGTGTCATTACCTTTATGCAAAGAACTGTATAATTTTTTTCCATATTGATCAAAGGAAAACAAAAGAATGACAGCTTTCAGTCACACTTTCTTTTCTCCATATAGGAAACTCTTGGCTGTTCTTCCCATTCTTCTTCAGTTATAACATTACCTCCTTACATCCACATAGTATTTCTGACACCCTGAGAGCTTTTGTTTAAATTATTTCACTTTATTTAAACCAGTAAATAATTATGGAGTGCCATATTACAGATAATGATACAAAGACTAAGCAAAGTGAAATGAAATGCCTTAAAGTAGTCTGGCCAATTAGTGGCAGAACTGGGACTAGGAAAAAACAGGTTTCCTGAAATTAAGGTGTCTTCTATCACATATATGACACTCTATCTATGCTGAGCTTTACCCTCACCCATATACTATGATGACATACCAACCATTTACTATATTGAGCTTTGCCCTCACCCTAGACCTGTGCAGGGTATATATAAAGAGCTTAATCATCAATGATTTAATATTTATTTCATATTTTATTCTTTCCAAGGACAGCATAGACTGTTATATACTTAATTTCTTATGTACCATGTTGAACTTAGTGCTGCAGATAATGCCACATGGAATAAGGTATTGGATAAAGATTTTTGATATCTATACTATGTGGGTTTAGGGTAGATTGGGTATAGTCACAGAATGGGACCTTTCAAATGTAATGACCCAGATTTGTCTGTTTCCCCTATGAGAGGGAAGTTGAAGACTCCTTTTTTCCCTTTCCAGTCCATGGATACACATTAGAAGAAATAGGCTGAATAATATGGGGAAAAGTTTCTGTTGATTTATTTAATGCTGATCTGGCTACAGTTTTCTTTTAAAATACACCCAAAACCTCCCTACCTCTCACTCTATGAACCCTCTCTCTTTTCCCCAACGCTGACATCCAGTTCCCAAGACTCAAGAAGCACTTTCCATCCTGGAAAGATTCTGCTAACTACTTGGGCTAATGGTCACTGTGTCACCATAAGCACCCTTCTCAGTAATAAGCAGGAAAAGTGCAGCCAAGAAACCTTTTTAAAGATGCCTGTGACTTGTAATCAATAGGAACATGAATTATAGATCAGTTTCAAGCTGAGATTTATTTGAAAACTGCACCCACAGGGAAGCAAAATATGGTACTGATGCATTGGCTGTTGGAATAGGGAATTACTTCCTTTTACTCAAAGAGATTTTTGTAAATAGTCCCTGACCTTTCCCTAAAATAAATAATGCTCCAAATATCCCAAGACTTGTAAGTGGCTACCATGGATGACTGAATCTGCTTTGGCAGACCACTGATGAGTGTGAGGCTCCCTTTTTCAACATACCTCTTCTTTAACTGTCACATTTCCATCATCATTCACATTATCTATTGCATTGATTGAGCATTAATATTTGAAGGATAGGGAAATAGGTCATGATTTATGGGTGCAACAATGTTTATAGATTATAAAGTCATTTTAAGTAGCCAGCCACTGAAAGGAAGCCAGGCTCTTTAAATGGAGATGTACTCTCCTAGAGGTCAGAAATCCACTTTAATTAAACCAGTTTTCATTTCAAAGGGAAAATTAGGACTTACACAGTGTTTTTCAAGAAATTCCTTGATGAATAGTCAGACCAATACCTTTCTGTGTCAAACAGCTCACTCTCAATTAAGATGGTCATTCAATGGGGTTATCTAGACTGATTCAGCACAAATTTCAATAATTTCTTTTCTACAGGGAGCTCAAAGAATGAATAATGTTTTACAATGCTGTATCCCTATCCCCCTTCTCTATATTCAAGGAAATAAATAATCAAATGATTGGGACTTCAAAGAAATATAATTCTGACCTCAGTATTTGTCTGCTCATATGATCAACAAGACGATACTCTTTATTTTGGACTCTAGCTTCCTAGATCCTAATGGCAGGGTAGGGGGGTAGGGAGTGGTGTCAAGAGTTAAAAAGAAAGATTTTTAAAGCCCATATGTGACCTCATAAAGAGAAGACAGATGCTAAGGAGACTTCATATTCATATATAAGAAATCTCTTTGTCCACTTCTTATTCTCATTTGTTCTTCCAGATCAGACTGAAACTGCATCCCTAAGTCAAGTTGTTAAGTCCCCAGAAGGTAGGAAGCTCAATGGATAAATCATTACTATAGAACACAGCACAGCACCACATGTAGACAGGTGCATCAAAAATGATTTTTAATGTTAAGGTTCAGGTTATCTAATCACACACCCCAAAAAGAACAAATCACACTCACTATGGGTTCTGATAGCATTTCAGGTTTTCCCCAGGGTCAGACACAATTGAAGCTGATCTTTCCGTGTCAGAAGACATTGAAGACAACAAACTCTCTGGACTCCTGACCAGCCTCTTAGGTCTGAAAACTCTCTCAGCTTCAGACTTCTGGCCTTCCTTAGCTTCTGACCAGGGACTGGAAAACTACAAAAAAAAAAAACAACCCAGTTCATCTTATTCTATAACATTTCAAATCCTTGTCAGAGAGAAGAGGCAGAATTTACTATTAGGTTAAAAAAACATATAATTGCAAAGAGATTATATGATTGTTCAGGGAGAAGGGCAAAATAACTAAAGGGCAGATCCACAGCAAAGGAAATACATTTATGTCTATGTAAATCAGTTTTACTGGAGCAGACTATGCTAGATTAGTTTGGATTATTTCCTAAAGCAACAAGTGCCCTCTCATAGGAGAGAATGATTTCTTCTGACATCAAGAATACTTTCCTCTCTAAGGTGACCTTAACTTAACCATCCTCATTTTCTCCAATTCCCCACAGAAATGTTGATTCAGAATCTTAGAATCATAAAATATTCCTCAGGTAAAAGACAGAAAAGAGGGCCAGAACCAAGATGGCAGAAAGGAAGCAGGAACTTTTCTAAGCTCCTCCATGAATTCCATCACTAAACTTCAAAAAGTATATCTGAACAGATTTTAGAGTGATAGAAACCTTTGGGAGACAGAGCATGGCAGATTCTCAGCCCAGGAAAGTGCCCATGTAGGTCTAGGCAGGGGAAGCATGGAACACGTAGGAAATGTACCAGCATGGACCTGAGAGCAGACTGAAGCAGAGTGAGAAGGAGCCCCAGCCAGTGGACTCACTCACCCCAAGGATGATTTGCAGCCATCTCTCTACAGGACAGAGGATCAGAGGATTGGTTGGAGCTGGGTAAGAGAAAGCACAGGGCCTGTAGCAGTGATAGCAGCTTCTCCTGGAGCTATCAGCCTATAGCCTGGATATTTAAAAATCACCTACCTGATTTTCCAGGAGCCAAGATGGTGGAGTAAATCCTAGCTACTCTAATCCCCCTCCCTGACACAGAAAACCCAGAGATAAATGTCCCACCCAGAGTAAAATCCTGAATTAGTGGAAATAGCCTCAGTCTTGCAAGACCTAGAAGTGTGTAACTGAAGCCATACAGAGTCTGAAATAAAGAATGGGAAGTGTCCAAACAAGCCCCACCTCAGCTGACTTGCAGGAGCCTGGGGGGGGGGGGGAGCCATTAAGTGCTAATAACACAAGCCCAGATGTGCCTTAGCATCACCAGGGGAATCTTCAGACACCAGTGCTGCTAGCCACCAGCTGCTGAGATTGCCTGAGCTGTAGCCCAGAGGCACTGAGGCTACTTCATGAGCCTCAGGGTACCCATACCCAGAGGCTACAGCACACAAAGTTAACAACCAAAACCCTACCTCCCAGCCTGAGAAGCACAGTACATCTGACCCCAGAAGCAGATATTCACTCTAAAAACTCAGGACATAGGCAATCACAATGGGCAAGAAGGAATCTGTGAAATCAAGAATGATACAATCCTATTATAGGGAGCAAGAACAACCAAATTCAGAGGACAACATGGACTCTATACTCACACCTAAGACCACAGAAGGAAACACGAACTGATATCAAGCCCCAAAAGCATTGTTTTAAAAGCCAAATTAGAGAGGGAGAAGATAAATTTAAACCTACAGTGACCAAATTGGAAAAAAATTCTCACTGAAGAAAACAAATCCTTAAAAAGTAAAATTGGTGAACTGGGATGGGATGTCCAGAATCTAACTGGAGAAAATGCCTCCCTAAAAATGAAAACTGAACATATGAAAAGGAGCTTCAAAAACTAGCTGAGGAAAATAATTCACTAAAAGTTAGAATCAGTCAAATTGAAGCTAAGGACTCTATGATGCATGAAGAGTCAGTCAAAGAAAACATAAATATTGAAAACTTAGAAGAAAATGTAAAATATCTCACTGGAAAAACAAATGACCTGGAGAACAGAGGGAGAGATAACCCAAGAATTATTGATCTACTGGAAAGCCATGATGAAAAAAACAGCCTGGACAACATTCTCCACGAGATTGTCAAAGAAAACTGTCCTGAGGTCCTAGAATCAGAGAGTAAAATAGTTATTGAAAGAATTCACCAGAATTCTCCTGAAAGAGATCCCATATTGAAAAGTCCAAGAAATATGGTAGCCAAATTACAGAACTACGAGGTAGAGGAGAAAATACTGCAAGCAGCCAAAAAGAAACAATTCAAATATTGTGGAACTATAGTCAGGATTGCAGAGGACCTAGTAGCTTCTACATTAAGAGATCAGAGGGATTTGAATTTGATATTTTGGAAGGCAAAAGAGCTAAGACGACAACCAAGGATCAAATCCTTGGCAAAACTGAGCACAATCTTCAGGCAAGGAGATGGTCATTTAATGAAATAAGGTACTTCCAGACTTTCCTGACAAAAAATCCAGACCTCAGTGAAAAATTTGATCTCCAATTACAAGACTCAAGGAAGACATTAAAAAGGTAAACAAGGAAAATACACACTCACATGCACACACACACACATAACTTAGGATTCAATAACAGCAAACTTTTTACATCCGTATATGAGAAGCAGATACCTGTCAATATTGAAATTTATATAATTATCGTGACATTTAAAAGGGATACACATAGACAGAAGGTGTAGGTATAAATGAATGCATCTGATGATAAAAAACTTTATTAAGGGGTACAAAGGGATTGTAATGGGAGGAAAGGAAAGGATGAGGCAGAAAAAGGTAAACTATGTCACACAAAGAGACATAAAAACATACTAGAGTAGAGGGGAAGGAGGAAGGGTGATAAACATCATATGAGTTGTTGAAACAATGAAACAATCATATTTATTCTCATTGGTTCTGGTTCAAAGAGGGACCAATAGATATCAACAGGGCTTGATATCAGTTCATATTTCCTTCTGTGGTCTCAGAGGGACCAACATAATCAGTTAGGATTCTAACTTGAAAAGACACAAAAACTCATTATAACAGAGGGAAAGAAGGGAGGGAGAGGAGCACTGTATGAAATTTACTCTCATTGGTTTGGGTTCAAGGATAACATACTCTGTTAAGTATAAAAATCCATTGTGCCCTATAGGCAGTAGGAGGGATAAGGGAGAAGTAAAAAGGGGAGTGGGAAGGGAGGGAAATAGTAGTAAGGGGAAAGGGTAGGTAAAGAGGGGAGGCTCAGGGAGGGAATACCGGTGGTCAAAAGGAAAATTCTCAAGGAGAAGGAAGAAACAAAAACATAAACAGGGGAGGGAATAGGATGGAGGGAAAAACACAGATAGTAATCATAACTGTGAATGTGAATGGGATGAACTCTCCCATAAAACAGAGGCAGATAGCAGAATGGATTAAAAACCACAATCCTACAATATGCTGTCTACAAGAAATACATTTGAAACAAGGGGATACACACAGGGTAAAGGTAAAAGACTGGAGTAGAATATATTATGCTTCAGCTAAAGTAAAAAAAAAGCAGGGGTAGCAATCCTTGTCTCAGATAAAGCAAAAGTAAAAAAAAAAGATCTAATTAAAAGAGATAAGGAAGTAAACTATATCCTGCTAAAAGGCACCACTGAAAATGAAGCAATATTATTATTTAATATATATGCACCAAGCGGTATAGCATTCAAATTCCTAGAGGAGAAGTTAAGGGAATTAGATAGCAAAACTGTACTAGTGTGGGACCTCAATCTCCCCCTTTCTGAACTTGATAAATCTAACCTCAAAATAAACAAGAAAGAAGTTAAGGAGGCAAATAGAATTTTAAGAGAGGCTAGACATGATAGATCTCTGGAGAAAACTGAATGGGGATAAAAACAGAATATACTTTCTTCTCAGCAGTACATGGTACATACAGAAAAAGTGACCATGTACTATGGCATAAAAACCTCACAGTTCAGTGCAGATAGGCAGAAATATTAAATGCATCATTCTCAGATCACGATGTAATAAAATTGTA
>CM053595.1:114743269-114763868 GCA_028646575.1 Pseudocheirus occidentalis | reverse complement strand
GAAAATGATTTTGATTTTGAAAACCTGGGAGGAGTGATTTTGATTCCAGGAGTCAGCTGAGAGTTCTTCTGGGTCCTAGATTGGCTGTGGTACTAGTATTCTGCTTGTCTGTTTTGATATTGTTTTGCCAGACTTGTCTGCTGGTGAAGGACAGTGCTGTTGTTGCAGAGGTCCTGGAACCTTGCTGTTGGCTCAGAAGCCCTGAAAAATGATTTTCTTGTTTTAAGTTTACAGAAATCCTGTAAGATTTCAAGAGGGTTTTGCTGAGGTTTTCAGGGGTCCTGAGAGTGTTCTGCAGGCAGAGAATAAATTGATGAGGACACTGGAAATGTACATTGTGGCTTTGTTAAGCTTTGTCTCCTCAGGAACAGAGATTGCTGAGATCTTGCCTCTGGTCAAGATCAAGAAAAGACCTCTCCTTGGGTATTGAATGCTTGATGATAGCATGGTTTACTAGTGACGTAGGGGTGGAGGATTTGTGTATTTTCTAATGATTGTACTTAGTGATTAATGATACTTAGTAATTGATTGCTGAATAAGTGCTGATTGAGTTAACTTAGTTGCCCCATGACTGGAAGACTTTGACTATTGTACTTTGACTAGTGAATGAATGACTAAATAAGGAGGCAAACCTCCTTAGGGATACCAGATGATTGTTCTTTGTTCTAAATATTGTGACCACTTTGGTGAAAACTATGTGGCCATTTTAATGATAAGCTGTTGTGAATACTGTAATATTGTGAGTGCTGTACCTTGATTTTCTGTGAATGTTTTGCTTTGATTTGTTATGGAATAAATAGAGTGTTCACTATACTGTGTAATCAGAACCTTAAAAGCGGTTCACAGCATTCTTCTGGAAAGCTGCTCTTGCATGGTATTACAGATGCGACAAGCAATTATGTTTAAAAACCAAATGTTTCATCTCTGCCTCCTTAGTCTAAGGGTTTTTTCTCCCCTTTTAATTAGATTTTATTCATTGGTCAATAGAACATTTCAGAATCTACTAATATGAGAGTATTTAAATACATGTGTACATATTAGTCCTTCCTTTTCTCTCTTCCCTGTTTTCCTTCTTATGTCCCTTCAGCATGAACTCTGGCCTTTACTTCATAGTTCCAATTCCAAAATTAGAGGCAGCTAGCTGGTATAGTCAGTGGAGTTCTGGGCCTGGAGACAGGAAGAACTGAGTTTAAATGTAGCCTCAGACATCCCCAACTGTAAAATGGGTATAATAACAGCAACTGCCTCTCTCAGGGTTGTTTGAGGAAAAAATTGTACCTTCTCTCAAGAAGCCCATATTCTAATAGGGGAGACAACATGCAAACAATCATGTACATAAAAGGTATATACAGCGGGAAGGCACCAGCGGGGGCAGGGGTAGGTAAGAAACTGGGAAAGGCCTCTTGCAGAAGATTGGATTTGACCTGAGTCTTGAAGGAAGCCAGGGAAGCTGAGGCAGAGAAAAGGGAGAAGAGCTTTCTAGGTAAGGACCCTGAGAGAGAAGATGTGGAGTTGGAAGAGAGTGTCGTGTGTAAGGGACATCAAGGGCAAAGTTACAGTGGATGGTCGATAATGTGGATGGGAGGAAAGTATAGGAATACTGGAAAAGTGGGAGGGGCCAAGGTTATGAAGGGCTTCCATAGATAAGCAGGATTTTCTCTTTGATCCTGGAGGGAACAGGGGGCCATGGAATTGGTGGAGTATAGGGGGATGGTGAGCTTTAGAGAGATCACTTTGGTATGAGTGCCAGATGCCAGGAGGTAGGACTGGGCAGGACTAGACCATGACATTACTACCTTGGACAGGAAGAACAACCAAAAGCAGACAACTATTGCAGTAGCCCAGGCATGCATGAGGAGGTAAGGCTCTTCATCAGAGTGGCAGCTGTGTGAACAGAGATGTTCAGGAGACATCACAAAGGTAGAAATGACAGGACTTGCCAACAGGCTGGACATGTGGAGTGAGTGAGGAGCTGAGTAACCACACCAAGGTTATGAGCCTGGGATAACAGTTTTAGTGACTATGTAATTTAATTCCAAATGTCTGCTCTATTCCCTTCCTTCTCTGGTCCTTATTTTTCAGTCATTTTCTTGCCCATTTCTGTAATCACCTTTATTCCTGTATTTTGCTTCTTGCTCCCAAAAATCTATCTTTCTTCTGTTTACTCTTTTTTTGCCTTTTTGGAGGGGGGAAAGATGGGCAATTGGCATTGTTACTTGCCCAAGGTCACATAAGTAGTAAATGTTGAGTGTACGAGGCTGAATTTGAACTCAGGTCCTCCTGACTCCAGGGCTGGTTCTCTGTTCACTGTGCCACCTACCTGCCCCCTTCTATTTACTTTAAAAGAAAAATACTTAACAAGCACTAAATAAAACAAACATTTCCCTTTGTAAAGTAGAACATAAAGATAAGTGTACATGAAACCTTCAATCTCCAAAATTGTCCTACTTTTCTGACTTTGTAACCCTTATTCAAAAGACTTTTTTGTTTTTGTTTTTTCTGTTTGGCCTCATATACACCAAAGTCCTGTTTTCCATTTCCTTACCTTGAACTACATGTGAGGCAGGAGAGATAGTTATCCTCACTTGATAGATGGAAAAATTAAAGTCACCGGAGATCAGATGATTTTCTCAAGACTGGATTATATCCTCTAACTGGCAATGATGAGATTTTTCAAATACTGCTTTAGTCCCTTTGGAACTATACTTTCTTTACAAATATATATGTGTGTGTGTGTGTGTATATATGTATATATATATATATATATATAATTTTATTTTTTCAATTTTATGTAAAGACAATTTTTAACATTCATTTTTATAAAATTTTGAGTTCCAAATTTTTCTCCCTCCGTTTGTCCCCTTCCATCTTCTTAAAATGGTAAGCAATTTGATATAGGTTATATATGGGCAATCACATAAAACATTTCCATATTAATCATGTTGTGTAAAAAATTATAAATAAAGGTGAAAATTGTATGCTTTGATCTGTATTCAGAGTCTATCAATTCTTTCTCTGAGTATAGATAGCATTTTCCATCCTTTGTAACTGTCTGCAATCATTGTATTATTGAGAAGACCTAAGTCATTAATAGTTGATCATCACACAGTGGGAATTATACTTTCAAAATATCCTAAGTTACACATGACCTTTGACCCAATAATATCATTAGTAGGTCTATACCACAAAGAGATCAAAGACAGAGGACATGAACCCATACATACAAACATATTTAGAGTAACACTTTTTGTTGTAGCAAAGAACTAGAAACTGGGTGCCCATCACTATTGTTGATATAGAGATAGAGATAGAGATAGAGTGGGAGTTGTGAACTGGTCCAACCATTCTGGAAAACAATTTGGAACTGTGTCTAAAAGACTATAACACTGCGTATATCCTTTGACCCAGATCTTTGACACTAGGACTGTAACTCAAAGAGATCAAAGCAAAGAAAAAAGGACCTATTTGTAGAAAAAGATTTATACCAGTTCTTTTTTTGTGGTGGCAAAGAAGTAGAAATTGGGGGGTGGTTGAACAAGTTGTGGTATATGATTGTGATGGAATACTATTGTGCTATAAGAAATAATAAGCAGGATGGTTTCAGAAAAACCTGAAGAGACTTAGATGAACTAATACAAAGTGAAGTGAGCAGAACCAGAACATTGTACATAGTAACAGGAATATTATAATGATGATAAACTATAAAAGACTTTGCTGTTTTGATCAAGACAATGAACCAAGACAATTCCAAAGGATGCATGATGAAAAATGCCATCCACCTCCAGAGACAATACTGATGAACTCTGAGTACAGATTGAAGCATAATTTTCTCACTTTATTTTTCTTGCTTTTGTGTGTTTTTTTCAAATGGCTAATATATGTATATATAGTGTGTGTATAAAATAACATTTTACATGACTTCACACGTATAATTGATGTATTTCTTGCCTTCTTAATGAGCAGGAGCTGGGCAAGAGGGAGAGAATGAATTTAGAACTCAAAATTTTAAAGAATAAAGGTTAATTTTTAAAAACACAATTGGGAAATATTTAACAAAATAAATGAAAATATAATTTTTAAAAAGACTATGGCATATGATTGAATGAAATATTACTGTTCTGAAGAAATGATGAAAGAGATGGAATCAGAAACTTGGAAAGTCATGTATGAACTGATAACGTATGAAACAAATGGAACGAGAAGAATCATTTATACAAGGACTATAACAGTATAGATTTGAAAAAAATGCTCAAAAGCTTAATAACTCTGATCATTGAAATGATCAGTCACAAATCCAGAAGACTGATCATTAAACTATCTCCTCTTTCTTACTTCTTTTTTTTGCTTTTTGTAGGGCAGTTGAGGTTAAGCGACTTGCCCAGGTTCACACAGCTCGTGAGTGGTAAGTGTCTGAGGCTGGATTTGAACTCAGGTCCTCCTGACTTCAGGGCCGGTGCTCTATTCACTGTGCCACTTAGACACAACTTTTTCTCACTTCTTAGTGGAGAGGTGAATAGATTGGGCAACTGGGTGATATAGTAGATAGGGGACTGGACTTGGAGTCAAGAAGTCCTGAGTTCAAAATACTTACTAGTTTTATGACCCTGGGCAAATCACTAATCTCCCTCAACTTCAGTTTCCTCATCTACAAAGTAAGGGCAATAATAGCACCTACCTCTGAGGGCTGTTGAGAGGATCAAATGAAATAACATGAGTAAAAACACTTTGCAAAATTTAAAGCACTATACAAATACTAGTTATTATTGTTACTTTAAGTGCTGAATGAAATGTACTTTTCAGATATGACCACTACAGATATAACAGTGTGATTATACATGACATAATGCAAGTTTTTTTTATCTATCCTTATTTGTTACAAGAGAGCTTTTATTTAGGAAGGGAGAGTTAAGGAAGAAATTTAGGAGGTAGTGATAGTAGACAGAGATGGACAGATAGATAAAGCATCTATTAAGCACTTACTTTGTGCCAGTTGTTGTGTTGCAAAAAGACAAGGACAAAAAGAAGAAAAGAAACAAGAAGAAAGCTCAGAAAGACTCAGGGCAATGTTGGTGATATCACTATATTTAATGTGATAGATTATAAATATAGTCTATATTTTTAAAAATTTAGATGCTATGCCATTTGGTACATGTATATTTAATATTTATATTAATTCATTGCCTATGTTACCTTTTAGCAAAATGCATGTTCTCCATTTCTTTTAATTATGTTGATTTTTGCTTTGTCTGAGATCATGATTACTACCCCTGCATTTTTTTAAACTCTAAAGATGTAGTAGATTTTGTTCCAGTTCCTATTTTTAACTCTATGCTTATTTTTCTCTGTGTGTTTCTTGTAAACAACATATTGTCGAATTTTAGTTTCTAATACATTCCGTTAGCCTCTTTCATTTTATAAGTGAGTTCATCTCATTGACATCCAGTTATTATCGCTAATTGTGTATTTCCCTTCATTCTATTATCTTCTACTTTCCTTCTCTTTTTTTCCCCTTCAAGAGTTTGTTTTGCTTCTGACCTATTCCCTCCCTTAATCCACTCAACCTCTTATTCCTACCCTTTCTCTTCCGTTAGCCCCTTTCCCTTCTATTCCCTGTTGGGTAAGATGTAGTTTTGTACCAACATTGTGTATATAATATATTTGTATGTATAATATATTCTTCCTTGCTTTAACTACTTTATATGTGAATGAGGTATCACCTGCCTCATCTCATTGATCCCTCTGTTATCTAAATTCCTCCTTCTGTACCCTGTTTATGTGAGATAATTTTCCCCATTCTTCCTTTCCACCCCTCCTTGTGTATTTCTTTTCATTGCCCTTCCATTATTCTTTTAAGATCATCCAAACATAAAAGAATCACACCCAGGCTCTCTGCTTAATTAGACTCCCTCTAAGACTCCATCAGGTTCTGAAGAGTTATATCTATCATCTCCCCATGTAAAAATGTAAATGGTTTTACCTTGTTTTGACACTTATGATTTGTCACTCATGTTTACCTTTTTTTTAATCTTTCTCTTCACTATTATATTTGCATGTCAACTTTTCTATTCAGTTCTTTTCATCAGGAATGTTTGGATATCTTCTATTTCATTAGAAATCCATTCTCACTCCCCACCCCCATAAGACTATACTATTTTTCTAGATAGGTTACCTTTAAAGGTGGTGACTGGTAGAGTTTTTTAATGTCTACTTTGTCCTCTGGTTCTAAGATATCTGGGCATGGGTTAAATCAAAGTTTAAATCAATCCAATGACCATTCTTGACTTTAGTGGATTATGGGCTCAGAATGAAGTATATATAGCCAAACACATAGTCAGTGTATCGGTTTGTTGTGCTTAAAGAGAGTTCTATGAGGGTTTTATTGGGAAATAACAAAAATGGAAATAAGAATAGTCTGAAAAACACTTACTTTAGAGGAAAAATAAAAGGATTACGTTGAATGAACTGGGATCACCTTAGCTGTAGTTGTACCCTCATTCCGTCCAGACATGATATTTCTTAAAATTCTGTCAAAGGTCTTGGATCAGCTACATGAAGCAACTCATAAAATGTCCTTCTCCTGACTGTTATAAATGCCTGTGTTTGGTGTAGTAGAAAGAGTAATGAATTTAGGAAGCTCTAGGTGTAAATCTTGCCTCTAACCCTCAGCTCTGTGACTGGACAATTCACTTAACGTTTCTGAGCTTGTATGATTCTCAGCTGTAAAATGGGAATATTTTCTCTTTTTTTTTTTTTGAGGGGAGAAGGCAGGGCAATTGGGGTTAAGTGACTTGCTCAAGGTCACATAGCTAGTAGGTGTTAAGTGTCTGAGGCTGGATTTGAACCCAAGTCCTCCTGACTCTAGTGCTCTATTCACTGTGCCACCTAGCCGCCCCTTATTTTCATTTCTTTATCAAACATTTGCGCTAAGAAAATAACTTAGACATTTTACAGTGTATCATTATTGCTGCAGTTGTTGTCTTTGTTGTTATTTCAGCAGTCTTTGCACGACAGCCACATCCTTAGAACTGAACTAGACAATAAAGCAGAAAAATGGAAGATACCAAATACCCATGGAGGCTTGGAATCCATGGCCTGTCTTACGAGGCTGTCATCTATGGGCAGGTATGATGGATGCATAGGGGATTTATTCATCTCTCCCAAAGCTAAACAAACGATTTGATCTAAGCAGTGACATATCTCATAGCATTGTGCTGGCATCCACCTTACTGTGCCTGCATATAGGACTGGCCCTAGCCGGTACTATGTGGGATTCAGTTCAGCTGGCCTATCAGGAAGAGAATCAGAGCTAAAACTGTCCCTCTTCTAGTGGATAAACCTATTCCTGACTGCTTAAGCAGAGGATGTCACTCTCCGAAATGTAAATGGTATGTGCATATCACATGTGTGCTGTGACAGGATGTCATGAAATTACCTGTGTACTTTTTCCATTACTATTTGTGTGTCCCTAGAACATATTCCAACAGAGCCAATAGTCCAACATTTTCCACCTGGGAAAGTGAACCAAGGAGAAATTTATTGGATGGCACAGGTAAGACCCTTTGAGGTTGTCATATTGATCTTTATGTCCATTGGTTACTATGCCAGCTGTAGGCATTGACAGGAGAGCTGCTAAAGCTGATCTCCATTTTCACAAACTATATAACCAGACTGGAATAAAATTTGTATTATACCTTCCCCCATCCCTCCAAGAAAGGATAAACATTAGTAATACCTTATACCAGAGGTATAGAGTCAGACTCTTTCTAATAAGAACCTAAGCATTGTAAAAAGTTCAAGAATTTAGGGCTAGGCTCCTATCTCTAAACAGGACAACACTTTTTTTTGGTTTTTGTTTGTTTGTTTGTTTTGTTTTTTGGAGGGCAATTGGAGTTAGTCTGAGGCCGGATTTGAACTCAGGTACTCCTGACTCCAGGGCCAATATTCTATTCACTGTGCCACCTAACCACCCCAGGCTAACACCTGAACTCTTAAGGACATTTGGTTTGTCCCATCTTAAAGACTCCAAGAATAGAGATATGATCATAACTGATAAATACTTCCATACTTTTAGCTCAACTCTCTTGCTGTAATGGTCATTGCCTGTTGAGTCTTGAGTAAAGATGGGGATCAAAGGATAAACATTATTTTTTAATAGTCCTTTAAATCTCTAATCAGTTCAGTCCTCATACTTATTCAGGTTTGCTCTCATTCCTCAATCTTTCCTCATTCATGTCACTTTAGCAAACATTTCCTGAGGTGCCCACTATGATAAAGCTAATCCTAGTGTCTGAAATATTTCATCAAAAATCCAAATATTGGAGTAGATAGGTGGCTTACTGAGTGTGGAGTGAGCCTGGGCCTGGAGTCAGGAGGACCTGAGTTCAAATCTAGCCTCAGAGACTTGACACACTTACTAGTTGTGTGACCTTGAGCAAGTCACTTAACCCCAACTGCCCTGCCTTCCCCTTCAAAAAAAAAAGGAAAAGGAAACCCAAATATTTTTGTATTCACAGTACCAAAAGTAAAGTTTTATATATAATCTGGATTTCTAGTGGCATTATTTCTCTAGACTTTTTGGTATGATGGAAATACTGGCTACCTCAGGTGAACACTAATGCTCTATGTGGGAGAGAAGCACCAAACTAAATTGCCCTAGTTTAATTTTTAACTTTTATGCCTTCTGTTCTATAAAAGTTTCAAATGAAATGAAGCTCCCTCACCCACTTGCCCATTCTGGTAAAGCCTTCATTGACACAAGCTTGATTGGATGTTTTTTGTCCTTAGATTCTAATAGGGGAAGAGGGAAGCAAGACAGTACCATAACACCCTACTCTACTGCATGGTCCCCATCAGCTGCTGGTTACACAAGCAGCAAAGTATTCTCTAGAGAAGACCTCACGGATAGCAGCCAGGTATGAGGGTAGCCTTAGGACCAGATTCCAATGACTGTATTTCTCTTGCCGGCATTACTTCACATTCATTGTCCCAATCCTCAGTGCCTTTTATTCCTCTGGATCTCCTACCCTTCATACTTGAATCTCTTCTCAGAGGCTACCTTTAGGAGCCTTTAAACCCTGAATTAACCCTCATATTATCCTACCACCTTCCTAGGTTTGTTGCCTATCCTCTAATTTCCTCATTTCAGGGATGAGGTTTCCTGTGACTTTCAAGGTGAAAGTATAGACTAACTTGTGTAGGGACAAAGGGACAGGCTTTCTACTCTCAGATATTTTGATAGTTTTCTGGAGATCATGACTACCTTAATTGTCTAATCCATTAGTAATTCTAATGATGGTACAACTTCAGAGAATAGAGGAACTATTTGGGCCTTGTTGGACCTTCTAGAAGCACATTTCACCTCTCAAAGGGGAGAGGCAGTTATTTCTGAGGGTAGCCCTGAGATACTTCTTTTGGTCACTTGGACAATGACGTATAGATCTCTTCTTCCATTGCTCCTAGAGGAATGAAATCAATCAGTCTAGCCTCTTCAACCGCTTCAGCCTGAGAATGACTGATCAGTGCTTAAGGGAAGAAGAACTGAGAGCTCAGTACCAGATAGCCCTCCTTAAACTCCGGGAGAAAGCCCTCGAGGAGAAAGTCACTACTGAACTGTCATGGCTAGATCAGCAGGAAGCGTAAGCTAATCTTTACTTAACCTAAGAACATTCCTCATTGTCTTTCTATCTGTCTGCCTATTCTGTTATATAGTTTTAAGAATTGTAGCTCTAGCGGGGACACTAAGGATCATCTGGAATCATCCTTTTGGGTGAGGATTTGCCTCTGCTTGGGCTGTATCATTTATGGATGATTCATTGGTAAGCTATCAGAAACAACATTTTTAAAGGGAGAAAAATCTATAAACGTAATTCAAAGGTATTTTGTCTTTCAAATATGAAGATGATGTCTCTGATTCAGCTTAGATGTAGCCTCCAAGCTATATCCCTAGCAATGTGGATAAACTGCATTGAGTTAAGCTCATTTATACCTTCTTGCCTAGAGAGGAAGAGAGAGGGAGAGAGGGGGAGAGAGAGAGAGAGAGAGAGAGAGAGAGAGAGAGAGAGAGAGACTGTGCACCTGTGCTTCGATTAGCTAATCAGTGACCAGAATTGTGGGGAGTTAATCCTGTGGTGGGAGGAAAGGGGATTGGTCAGCCGTTCAATCAACAAGTATTTGTTAGAGCTTTACTATGTGTCAGTTACTGGGTTTAAGTGCTGGAGATACAAAGAAAGGCAAAAATACAATTCCTCAACTCAAGGAGCTCACATTCTTTTTTTTTCTTTTAAATTTATTTACTTTTAGTTTACAACATTCAGTTCCACAAGTTTTTGAGTTCCAAATTTTCTCCCTCTCCCCCATCCTCATGGCAGCACACAATTCAATACAGACTCTACATATACCTTTACATTAAACATTAGTCAAGTTGTAAACAAGAATTATAACCAGTATAATGAACAACAAGAAAGAAGAAACAAAATAAAAAAGAGAGATCAAGTAGTTTACTTCAGTCTGCATTCAGACTCCATAATTCTTTCTCTGGATGTGGACAGCCTTTTCCATCATGAGTCCTTTGGAGTTGTCTTATAACCTTGTATTGCTGAGATTAGCCCAGTCTATCAAAGTCAATCATCATAGATACGATGTGTCTGTAAATGTGTACAATGTTCTCCTGGTTCTGCTCCTCTCACCCAGCATCAGTTTATATAAGACTCTCTAGGTTATTATGAAGTCCATCTGCTCCTCATTTCTTCACATTCTTGTGGGGGAGATAATATACACACAACTATCTACATTTAAGACATATACAGTATAAATGAGAGATAATTTCAGAGGGAAGGCATTAATAGTTGGGGTGGGACTTCTTGTAGAAGGGGCTGCAAGTTGAACTGAGTCTTAAAGAATGCCAGGAGGCAGAGGCGAAGGCAGGGAGGAAAGAATTCCAGCTAGGAAAGACATCGAGTACAAGAAAAGGCATGGAGTTGTAGTGTTGTGTGCGAGGAACAGCTAGAAGACCAGTGTCACTGGATCACAGAGTATGTGGAAGGAAGTGAAGTATAAGAAGACTGAAAATGTAGGAAAAGGTAGTGAAGGTATTTAAAGGCAAAACTGAGAATTTCTGTTCTATTCTAGAGGTAATAGGGAACCATTGGAGTTAATGGAATGAGGGGATGGTATAGTGTAGAGAGAAGGGGAACATACATGAGAGATGTTACAAAGGTAAAATCACTAGACCTTGGCAATAGATTGGATATGTAGTCAGTGAAAATGAAGAGTTGAGGATGATACCTCAGTTTTTTAAGCCTGGGTAACTGGGAAGATAGTGATGTCATCAATAGCAACAGCAAAGTTTGGAAGAGGGGAGGGTTTTGGCAGAAAGATACTAAGTTTAGTTTTGAATATGTTGAGTTTGAGATATGAGAAATCTGATTTTAGATGTCTAATAGGTAGTTGGTGTTGGTAGATTAGAGGTCAGGAGAGAAATCAGGGCTAGAGAAATTGATCTGAGGATCATCTGCTTGGAGATTATAACTGAATCCATGGCAACTCAAGAAAGATAATATAGAGGGAAAAGAGGAGAGAGCCAAGGACAGACATTGGGAGACACAGTTACTGGGTATAATCTGAGTGAAGATCCAACAAAGTAGACTGAGGAGGTGTCACATGAATAGGAGGAGAACCAGGAAAGAGCATTGTTATAAAAACAAGAGTGTATTCTGGAGAAGAGGGTGATCAGTAGTGTTGAAGGTTTCAGAGAGGTCATGAAGGCATAAGGAATGAGAAAAGTATAAGGAATGAGAATTAGAGTTGTCCATTAAAAGATGATTAGTAAGTTTAGAATGAATAATTTCATTTGAATGATGAAGTTGGAAGCCAGGCTGCATAGGGATAAGAAAAGTGAGAGAAGAGGAGGCCAAGGCATCAACTGTAGATGGCTTTCTAAAGTAGTTTAGCAAAAAAAGAGGGGGAAAACATAGGCTAATAGCCAGTGGGGGATGGTTGGATCAAGTGAAGGTTTGGTTTTTTTAGGGGGGGACATGTTTTTAGGTATGATGGGAGTAGCAGGTTGGCAGGGAATAGATTAAAGATTAGCAAGAGATAGTGGCCAACTGCAATTTTAGAGAACTGGTGATATGAAGCATACTATCTATTACTGGAAAGAAGGGTGATGCTGATGGACTCAGAAAGTAGATTGAAGTATGTGTGTATGTGTGTGTGCACACTTATATGGACTGGATGTATGCATATATGTGCACATGTGTGTGTACATATATGTCCGTATATACACATATATTAATATATTTCTGACATGGCCAATGCAGGAATTTATTTAGCTTGATGATACATGTTTGTAATGGCTTTTGCTTTTTTTTGCTTTCTCAAAGGGGGGGGGGAGAGAAATAGGTAGGGAATGACTGCAGAGCTGAAAATAAGATAAAACTGAATTTTAAAATTAGTGAGAGGCTATAGTAAGGATTAGAGTGGGGGCGGTTTGCCAAAGAAGAGAGAATGTAATTGGATCCAGGGGACCTGTGAAGGAATTTGCCTTGGCAAAGGAGAGAAAGACAACAGGGCCACCTTTTGTGTGAGACAGGGGTGATGGTAGAGAGAGTGGGGGAAGGCATCTGAGTGATGTAAAATGAGAAAAGAGGAGAGGAGAAGAAGGAACTCCTAATAAATGGTTCCACTTTTTAGTGCAGTATGAGATAAGGTCCTTTATTGAAGGAGGGGGGAAGAGTGTGCATGGGAGACTTATAGAGGCTTGGGCAGGTTTAGAATAATTATTGTGGTGAGTAGGATAATGCATTGATTATGGAGGTATAAGAAGGTTGCCTTGCTTCCATGAAGGGTCAGATGAAATTATGTAACATAAATTTGTGTTGGACACAGCCTAGTTTCATACTTTTTTCCAAACTCTGTTCATCTGCACATGAATAGGAGCAATGGCAGTGAATGGCATGAATATTCCAAGGTCAGAGCTTGACAAGTCACAATAAGTGGCAGGAGAAGGGGATGGGAACTCAAATATAGAAGAGGATAGGATAGAATTGAACTAGTTCCCCAAGGAGTCAAGATAGGGAAGAGAAGAGCGTGTCACCATTGCATAAGTGATGGTCTAGGAAAGAATGAGGGGTGGAGAAATTGGAGGTCTTGGTGAAGATGAAGAATAGGTGTGTAGGGGTCACAAATCAAATGAAAAATGTAGAATGATAAAATATAGCAAGATCAAAAGTATGATCATCTCTGTATAGAAGGGAAGGTAAAGTGAAGGAGTGGGCCATGGGAAATGAGTATATTGAAAAAGTAGACAGTTAGGATGTTTGAAGGGTTTTGAAAGAAGAATATTTATATTGAACTCCCTGACATCAGGAATTGGGGTAAAGGATAGAGACAGACAGACAGACAGACAGACTGACTGACTGACTGGCTACGCTAACCAAGCACTGAACTCATTGAGGATAGTAGGGAGAGGGTCCTGAGGTTTGGTAGATAATAGTAACCAGAATCTTAATTAGATAATAAATTTGGATTGAATGAACTTCAAAGCAAGAGAGTCTGGAAGTGACAACAGGGAGCAAAGAGTACATTGAGTCCCCCAGCCATAGTCCAAGAGTCAAGAGGTAAGAGTAAAAGTTCAACTGTTCCTGGGTGGCCAAGGATTCCATATTATAGGAGGTAGCCAGGTCTTAGTGTGAGAGCCAGAAAAGGGAGGAAGTGAGAAAATGAAAGGTTTAAAATGAAAGCAACTTTGTTAACTCTATGGAATAGACCTTCCAAAGAGTACAGCAAAAGGGATGGACAGCTATGGAGTGGGACATTTGTAGTAATGGTTTGGGGAGTATGCTGACCATTGAAGAATAATTCCAGGTAGATTATAAATGGCTGGATTATCAAGTCTGTTGAGGGAAGGATGTGATTAGACTATTGAAGGACTTACCCTGAGCAAGACTGGTGGTAGGTTCAGGGTTAGAGCTAAATCTTTGGCTAGGGAACAGAGTTTTTCTCTTTATGAAGGTAACTGGCCTAAACAAAGACAGAACTAGTGAACTTGTTCTCTTCATATATGTGGTCTAGTCTAAGTCAACTGGATTAGAGCTAACTAAAATAAGTGTGGTCATTTTCAAGTTGTCCTTTCCAAATTATTCCCAGAGAAGTTTTTGACTGCTTTCTTGCTTCTGCCATCTAGGTTCAGTCAAACAGAATATTTTTCAAAGGCAAATATTAATAATTTTTAGATTATCTATGCCTCATGATATTAACATGGATAGTTAAGATTTTACCATAAAACGAGTGTTTGGAAGCCACTGTTTTTAGAATGACATATTTGGAATTTTATGATAATTTTTGCTATTCTCACTACTTCTAGATGTTTAGGGAACAAAAGAGACCACAGCTTGATGACTGAGAAACAGCACCAAATTCTAATGGATCTGAAGCATGAACAGGTGGGCCATTAGCAAGATAATAATACTCCTTTCTCAGAGGACATTAGGAGCTGGCTGTGAGGTTTCAGTACACAGCTAGAACATCCCAAACCTTTTGTTTGTGTTAAACCTCTTACCCGTGGCAGCATGGTGGAAGATAGCAACAAGTAGCACTTGAAGACAAAGGTTACAACATGATACAGCAGAAAGAGAATGTTGGATTTGAAGTTAGGGCATAAATTTGGATCTGGAATCTGCCGCTTAGTAGCTGTGTGACTGGGTAAGTCATTTAACCTCTCTGAATCTCAATTTCCTCTTCTGCAGAACTGAAAGGGTTAGCACTTCCAAGGTTGCCTCTAGTTCTAAATCTATGGTCCTATGAAAATTTAGGACAATGGCGTCATCCATTTGGATGACTACAAATTCTTATTTCAGATTCTGTGATCATTGGTTATCTATAGAAAATGTAAACTGAATTCTTTGGCTGTCAGAATTGAAGACCATATCAGCTGTGAAAATAATGTCTAAGTTGCCTTAGAAATGCTATTTGCAGACAGCTTTGGTCATACTCACTGTTGAAAACTAGAAAAGGATTCTTTTAAGAATTGTAATTGCACAAATCCCTAGAGAGTTGACGAAAGGTCTTCTCTTTAAAATACTATCTTTTTCTTCCTTCAGAAATCTGCTTCTGTCTTCTCTTTGGTGCCCTGTACATCCTGTACACCTGCTAAGTTGGGGTGCTAAGCTCCTCGCTTCCTTCGAACTCCTCAATTTCATGTTATCCCTCTCTCTGGTCTTTAGCCTTAGATATTGTCCTTGCCATGTTCTCCTTGTGTATCCTCTTGGGTCTTGTGACAACTGACTGAACTGATCTATTCATTTGTGCTAATGTCACAGGGCTCCCAGTTCACTCTCAAAACAGTCAGTTGAATTGCTGGAGCCTTCTGGAGGTGCCAGCCTCATTGTTGTTATCTAATCCATTATGACTTTCATTGTGGGAATTTGAAGGGAAGGCTGAGGTATTTGCATGACAGAGCGATGGGCCCACGCTTTAGCTCTCTGTGTCCATGTCCTCAAAATGAAGAGTCAGCTCTGTGGTGCTAAGTATGGCCAGTTGTCTGTGATACTTATTTCAATATGGGAATATGGGAAAAAAATATATATAGGACTGGTGGAGTTGAGTGGGAGAAGACAATCAGAAACTTTCTGTGGACAAGGTAGTTATCAGGTCACTAGGATCCTATTTTAATGTCCAGTGAGGGATTTTTGCTTTGTGGCGTCTTAATGACTTAAAGAATGTTTGCTTTTTCCTGGGTAGGACCAGACTTGCTGATAATGACTGATAGTTACTCATGGACTTTGACCTGGGTAATGTCAATGCTTGCTTATAGACAAGTAATTTATTTGTTTGATGTTCCAAGTTCAGACCTGTTCCCCAGATCACAAAATATGACTTGAATCCTCAGTAACAGATATATAAATGCTATTGGTGGAAAGAAAGAAAAATCTTAGTTTTCTACCAACTTATGGAACAACCCTACTGGGATAACAGTGTGGCATTACGGTCCATGCACCTGCTTGGTGTTACTGGAGCTAGGACTAATGGTAGAGAAGGCTAAACAGTTTTGTTAGGCATAACACATGGGCAGAAGTACAATGAGAAACATTTTTGGACTTGATCTTTTTTTTAATACACATCTTAATAATTTTAAAATATTTTTTGTCTTTATTAATTTGTTTGTTTACTTTTAGTTTACAAGATTCACTTACACAATCCCTTGAGTTTAAAATTTTCTCCCCCTCCCTGTTTTCCTCCCCCTGCCATGGTGGCATGCAATCAAGTATAGGATCTGCAAATACCTTCACCTTAAACATTACCCAGGTTGTAAAGAAGGATTATAACTGATGGAATGAACAAAGAGAAAAAGGAGACAAAACCAAACAAGAAAAAGTAAGAGAGTAGGTAGTTTGCTTCAATCTGCATTCAAACTCTGTTTTTCTTTCTCTGAATGTGGACATCTCCTTCCATCATGAGTCTTTTGGAGTTGTCTTATAACCTTACATTAAATGCACAACTTAATTTCAGAAAATTCCTATTCTCTATTTTATAGTTAATTTGTGACAGGTCATGTGTATTGTGGAGGCAACAGGGGTCAATGAATGGATAGAGAACGGGTCCCAAACCCAGGAAGGTCTGGTTCAAGTCCTGTCTCTGCCACAGACTGTCTTTGTGGCCCTAAACAAATCACTTTAGCTCTCAGTTTCTCAGACAGCTCTCTAAGAAGATAAGTCAGTGCTAACCTTCATAGGGAACTGCCTATATGAATGAAGTCACAGATTTAGTCTTTGTCAACTCTTATTGGGAAGGCTAAAGGCCTTTGGTAGATGTTGTAGGCCAAGACTTTCAGGGTACTTGGCCACCTTAGCTCCCCAGTTCTACAAAGGTCATTAGGTAGATATGCAAGGAAAGTATAATCTTGTTGGGCGGATGCTCTCATTGGTTTCATGAATATCTAAAGAAAGTACTGAGTTAATTTGCAAATCTTGATTGTGACACTCTGTTTGTGCCTCTGGACATGGTCCCAGCATGAAGAGCTTAATGAGTGATTGGCTTTGGGCTGGAGTAGAGAAAGATCCGAGACCAAGGGTGGTTCCTTGCATTCTTCTAAGGGTATATAAACCTTGTATCTTCCATGTATCTTTGGCTCTGTATGAAATGGTTCTGTAATAAACAGACTATGGAATACATCCCCGTCTCTCTCCCTCTTATTCAGCTAGAAGCTTTCCCTCTCTCTGTCTTTTTATTTCACTCAGCTGGTAGCTAGGCTGTGCTAGCCGCAGCAGGTAGACAGTAATATGAGGCACAATTTTCAGATATCAATACATATGATTTTCACACCTTTCCAGGACACACAAATGCCTCATCTTGGCTCTGATGAGTACTAATGCCTGTTTCATCCTTCTTTATCATATTCAGGAGGAACTTAAACACTTACAAAACATGTATGAAGTGTCTCATCAGGAAAGAAAACTTTTATTGACACAACAAAAGGACATCCTAACAATACAGCAGTCAACAGCTCATCTTCAACAGGAGTTTCATGGCCTAGCTAGCAGACACAAGGTGAACTATCCCTAAAAATAACCACAGTGAGCTGTTGACTAAGCCTTTGCTCTTATCCTCCTATCTATACATGGAGATCAGAAAGGCCTGTATTCCCTATTTATACTCCATTACATCAAAAGATCATCCCCTATAAATCACTTTTGGGAACTCCACTAATGGAGATACTTCCCTCCACACCTTAGTTTGAGATATGGTCTTTGTGAACTGCTGTGATTCAATAATAATAACCTAGTGGCCATCCTTCTGGTACTGAGCGTCTCCAAACCTGGTCTTCAGATACATTGTCCTCATTAGGCCCATACTCAAAGTCTTTCTGGCTTGTCAAGACTTGCTGAAGCTTACACCTCACTAGGACAGACTCTGTAAACTCTGGGCTACTTCCTATCACAATGAGATATTATAATAGGAGTTTAGCAATAGCTCCTATTCATAAAGATAAACAAGCAAACAAAAAAAACCACAGAAAGTTATTTGTTGAATCAGTGGAAAATATTAAATGCATCCATTCTGCCTTTTGTCATTCTATACCATCTAGGAAATCATTCTTCTTTAGTGTAGAAATGTTGCCACAGATAGAGAAAGGGCAATTGTGATGCTGAATTGTTGATTTTATGTTAGGTACTTAGCCTCCAAGTCTGAATATAGGATTCTCCAAATCTATGTTTTAGAGTGTCATGTTGTTTTATGTATATTGAATCATATTTGTAGTTAGATGGTCAAATGTCCACTAAGAAAGGTGGATCGAATGGTTCATCTTTGAGTATATCACCTTGATTCTACCTCACAGTCATGGCCAGGATCCTGAACCATGACTTCCCTATGTGTGCCCCTGGACACAAATGAAGAAGGGGAGTAGGTTAGAAAATGTAGGTGGATAAATCAGGCTTGTCTGTATTGTAAGGGACAGACCTCTCAAGCTTATGGTCTTCTACCACAGATTTTTCAACAAATATTTATTAAGCACCCAAAAAAAATTAGCTAGAAAGCACTATTCTAGGCACTAGGAACATCAAGACAAATAATTGACATAGTACTTGCTTTCAATGGATTAGCAACACCATTTTGTCTGCAGAGGATAACACCTGCATAGAGCATAGTGTAGGGGAGAGCAGTGCACTAAAAACTGAGAGACCTGGGATCTAGTCCTACTTCTGTCACTGGCTACCTATGTGACATTAAAGAAGCTACTTCTGTGGACCTCAGTTTCCCCTTCTGTAAAATGAGGGAAGTTGAACTGATTAGATGAATTTTTTTTTGTTGCTTTTTTGGAGGGGGAAAGGTAGGACAATTGGGGTTAAGTGACTTGCCTGAGGTCACACAGCTAGTAAGTGTTAAGTGCTCTCTGGAATGGTTGTATCAGTTCACAGCTCTACCAACAAGTGTTCCAATTATTCCACATCCTCTCCAGCATTTGTCATTTTTCTGCTTTGTCATCTTAGCCAATCTGACTGGTGAGATGTGGTACCTCAGAGTTGTTTTGATTTGCATTTGTCTAATCAATAGTGATTTAGAGATTTTTCATGTGCTTATAGATATCTTTCATTTCCACCTCTGAAAATTGCCTGTTCATATCTGTTGACCACTTATCAATTGGGGAATGACTCATATTCTTATAGATTTGACTCAATTCTATGGATATTTTAGAAATGAGGCCTTTATCAGAGACACTGGTTGTAAAAATTCTTTTCCCAATTTCCCACTTCCCTCTTAATCTTGGTTACATTGGCTTTGTTTGTATAGAAACTTTTCAATTTAATGTAATCAAGCTTATTCATTTTGCATTTTATTATGCTCTCTAACTCTTGTTTGGTCATAAAGTCTTCTCTTCTCCATAAATTTGACAGATAAACTATTCCTTGCTTTCCCAGATTGCTTACAGTATCAGCCTTTATACCTAGATCATGTACCCATTTAGACTTGATTTTGGTATACAGTGTTAGATAATGGTCTATGCCAGTGGTTCTCAACCTTCCTAATGCCGCAACCCTTTAATACTCGTATGTGGGTGTATCTGCATATGGGCAGACACACTTGGAGATGGATAAAGGATAAATTTCCTCGGTTCCTAAGACTATCGGAAATATGTGTTTTCCGATGGTCTTAGGTGACCCCTGTGAAAGGGTCATTCGACCCCCAAAGTGGTTGAGAACCACTGGTCTATGCCCATTTTCTGCCATACTATATTCCAGTTTTCCCAGCAGTTTTTGTCAAATACTGAGTTCTTATCCCCAAAACTGGGGTCTTTGGGTTTATCAAACAGTAGATTACTATAATCATTGACTGCTCAGTCTCGTGTACCCAATCTATTCCATTGATCCACTACTCTATTCCTCAGCCAGTACCAAGTAGTTTTGATGCCTGCTGCTTTATAATACGGATTAAAATCTGGTATGGCTAGGCTACCTTCCCTAGCATTTCTTTTCATTAATTCCCTTGATATTTTGGACCTTTTATTCTTCCAAATGAATTTTGTTACTATTTTTTTTTAGCTCTATAAGGTACTTTTTAGGTAGATTGATTGGTATGGCACTAAATATGTAATTTAATTTAGGTAAAATTGTCATTTTTATTATATTAGCTTGACCCAGCCATGAGCAATTGATGTTTTTCCAATTAGTTAGATCTGATTTTATTTGTGTGAAAAGTGTTCTATAGTTGTGTTCCTATAGGTTGTGGGTTTCTTTTGGCAGGTAGATTCCCAAATATTTTACAATGTTTACAGTAACTTTAAATGGCATTTACCTTTCTATCTCTTGCTGTTGGATTTTGTTAGAAATATATAGGAATGCTGAGGATTTATGTGGGTTTATTTTATATCCTGCTGTAAGCCAATCAGCAGTAGATTCCTGAGAGAATGCTACTGTGAACAGCTTTTAAGATTCGGATTACACGGTATTAGTGAACACTCTGTTTATTCCATTACAAATCTTTATTCAGTACAATGTTCACAGTTTCAACAGTTCACAATATTATATACAATCTTCAGAACAAGGAAAGTCTCAATATTTTATTACAGAAAGGAACAAGGAACAAGAGAAGAATCAGCTGGTTT
>CM053595.1:114718896-114742769 GCA_028646575.1 Pseudocheirus occidentalis | reverse complement strand
AAAAAGAATGCTTGAAAAAGTCCTTTATTTCATCAAATATCTATTTTCCCCCTGGAAGGATTATATCCAGTTTTGGTGAGTAGGTTATTCTTGGTCATAATTTTAGCTCCTTTGCCTTCCAGAATATTATAGTCTAAGACCTCTACTCCTTCATGTGAAAGCTCCTCAGTCTTGTGTGATCCTGATTGTGTCTCCATGATATTTAACTTGTTTCTTTCTGGCTGCCTGCAATATTTTCTCTTTGATGTGGTAACTGTAGGATTTGGCTATAATATTCCTGGAAGTGTTCATTTTGAAATTCAAGAGGTTATTGGTGGATTCTTTCTATTTTATCATCTGAATTTAAGATATTAGGTAGTTTGTCCTGACAGTTTCTTGAAATATGATATCTAGGTTCCTTTTTTGATCATGGTTTTCAGGTAGTGTGATGATTCTTAAATTAGCTCTCCTTGATCTATTTTTAGGTCAGTTTTTTCAATGAGATATTCCACATTTTCTTCTATTTTTTTCATTCTTTTGACTTTGTTTTATTTCTCAGTGTCTCATGGAGTCATTAGCTTCCAGTCGCCCAATTCTAATTTTTAAGGAATCAAATATTCTTCAGCAAGCATTTATACCTCCTTTCACATTTGGCCAATTCTGCTTTGGGGCGAGTTCTTTTCTTCAATGAATTTTTGTGATTTGATTGCATGCCATTAGTCTGATTCTTTTTTTTTAAGGGGTTATTTTCTTCAAAATTTTTTTTGTTTTTTAAAAAATATTTATTTATTTATTTGCTTTTTGGATGGGGTAAGGTAGGGCAATTGGGGTTAAGTGACTTGCCTAAAGTCGTGTGGCTAGTTTTGTGTCAAGTGTGTGAGGTGGGATTTGAACTTGGGTCCTCCTGATTCCAAGGTCAGTACTCTATTCACTGCACCACTTACCTGCCCCTTCTTCAGTATTTTTTGTGCCTCTTTTACCAAGCTGTTAGTTTCTCTTTTCATAATTTTCTTGCATCACTCTCATTCCCCCCCCCACCTCAAATTTTTTCCTATCATTTTTATTACTTGCTTTAACTCTTCCAAGAATTCTTAGGGGACTTGGATTCAACTAGCATTTTTCTTTGAGGCTTTGGTTGGTTGTAGATGTTTTCATATTGATGTCTTCTTCTAAATTTGTGTCTTGGTCTTCTCTGCCTGTAATAGCTTTTAATAGACAAATTCTTTTTTGTTTGTTTGGTTTTTGCTCATTTTTCCAACCTATATCTTAACTTTTAATTTTATGTTAATGTTGGTCTCTGCTCCTCTGGGGGTGGGAAGACACTATTCCAAACTTCTAGTTTTTTTGTACTATTGTTTTCAGAGCTAGTTCTGAGGGTATACAACTTTTGGGGACTTTCAAGATGGTGTGATCCTAGGAGAGCTAGTCTATGCTCTAGTCTTTACCCAGGAAGGGCCCTTGATTTCCTACAAACACACTCTTCTTGGCCCTGGAATTATGACAAGGCCCCCTGCTCTCCCTTGCTGCAAATGCTGGTGTTCATTCCTGTTGTGTAACTGTACCTGAGGCCCCTGTTACTCTTGTGACTGACCACAGGTTCTCCTCTTCACCCAGGACCTTTGACCTACAACTACATATGGACAGCAGAAATGCCAGACAGCACCAGGTATACCCACTGCCAGAAAAGAGTCCCCTCTAAATACTTTCTGACCAGTTGTCCAACTCCCTTACTGTCTCTGAGATGAGAGCTCCTAAAGCTGCTGCTGCTGCTGCTACCCCTTGTTTCTTGTAGGTCCTCTAGGACCTACAGAATGTGTATTCCATGCCGGTGGCCCCCCTAACATCACAGACTGTTCCTGCTGACCTCCTAAGTTGTCTTAGGCTGGAAAAATGTCTTACTCTGACCTTTTATTGCTTTGGTCACTCCAAAATTCAATTTGAGGTACTATTTTAGAGTCATTTGGAGGGGAATGTTGGGAAAGTCTAGCTGCAAGTTTGGCTCTCCTCTGCCTTCTGGGCTCTGCCTGCCTGGACATGTTTTCTAATGCTTTCCTTTGGTTCCAAAATTTCTAGCTATAGCTCTGGAGGCACTCCCTTTAGAAACATCTCAAGGAGGTATTTCAAGAATCTCTTTGTTGGGGGTGGGGGACAGGCAAGGGTAGAGATCCAGGACATAGAATGAATGAATAATTCCTGCAGAAAGGAACCAGTACAACTCAATTTAAATAAAATTAAAAATGAATGATTCTATCTCCAGTGTTCCCAGGCTATTTGATGAGGTATTATTGAGGGAACATCATTGAAGCCCTGTCTGGCAGGAAATATTCTACTGTCATGTTTCCATTGACCAACAAAAAATATTGACAATGATCAATCAGGTGCTATGAAAAGCATTAGCCATGGGAGAGTCAGTGGGGGAAAAAAGAAAAGATTCCTACCTATAATGAGGTCATAGCTAGGTTAGGGGGACCAGATTACACTCCGAATATGTGATGGAATGTACTTTGCTTGAACTGGTTTCATTTTAATTGTATGTATCTGAAATATCCTCCCCATGATCAGATTAAGTGACTCCTAGTAGACAGACCTTCCTGGAACTAAGTATTTGGTTGATGATGCATCATGCAAAACTATTTGTGATAAACATTTGCAAAGTGATCTGCTTCTTAAGTTACATGTTCTGAGAGAAGCTCTGTAATTTTTAGTATTAAATGACATAGTTATACTTCAATTTGCCTCTTACCCTTTGCTACTTTGCAGCTGGGTTTACATTATATCTAAATAAGGAGGGGGCAGCTAGGTGGCACAGTGGATAGAGTGTCCGGTCTGGAGTCAGGAAGACTCATCTGGCTTCAGACACTTCCTAGCTGTGTGACCCTGGGCACATCACTTAATCCTATTTGCCTCAGTTTCCTCATCTACAAAGTGAACAGGAGAAGCAAATGGCAAACTACTCCAGTATTTTTGCTGAGAAAACCCCAAACGGGGTCACGAAAATCAGACATAACTGAAAAATGAATGAACAACAAAAATTATGGGGAAAGAATTCCATTTGTTATGTTTCACTCTCAGAGGGTAGAAACAAAAGCAATAGGTGGGAGTTGCAAAAAAGGCTGATTTAAGTTTGATTGTAGCAAGGAAACTAACAAATAGGATTGTTCCAAAGTAGAACCCGCCTCTGGAGGTGGTCCATTGTCCTTCTTTGGAGGTCTTCCATGCCTGTCAGGTATGCTAGAGGAGGGATTCTTTTACTCTGCCATCTTGACTCTGCCCCCAGGAAGGGAGTTTTTTGTTTATGAATTAGACTAGATGGTGCTTGAGGTCCCTTCCAACTCTCCACTTCCATAATGAGAGCACAATATTGAAGATGACTGCCTCCCTCATTCTGGACAGTGCAAATCTACCAATGCAGCTTGAAATGTTAACTTTTTTGTCCATCCCAATCCACTTCTTATTCAACTGAACTCTAAAAATGAGAATCCCAGGTGGAAGATCTTCTTCACATGAACTGCTTTCTAGATATATGTCTATTCCTGCCTAAACTTGATGTACTTCATTTTTATATCCAAGAGCCAGACGTTGATTCCAGTTAAAGCTTACTTTGTCAGCTTCGGGTTATCTTTCCAATCTACTGATATCTTAGATCCCAAATGCATTAATTTTCTCACAGGGTTGCTAGTAAAGGACTTTGTAAATTGTTATATAAATATAAGCTATCATGATAAGATGTTATTTTGGCACCAATGTTTTAAACAAACAAAAAAGATATCAGGAATATAAGAAGCAGACAGCAGGTGGGCATGTGCTTTATGTGTCCTTTTGTTCCTTTAAAATATAGATAAAATGCCTGCTATAGGACAAGAAAATAAAGACATAAACAAGACAAATAAAAATACAAATAATGTTTAGAGACTAGAAATGCACTGGGACATGTTACAGCTTTCTTAAAAGTAAGACTGTAGTTTTACCTTTGCTTCTAAAAGTGAAAGAACTCTTCTTGACTTTTCTTGTTGTTCAGTCATTTTTTCAGTCTTCTTCATGACATCTTTTGGGGTTTCTTGTCCATTTCCTTCTCCAGTTCATTTTGTAGATGAGGAAATTGTAGCAAACAGGGCTAAGTGATTTGCTCAGGGTCACACAGCCAAGAATCACACAGTCTGAGGCTAGATTTGAATTCAGGAAGAGGAATCATCCTGACTTCACATCTAGCACTACATGCCACATAGATGGGAGTGTCCTTCTCTGGACACTCCAGATTATTAATACCCTTAACAGTGGTGCCCAGAACTGGCCACAGCATTCCACAGGAGGACAGGGTACAGTGAGACTGTCACACCCCTATTTCTCTAAGCTCTGCTCCTCAAAATCCAAAATCCCACTGACTTTTTGTGATGGTCTCATTGAGCTTATAGTCCACTAGAATCTCTACATCTTTTCTTTTAGAATAGTTGTGATGTTTGACTGAAGTGGGCAGGAACTAGTTAAGTAGAAACTTCATGGACTTAAGAATGAAGTAGCCAGGAAACAGTTAAGTGATACTTTGTGAAATTAGAAATCAGCAAGTTACAAGACAATGAACCTGCCTATTGGCCAGGCTGGGGTGTGGGAACCAAGCTAGGTATTCATTTTTCTTCTCCTATGTGCTCAGGTCATCATGCCCCATACCCCGCTCTGCTTACCCTACAATCCCCTATCTAAAGATGTTCCTATTGTTCATTCTTCTTCATGTTCTGTCATCAAGCCCTGTAATCACAAACTCCCTTGCCTCAGCAACTTACTTGCACCTCCAAACTATATGATATAAAAGGGTCTGTACTCCTGGATCAGGCTGCTGCTCTCTTCTTCCTAATTGGCTATGAGAGACAGCCCAGCTGCTAATTCAATTAAAGCTCCTTAAACTTTTGATTGGACTCTGTGGTCACTCTGTTGATGCTCGCTATTTCATTTGACCATAACATGACCCATCTTATATTTGTGAAATTTATTTTTTTTTATTCAAGTGTAAGACATTACATTGATCTCTTTTGAATTTCATCTTACTAGATTCAGCTCAGTTTTCCAACCTGTCAAAATCATTTTAAATCCTGATTACTGTCTGGTGTGTTAACTACCCTTCCCAGCTTTGTGTCATCTGCAAGTGTGATGAGGGTGATATCTATGCCTTCATCTGAGTTATTGAGAATGTTAAGCATCACAAACCATAACTTGAATGAGTCACATAAAGACACCCAGAGCTGTTCCAACAATGAACCATTAGCAGCTATTCTGAGTCTGGTCATTTAAACAGCTCTGAATTCATCTGATTTATCATCTGGTCCACAACCCTCCACCTTCTCTGTACAGGAATACATGTAAAATCGTATGAGATACTTTACCAAAAGCTTTTCTGAAACCTAGGTAAACTGCACCCACAGCAATCTCCTCATCTGCTTGTATAACAATCCTGTTAAAAATAAGAAATGGAATTGAAACAGTACTGGTTCTTGGTACTCATTGCTTCATTTCCTATGTTCTCTGAACATTCCATACACCCCAAAAGCCTCAAACCCATCAGTGCATTAGGCACATGTCTACCCCAAGCATGTGAAGACTTCCCCTAACAGAATGGGCAGATGAGAACAGTTTTTTCCAGTGGCCATGAAGGCAACTGAAGCAGGTGTTGTAGAGCACTTAGAGCTTGATCAGGCATCAAATATGCTGGTGGCACCCACTGAATCACGAGTCATAGCCAGTTGTCTTGATTTTTATCCTGCCACTGGCCTTCAATAGCTGTGGAAGAGACAATGAGGCTGAGGACTTTGCCAAACTCTGTTTCACTTAAATCCAATTCATGTGCAAATCAAGACATCATCCATCCACTATTTTGCCCCAACTTTGTGATGTCATTGGTCCTCTCTGAAAAGGAAGGAAGAGTAACATATATCTAAGGTAAGATTGAGGCCAAAAAAGGGGTGGGAGGGGCGGGGGGAGGAGGAACCTTATGTTGTTGCTAACACCTGGAAGGAGTTTTTTTTTTCTATAAGAATGAAAAGATAATCCTCAACATTAACCATAAAAGTTGGCTTCCTTCCTCCTAAAACTTTAGGTCATCAGCCCTCCCCTTTAGCTGGCTCTTTAAGGACAGTCTTTCCTAGTCCCCCTCCCTCCTAGGCACTCTCAGTTGTTCAGATAAACAGTTTTATCAGAAAGTCCTGATTACATTTGAATCTATGGTTTTGGTTTGTTTGGGGGGAGGGGAGTTGGTGGGAGAGAAGGTGATACATAACAATTATTAATACTCAACAATATTGTTAAGATACTATTGTTTGGGGGCCGCTTAGGTGGTGCAGGGAATAGAGCACCAGCCCTGCAGTCAGGAGGACCTGAGTTCAAATCCCACCTCAGACACTTAATACTTACTAACCGTGTGACCTTGGGCAACTCACTTAACCCCAATGGCCCTGACTTCCTTCCAAAAAGGAAGAAAAGATACTGTTACTTAATTTTTTCAAAAGCAGATTCAGAGGATGAGAGCACAAATCTTATCTGATGAATACTACCTAGGTGGCCTTGGACAAGTGACTTAAGCCCTCTGGACCTCAGTTTCCTCATCTATAAAATGAGAAAGTTGGCCTAAATGGTCTCTGAGGTCGCTTGGAGCTCTAGATCTGTGATGCGATGTTCATACAGAGACCAAGACCAACCAGTTTTGATGCTAAGAAGCTATGTTGTTCTAAGGACAGTAGGTGGCGCAGTTCCTCCACTGAAGCTCCTAGAAAGAGCCCTGCCTATGTCCTCCTGGATAAGCAGGTAAATGTGTCTCTAAGGGAGGTGATCTGGCCCCAGTCCCTACTTACATCAGCTTTCAAAGGAGAGAAATCTTTCATTTTCTTACAAAACTGCCAGAGAAGCAGTCATCCTGAAGAGTTGGTAGAAATGAGATTTTCCACACAAAAGGAGGGAACTGTCCTAATCCTGCCTATTTTCCAATATTAAACTTGACTTTGAATACCTTGATGTAGAGAGAAAATGGTGCAGTCTTGCCCTCCTGCCCTGAGGAGCTGATCTGATGCTTCCCACTGAGTTGGAATTCCTCTGCTGGGAATCAGATTGTATTCATCCTGCTAAATAAAAGACAAAAGGAACAGCACAAAATAATAGCAGTGAGCACTCACATAGGGCTTTAAAGTTTGCAAAGTGCTTTATAAGCATCTCATTTTGTCCTCACAACAAGCTGGGAGGTAAGTGCTATCATTATGCCTATTTTATAGGTGAAGAAACTGAGGCAGACAGAGATTAAGTGACTTCTCCAAGGTCACACAGCTAGTAAGTGTCTGAAGCTGGATTTGAACTCAGTCTTCCTGACTGAAGACTTAGCACATAGATCCTTCCTATAGTCTTTCTGTTGGGAGGTAGCAGTTATGCTAAGGGGGTCTGGATATGGCTAGTCATGACTTGAGAGGTTTACAGTATAAGGAAGGGTAGTTTGCCTGTCCTTGACCACTATACTTAAGAAATGATAGCTAATCAGATTATATCTCAATACGAAAACTCCCGGAAGGCCAGAGCAAAACCAGATTAGCTGACCAAAACCCTTTATGTGACTGGGAAGAGAACTGAGCCAGAAAGTTGAGTTGCCCAAGGCCATGGAGTGACAGAGGGGAGATTTAAACCCAGTCTCCTGACTCTAATTTCCGAATTCTTTTCCATTCATGACTTTTTTGTCTAAAAGTTTCCTGTGTTAGGAGTGAATGCCTGAATTTGCTACCATGAGAGCCTTTAAAGTTTTGTTTTGTTTTGTTATCTGAGGCCATGAGATTGAAACACTATCACTCCATTTCACAGGCTTCCTCCAACTCAGTTGAGATAAGAAAAAGCAGAGTGGAATCACTGGTAAGAGATCATTTTTTTTTTAATTCATCGAGACTTAACCATACCAAGTATGCCCTTCCAATTTTAAATACCAATAGCACCCTTCCCTAAAGAAATCATAGGCAGAGAGCCCAGAGCTATAAAACTCAAGGGGGTAGAATTGTAGGCCAGTGTTTTATACTGATCAAATCTAGCCTTCTCCTGAGAATTAAAATCTGTCCTTGGCAGAGACAAAGCCCCTAAGGGTGTGTGTCTGGGCTACAGTTTTCCTGAATTGGAAATCTAAGATAGGGCATTTAAAATTCACACAAATATTTTTGGTTTGTTAACAAAAAGAAATCTAGCTCCGTGAAATCTTTACCAGGGAAATGTATCCCTGGGTTTTTTAAGAAAGTCTCCAACCACAAACCTAGGAAATTGAACAAAGTAGCAAAAGTTAAGTTTCACTATAATTTTCTTTTGGGGAGTTTCATCTTGAAGCACTTTTCTCATGGCTGCTCACCCAATGAGAGGGGAAACTGGCCAGACCTGGAACTGTGGTTGCAAAGGCCACCGCCCAAGGCTGGCAGGTCCTGATGAAAAAGCTTCATGTCCCCACAGATCTGACGATTCTTGGCTCTCTGATTTGTTATTTGTACTTAAAGCATATGTAGAGAGGGTAAGGCAGACAGAATAAATATCCTCAGATCGCTTGGCTGCAAATTTACAGGTAGCAGATGGCATCAAAAAATATAAGTGGGAGCACATCTGTAAGAGATAGGAAACCGATTCCTTAAACACTAAGAAAAAGGATAGAACAAGAAGTTTCAGGGTTTCCAGATGTTGCCCGGTCTCCCTCCAACTTGGCCTAATTCCTTTCCCAGTCAGTTCATTTGCATGCTACACTGAGCAAGCACACTGAAAGCCCATGGCACGCTCATAGTAGCCTGTTGTGTTGGTCCTGGTTTCCTATTATTTCCAATGACAGAGGCACTGCCATCAGACATATTTCCCCAGAGTTCAAACTAAGCCATCATAATATGTTCTTCCCTACTGGGTGGAGAAGGTATGTCAGCAGCACCCTGAGGTCTTAACTGCTCTCTGGAGGGTAATTTCAATGTCTATCCTACAGACCTGACTTTGTAGTTGAGTTTTCTGATGGTTTATGATGATTTTGCCACTGTTGAAAAATGATGTTCAGTAGTGACACAAGGAGCTGGAAATTTAGCATCGAGATACAGCTTTCATTATCTATTTCCATACACCAGTCTTACCTATCCCGCTCAACTGCAAAAACCCAAATTTTTTTTTTTTGTATCTACCTCCAACAACACCCTTGCTCAATAAATTATTCATTCACGGGCCTAGTATCTGAGGCTGGATTCAAACTCAGATCTTCTTGACTCAGGGTCAGTGCTCTCTACATTGGGCCACCTAGCTGCCATAGTAGTGCCTTATTAAATAATGCTTGAAATGAATTGAATGAGGAGATGGGGAGAGGGGGGCCTTGGTGCAAGTTACTCCAAAAACGGAAGCTATCCCTACTCATTCTTTTGCAAGCTAAGGAAAAGACTTCATGGGGTATAGAACTACAGACAATTTCTACTTTACCTACTTAAAGTGATTTTTACATAACGTGAATTTGCCCCAACCTACCCACTTCACTTTGTCCATATAACAAAAGCATACGCAAAATAATACCTTTATGCAAGTCACAAAACGTACAGAATGCAAGCAAATTAAATACTGTACCATGATGGTGAACAATTATAAAATGAAAGGTAAGTTAGTGGTAAAGCATGGGCAATACTATACAGTAAAGTTAACATAGGTGTGCAGAATGTTAGGGCAACTAGGTCGCAGAGTGAATGGAGTGCTGGGCCTGGAGTCAGAAAGACTCCTTTTCCTGAATTTAAATTTGATCTCAAACACTTCCAATCTGTGTGACCCTGGGCAAGTCACTTAACCCTGTTGGACTTCGTTTCCTCATCTGTAAGGTGAGTTGGAAAAGGAAATGGGAAACCGCTCCAGTACTTTCTCAAGAAAATTCCAAATGGGGTCACGAAGAGCTAGACATGACTAACTAACTGAACAACAATGTTGCACCTTCCCCACTCACTGCACCTAGCCTTTTTCGGTGGTAGTCCACTGGGCAACTTTTTTTTTTATGAAACTATCAAGACTTGTTTTCCTTGCATATATGATGATAGAAAAAAATATTATCCCAACTAGTCTTTCATAATTCTTTGCAAATAAACCAAGAACTGTCTCTTCTTTTTTTCTTTTTTTTTTTTTGCAGGGTAATGGGGGGAAGGGGGTTAAGTGACTTGCCCAAGGTCATAAGGCTGGATTTTTATGTTAAGTGTCTAAGGTCGGATTTGAACTCAGGACCTCCTGACTCCAGGGCAGGTGCTCTATTCACTGTGCCACCTAGTCGCCCCAGAACTGTCTCTTCTTAATAGGTGGAATACTAGACTCAGTCTGCAACGCCCTCCTTTCCACCCCAGATGCTTAGCATCTGCATAATCCTGGGAAAAGCACTTAATTTCTCTGAGCCTCGGTTAACTCAACTGCAAAATGTGGATAATAATAGGACTGAGCTCACAGGGTCGTGAGAGTCAAATGAATGAATGACTCCATAAATGGGGGCAGGGGAATAAACCACATTTATTAAGTACTTACTATGTGACAGGCACAGTGCTGAGAGCTGCGGATACAAATGTAAGCAAGCCAAACAGCCTCTGCCATCAAAGAACGTATGTTCTAAAAGGGGAAGGCTATAGATAGAGTGGGAGGAGGGGGTGTGTGTGCAGGGGTGAGGATGGCAGGGAAATAGGTGGTGACCTGGATGCCAGTATAGAAAAGGGGAAAGGAGGGTCTCAGAAACAGAATCCAAATTCTGGTGAGAGGAGAATAAGGGGAGGTAGCCAGAGAGTAATCAATATGGTTTGTAACACCCAGATTTGAGCTCACTCTTCCAACCTGCACCAGGACTGACAGTCTGGGTCCCCAGAGAGACAACTGCTGCTATTCTCAATGTTCTAAGGTTAGAGGAGAGAATGGGGCAAGAATTTATTAAGCAGGGTCAACTAAGTGGCACAGTGAATAGAGCACCGGCCCTGGAGTCAGGAGAACCTGAGTTCAAATCCAGCCTCAGACACTTGATACACTTATTAGCCATGTGACCTTGGGCAACTCACTTAACCTCTATTGCCTTGCCTTCCCCCCTCAAAAAAAAAAAAAAGAATTTATTAAGCACCTACTACCAAACCAGGCACTTTGCTAAGTCCTTTACAAATAATATTTCAATCGATCCTAAGGTGAAACACTGTGATTCTAAGAATAACACTATGGATAACTATCCTCCTAAACTTTAGGTCACATGCTCCTACTGGTATGCGTCCCCTTAACAACAATAACAACAATAGAATCCTTTAGCAAAGGTATTTGCTGGAATGGTACAGTAGTTATAACTAAAAAAATAAAAGACCTGAGGCATGTTCTCCCAAATATATGTCAGTCTTGGGGTGGGAGAGACACAGAGTTGGCACGAATTTAGAGTTCAATGGTAGTGAGGCACATACATAGGGAATATACATGGTCAAAGCAGCTCTCAATTCCAGAAATATGGGTCCTCTAGCTAGTCCTTCCAAAGTTCACCGTGGGCATGGTGTCAGTGGTGAACGAATTGTCCTGCTGGTCAACTGGGATGACTCTGTTTAGGGCACAGTCGTTGCTGCATGGAACTAAGAAGATCGCTGTGGCCAGGAGGAACCACTGTGCTTCCTGGGCTCAGTCTTCAAGGGGCCACAGCAGTCTGTCTCCAGTTTCAGCCACCAGCTTGGCTCTGTGCTATCTATAGCTAGAATGCTTTGGTGGCAATAACCCTTAGCCCAGGACTGGCAGAAGCTTCTCTTCTTTGACCCTCCAAAGCTTCAACCTGAGGTTTGCCAACTCCAGGAAGGAGGTAGGTGAAGTTTGGCCTTTCTGGTAAAATAATTCTTCCTGGTTTAGAGCAAATTGCCTCACTGATAGGCTCTTCCTTTGCTTATGTTGCTTAGCCAGATTCTAGACAAGAATATTTCCCAGTGGAGGTCTTACACATGTGAGTAGCTGAGGACTAAGGCCTAAAGCAGCGGTTCTCAACCTGTGGGTTATGTTCAGTTTGTAACAATGAAAATACATCCTGCATATCAGATATTTACATTACGATTCATAACAGTAGCAAAATTACAGTTATGAAGTAGCAACGAAAATAATTTTATGGTTGGTGGTCACTACAACATGAGGTTGTTGAGGGGTCGTGGCATTAGGAAGGTTGAGAACCACTGGCCTAAAGGCAGTTTTGCCCAGGGAAAAGTTCTTTGTCTCTGTCAGCCTTTTCTCTGGAAGTTGAACTATTCAAGTCTCTGACCTCTCAAGGTCAGGCTTTTTGCTTTACATTTCGTTTTCTTTTTCTTTTTCCACCTTTCAGGCTCTACGGAGGTCTCACCAGGTTCACAATTACAAAGATGATATAAGTAAAGTACTTAGAAAACGTTAAAGTTCTAGGTAAATGCTCTCTATTTATTATTTCATAAAAGAATTTCGACCAAATAAAATGCAAAAGTTATTTCTTTAAAGAGCAGTTTAAATAAATCCATTGTAGGCACTTAATAAATGTTTATTGATTGATTATTTCCCTCCTCAGTTGGGCGTTTTGTTCAGTTGGCCTAATGAATTATGGTGGACAGGGCAGCTGAGTGGCACAGTGGAAAGAGGGCTGAAAATGGTCTCAGGAAGACTCATCTTCCTGAGATCAAATCTGGCCTCTGACACTTGCTAGCTGTGTGACCCTGGGCAAGTCACTTAACCCTGTTTGCCTCAGTTTCCTCATCTGTAAAATGAGCTGGAGAAGAAAATGGCAAACCACTCTAGTATCTCTGCCAAGAAGATACCAAATGAAGTCACATAGAGTCAGACATGACTGAAAAAAATGACTCAATAATAACAACAGACAGGATGTGACCCAGTGGGCTCATGAGACTTAGATAAGACCATTAAGTCTAGCCTTACCTGGATGCAAAGTAGGTGAACATCTATGTGGCCCAAGTAGCCCTACCCCCAAGGTGGCCACCAGCCCAGTGCCTGAAATTTTGCCTTTAATTTGGTTGGGTTTATTCATCTTTGACCTCTTAGTTGCTGTTCAGTCATGTCCAACTCTCCATGACCCTATTTGAGGTTTTCTTGGCAAAGATACAGGAGTGGTTTGCCATTTCTTTCTCCAACTCATTTTACAGATGAGGAAAACTGTAGGCTCTTTTTAAAATGATAATATCTTTGAGGAGGGGCAGCCAGTAAACATCTCCTGAGATTGAATTCATTAGATACTTTCTTTTTTCTTTTTATTTTTTGCTTTTTGGAGGGGGCATGCTGGGCAGTTGGGGTTAAGTGACTTGCTCAAGGTAAGTGTTAAGTGACTGAGGTTGAATTTGAACTCAGATCCTCCTGATTCCAGGGCCAGTGCTCTATTCACCAGGACACCTAGCCACCCTTAGATAGTTTCTTCTGAGGACAAGTGGATTTCAAAGAATAAAAGAAAGATAAGACTCAGATAAGAGAGGTGAGCAGAACACTAAAGAAAAGAAGAGCCGACAGAAACCCTGAGCCCTGTGCCTATATTATATACTGAAGGTATAAGGATAGTGACTAGACCTGGGATTTCTGGTATAGGGAACTCTCCAAAGAGGAATCTCCTACTACCAATGGTTGGCTCCTTCTCTACAACTTATAGCCTTAGGAAGTTACTTAGAACTCTGAGAAGTCAAACGTCCAGTGATAGAGATTCTAAGTGTCAAAGGAGGGACTGAAACTAGGTCTTCCCGACTTGATGGCAAGATCTGTAGCCTCTACACCACCTTGTCATATTTGATACCCTGGTCTGAGATAATAACACATGGAAGAACTCTTTAGGAGCCTTCAAGAACTTCCCAAGACTCCTATCTCAGGGGAAGTGCTGATGCGTGGGGAGAGTTTGACTATGACTCTAGAATAAGGAAGACCTGAGTTCCAATCCTCAGATACTAACTAGTGTGACCTGGGCAAGTCACCCTCAGTTCCCCTTTGTAAAATTAGAATAATAATAGCACAACTCACAGGGTTGTTGTGATGATCAGGTGAGATATTTGTAAAGCGTTTTATAAAACTTAAAATGCCATTTCAATGTTATTATTGAACAATGCTATTCTCTTTCAGGGCTGTCTTCCCCTCTCTCCCCTGCCTCCCATGTTCTGAAGCAAATTTGAAGATCCAGACAGGTGATCAAACACCAGCACCATCAAGGTCCATATCTGAGGCTAACAAGAGCCAGGGGTTCTTCCAAAGGTGAGCTCTCTCAGTCCTTCCAATTGTGTCTTGAGCCAAGGCCAAGATAGACTGAAAATCAGGTGGTGCTCAGACTAGCTGGGAGGAAGAATATGTGAGTGCAATTCTAATTAGAACAGGCTAGTTCCACAGAGGAGAAGCCACTGGGACTTTGAAAGGCAGAATAAGGTTTCCATGGCAACCACTTGATGGTGAATGTGCTTCCAAGCTGCCTGACATGACTTACACCTAGGGTGGGATTAGGCTCAGGCTCTTGGAGGACACTGCGGAAGGCTTGGGGAAAGCCACAGAGGAGCAAGCAGAGTCACTTTGGCTGCCTCATGGGGGAAGCTTAAGCCTGGTTTGCAAACTTTGTCAGGCTAAGGAGGAAATTTTCTTGGACTGGTTATATGGGTCGCCAAGGGCCTATCATTTTTTGGCATAAATGGGCTAGGGAAAAAGAAGGTCATATTTCTTGAACAGTCCCAATTAATTTATTTTAGCTGTCTTAGCTTTTGAACTATTACATAGATGATCCATGGCAGAAAAGATGAGGTATCCCACCTGCCTGGCTCCCTCCACTCCCTATTCCAGTAGATAATTATGTGTTAACTGACTGATTTTGCATCCATCCTAGATTCATCAGTTTTCTAGGCATTGGTGAGGGAGAAGCAGAGAAACAGCGCTAGACTGAAACAATCTTGAGTTTGTCTGAGACAGAGTCATGTTGATTTCCTTCCCCTGCCTACCCCCTTAAACCCTTAAACTCTAACCTTTAACAAGGGCCACAGTCTTTCCTGGAGGTAGGACAGTGCAGAATTCCAAAAGCAGGCCAATACTACCCTAGGTGGTAGCCCATGCAATCTAAAGGGAGAGACAGAATATGGAATTTGGATTCTCACAAAAGAAACAATCCCCATTACAACTAACTAAGGCTACAAATAAATAAGGTTATTTGTTAAGTGATTGACTTGTTGACTGAGACACATGATTGGTGAATGTACAGTGAACCCACAGGAAACACAAGCTCTATTGTTATTAATTATTAATTAAACACAAGCTCTATTGTATTATCTGTAGACAAAAACCTAGGAAGGCATTGATTAGCAGGGTAGGGAAAAGCTTAGTGTTTGACTGGGCAATGCAGAACTGACGCTTTCCGAGATAGGATCACTCATTTAGGCTAAAGTGGGAAACTTTCTGAGAAGATTCAAAATGGAGGTTTGGTTTGGATTAGAGATGTTAGAGAACACCTTGATCAATGGGATGAATTTGCATCTCCTGTCTTAGAAGCTGGAAAGAGTCCCAGAAATAAGATTTTGGATAATGGCCTCTTCTGGCCCATGGTAGGTAGGAATTCACGTCATTAAAATGAGATTTTGTTTTTTTCAGAATTTTAGCCACCTAAAAAGTTATCAGGTCTTATCATAAGCTACATCATATCAATTATATATATGATTGTGGGCAGGAAAAAAGAGAAAGCGAAAAGTCATCAAATAATGAAGATTCCTGTTCCGCCCTAAGAGTGTGTGATTGTGGGGTGTGATTGTGTTGGAGGGAAGGAGAGTGTTTTCCAAACCCCATCCCAAGCTATCATCACCTCCCTTCTTTCATATTTTGGGTTCTTGGTTCCCAGTACTTAGCCCTCAGGACTGTTGTTGTTCTTCCTTCATGGAAGAAGACCAAGACATCTAGAGGGTGATATCTTGACTTTTGTGTGAACTGGATTTAAGTGAGGAAGGGCTGTGCAAAGTCATCAGCCACACTCTCTTCTCCAGAGCCATCTGGGTCCAGTGGCAAAATAATAGATCAGGACAACTAGAGATGACCCTGGATATAGTGGGAGATCTCTGCCTTTTTAAACTAAGATCTTTCCCAGGTCTCAGTTTGCCCACTCAGTAATTCAGTAATTAAAGGCTAGGTAAGAACTGAGGCAAAAAATGACCTAGTTTGCCTTTCAAAACAAAAATCAATCTGGGAGGGGAAGATCTGCAGAGTTTCTGGCCAGAACAGAAACCATTGCTCACTCTGAGACAAACAATGAGGAAGGGAAGCCTGGGCTATTATTGGCCTGGGAATATATTAAAATTATTTCACTGAGTCACTGAAGGTTCAGGAGAAATCTATGCCCACTTAATCTGAAACACTAAATGAGAAGTAAGCCTCAGATCACTTTTTTTCTTTGTTTAAAGTTTTTTTTTAATTTTATTTTGTTTTTTAAGTTTTGAAATAAAATAAGCATTTCTATAACATAGTAAAATAAAAGACGATTGTACATGAAACTGCAAGTCTATCATGCACAACTTGTTATGCCTTTTTAATATACAACAAAGTGAATGTGTAAATTTCTTTTTTTCTTTTTTTTCTTGCTTCCCATTCACCCTAGAGATGACTACCATTAAACGCAAATAGGTACACGTATGTAAAATTTTTCTATACTTCTTTCTCTGGATGCAGTATCTTTCTTCATATATTCTTTATAGTTAATTTGGGTATTTATAAAAACTCGGATCTCTTTCTCAGCCAAAACTTCAGCACAGGTCTGGTTTTGCTGGAGTTTGGGGGTGGGGAGTTGGGTGTCCAATAGAGGCTCTGCAATACCAAGTGACAGTCTGAACAAAATCCTCAGGAATATTTCTGAGCTCCTATTGGTTCAACTCATGAGGACTTATGCCCCCCAAAGTCTCACAGGACCATCTGCTTAACTATTCCTGAGTTGTTCAGCATATTCAAAAAGGCATGAACAATGGTGTCTAGTGCTAGACACCATTGTTTCCCCTGGTGAATTTTCCTTATTCCCTTTAAACAGGACAAAGCAAGCATAGAAATGACAGAGGAAGGGGAGAAAAGAAGTCAGGAAGCAGACACTGCCTGCTTTCTTCCCCTTAGGCAACAAAGTCTGTTCCTGGAACTTGTTGGCCCCTCCCTTCCTCAATGCAGCTTCCTGGTCACTTAAGCACCTTCTACATAGGACTTGGGACATGCCTTCCCCTTCAATAAAGCTATTGAGTGCATTACTCATTACGTGAACTATCTAAAGGTAAATGAAATGTTGACTGGTAGAGATATCCATTGACCCTTATTGACTTAAGTGAATAGATAAAAATGGACGCATTGACTTAAAAGAATAGATGATAAAAATTATCTCCCATGACCTCATCTTCCTTACTCTTCAGCAACCCGCAAGGATGGTCACACCTTAGATCTTAACATCACCCATAACTGAACCATTTTCCTGATCTTGAACTCTCAAGTTCCCCTCTTTCATCACCTGTTTGTTTGTTGTTGTTTTTCCTGCCTAAGTCATCCTAGACCTCCTTCTCCTCACCATGACCTCCAACCTTTCTATACCTCCCTTTTCAGATCATCTGTTACCCTGGTTCTGGCTTCTCCTCTTGCAGTCTTGACCCTGTAGTTGGTCATTTCAATTCTACATTATTCTCTGCCCTTGACTCCTTCTTTCCCTTGTCCTATAACCCCAATCCGTGCCAAACTCCAACCCCGAGTTAACTCCACCTATCTTTGTCACTTCTTTTACGCTGCAGAGCATCTATGAGGGGAGTCGTACAGCTATGATGATTGCCCCCCCCTCAGATTCGTGTTATCTAATCTCAATTGGGCCCTCACCACTGATCTGCAGTCCTTGTATTCTTCCGTGATTAACCATCACACTTTCTACAGCAGCTGTTCTGAGCCTTCTACTTTCTCCTCAAGCCTTCTATGTCACCTCAATGACCCCTTTCTCAGCAGATGATCTGCCTTCCTATTCTCTTGGTACTGAGAAAATGAAAGCCACCTGCTCTGCTGTCTTTTATCTCTCCCACTCCACCCCTAAAAAAATCCCTCTATATATTCTCGCATCATCTCTTCCTTTGTTTCAGTATCTGAAGAATAAATGGCCTTCCTAATGGTCAAGACTGATGTCACCTGTACCCTCAATCCTCTCCCCTACCATCTTTTCCAGAATGTTGGCTCATTGATTATTCCCTTTCTCTCTTTTATCATCAATCTATCTCTTCCTATTGACTCCTTCCTTGCCACCTATAGACCTACACAGGTCTCTCTGGTCTTTAAAAGACCTTCATGTGGCCTGACACTGTTATAGATAGGAGAAGAATTTATAACCAAACAAGGGATAGAGATCATCAGAAAAGAGGAAATGGAATGTTTTGATTACCAAAAAATTTGTTAAAATATTTTGAGCAAATAAAACCAATGTAGTTACAATTAGAAAGGAAACAGTTGACTGAAAAAATAAAGTTTCTCTGATAAAGGATTCATATCCAAGATGGATAGGGAACTGATTTAAATTTATAAGGCTTAGACCAAAGTTCTAATAGATATATGGTAAAAGATTATGAGCAGACAATGTTCTTTCTTTTTCTTTTGGAAACATTAATTTTTAAGAGATACATAGATAACTATTTAGAATGTTGATATATACATGCATGAAATAATTTGGCTATGGGACTCCAAAATAGGTTCATGGGGACAATAACTTAGTTAAATAACTAAGAAGGCTAGAATAAAAGCACAGATGAGCAAGACAGCTTTGAAAGTTACATGTAAACTTATAATATATTTTAAAAGAAAACCAAGCTATATAAAATAGAGATATATGGTTTCATGTACAACCTTTTTCTATTCATATATATATTTGTAACCCATGTCCCAAAGCCCATTGGTGTGGAACTGTCTCCTCATTGGTAGAGATGAATATCTGATGATAGAGGTGGTAAGAGCAGGAATGCTCCAATCTGCTTCAAAATTCTTGGAGCTTTGATTCACTTCAAGAGCTTCTGGCCTCCACCTTCAAGGGGAAGATGGAAGAAGCCAATCTTATTTGAGGATGCTCAAGTAAAAAACTCTAGAAAGACATGAGAGGAGCTAGTAGTCTATATCATGTTTCTGTTTTGCTACAATTTAGATAAATGGGCTGCTTGGAATTGGTCAAATGGAAAAGGAGGTCCAAAAGTTCACTGAAGAAAATAATTCCTTAAAAATTACAATGGAGCAAATGGAAGCTAATGACTATTAGAAATCAAGAAACAATAAAACAAAACCAAAAGAATGGAAAAATAGAAGACTGTGGAATATCTTATTGGAAAAAACAACTAATCTGGAAAACAGATTCAGGAAAAATAATTTTAAAATTATTCAACTTCCTGAAAGCCATGATCAAAAAAAGAGCCTAGGCATGATCTTTCAAGAAATTACCAAGGAAAATACCCTGATGTTCTAGAACCAGAGGATAAAGCATAAATTGAAAAAATCCACCAATAACCTCCTGAAAGAGATCCCAAAATGAAAACTTCCAGGAATATTATAGCCGAACTCCAGAGTTTCCAGGTCAAGGAGAAAATATTGCAATCAGTCAGAAAGAAACAATTCAAGTATCATGGAGGCACAATCAGGATAACACAAGATTTAGCAGCTTCTAAATTTAAAGACTGTAGAGCTTAGAATATGATATTCCAGAGGGCAAAGGAGCTAGGATTACAACCTAGAATCACCTGCCCAGCAACCTGTAATCTTTCTGGGGGGAAAAATAGACAATGAGATAGAGGACTTTCAAACATTCTTCATGAAAAGATCAGAGCTAAATACAAGACTCAAGAGAAGCATAAAAAGATAAACAGGAAAGGGAAATCATAAGGAATTTAATCATTTTAAACTGTTTGCATTCCTACATGGAAAGAAGATATTTGTAACTCCTAAGACCCTTCCTATTATTAGGGTATTTAGAAGGAGTATATATAGTCAGAGGGCACAGGTGTGAGTCGAATATGAAGGAACAATATCTAAAAAATAAATTTAAGGGGTGAAAGGAATGTACTGGAACAAAGAGAAAGAGAGAGGTAGGATGGGGTAAATTATCTCACATAAATGAGTCAAGAAAAAGCTTTTACAGAGGAGGGGGAAAGGGAAGAGGTGAAGGGGAGTAAGTAAACCTTACTCTCGTCAGAAATTGGATCAAGGAAGGAATAACATGCACAATCAATTGGGTATAGAAATCTATCTTGCTCTGTAGGAAAGTAGGAGGGGAAGAGCATAAGAGAAGGGGGAGATGGTAATAGATTGGGTGAGGGAGTAGTCAGAACAAAATACTTTTGAGGAGGTACAGGGGAAAAGAGAGAGAAAATAGAATAAACAGGGAGGGGAATAAGATGGAGAAAAATAAAATTGGCATTAGTAACTGTGGAAAAAATTTGACGTAAGTTTCTCTGATAAAGGCCTCATTTCTCAAACATATAGAGAACTGAGTCAAATTTATAAAAATAAGAACTATTATGTAATTGATAAATGATCAAAAGATATCAGTTTTCAGATGAATTAATCAAAGCTATCTACAATCATATGAAAAAATTCTCTAACTCATTATTGATTGGAGCATAGATAGAGAACCTGCAGCCTTCAGTTCACATGTGGCCTTCTAGGTCCTCAAGTGTGGCCCTTTGAATGAATCCAAACTTCACAGGACAAATCTCCTTAATAAAAGGATTTGTTCTATAAAACTTGGACTCAGTCCAAAGGCTATACCCAAGAACCTAGAAGGCCACCTGTGACCTTTAGGCCACAGGTTTCCCACCCCTAGATTGGAGAAATTCAGGCTAAAACAATTTTGATACCTATTAGATTGGCTAAAAGGATAGAAAAGGTAAATGACAAATATTGGAGCAGATGTGGGGGAAAAGAAACTTTAATGCAGTATTTGGGTTTTTTTGTTTGTTTTTTTGTTGTTTTTTTTGGAGGGTAGGGCAGTTGGGGTTAAGTGACTTGCCCAAGGTCACACGGCTAGTTTTTTGTGTTAAGTGTCTGAGGCCGGATCTGAACTCAGGTACTCCTGACTCCAGTGCAATTCATTGCACCACCTAGCCGCCCCTTTTAATGCAGTATTAATGAAGTTGTGAATTGATTCAACCATTCTGTAGCGCAATTTCGAACTATGCTCAAAAAGCTATAAAACCATGCATATCCTTAACCTAGTAATACCACTATGACAGCTGTTCTCAACCTGTGGGTTGCAACCCCCTTTGGGGATTGAACAGGATCACCTAAGACCATCAGAAAACACATATTTCTGATAGTCTTAGGAACCAAGATACCACTCCTATTCTCCAGGCAGGTCCTCCCACATGCAGATATGCCCACATATGTGTATTAAAGGGTTGCAGCATTAGGAAGGTTGAGAACCACTGCACTAATAGGTCTATATCCCAAAAGAGATTTTAAAAAAAGGAAAAGGACCTATATGTACAAAATATTTATAGCAGCTCCTTTCTGGGGGCAAAAACTTAGAAATTAAGGGGATGCCCATCATTTGGGGAATGGCTGAACAAGTTGTGGTATGGGATGATGATGGAATACTATTGTACTATAAGAAATTATGGGGGGAGGGGCAGAGCCAAGATGGCAGAGTAAAAGTAGGGACTGGCTTGAGCTCTCCCCCAAACTCTTCCAATAACTGTAAAAAAAAAATTACTCTAAACAAAGAAATGATGCATAGGATGCTCTCAGAAAAACCTGAAAAGACTCACATGGGCTGATGCAAAGTAAAATGTACTGGGTACAAAGTAATAGCAATATTGTAGGATGATCAGCTGTGAATTACTTAGCTATTCTCAGCAATAAAATGATCCAAGACAACTCTGAAGGAATATGATGAAAAATGCTATCTATCCCCAGAGAAAGAACTGATGGTGTCTGAATACAGATTGAAGCATACTTTTTTTTTTACTTTCTTTATTTTTCTTGAGGGTTTCTTTTTGGTCTATGTTTTCTTTTACAACATGACTATTATGGATACGTCTTGCATGACTACACAAGTATAACCTAGATCAAATTTTTTGCCTTCTTAATGAGGGAGGGTAGGGAGGGAAGAAGAGAGAGAATTTGGAACTTAAAGTTTTAAAAATAAATGTTAATTATTTTTTCACATAAGTGGGAGAAAATAAAATACTAATTTTTTTTGATGGGCTTCTTCGTTATTCACTAAGTGTGTTCTTTGTGGAACTGGCATTTGGTGAGAAAGTGGTCAAGCCTTAGATATAAAGCTTGGGGTCCTCTTTCCCCATAATAATGAGAAACAGTGATCAGAAGTTATATTGAACTCAATCATACCCCTATACCAGTGGTTCCCAACTTTCCTAATGCTGTGATACTTTAATACTTGTATGTGGGAGTATCTGCATGTGGGCAGATCCACCTGGAGATGGATAGAGGAGCAGTGTCTTGGTTCCTAAGACCATTGGAAATATGTGTTTTCTGATGGTCTTAGCTGACCCCTGTGAAAGGGTCGTTCCATCCCCAAAGGGGACACGACCCCACAGGTTAAGAACTGCTGCCCTAGACTAACGATATTTAAGGGAGCAGATAGATAAAACTGTAGTCCAGTACTTATCTCTCTGAGGAGAGATGAGTATTCTCTAGCCCCAACTTCCTGTTCCTCATCCTGGCAGGAATAAAAGTTTCCCATGGAGAATGGTTGGAGAAGAAGAGACTAGAGATGACTATTCTGCCACTCTTCAAGTCACACTCAGATAACTTAATGCTACATGTGGAGGGACTTGGGCCTCACCATACACAGGACCTATTTCACATTACATATATATGTGTGTGTGTCTATGTAAGTGCATACATTGTGTATATGTAATACATAAAGCAGAATTAAAATAGCTCTAAAGAAACGTGAGATGCGCAAATTTAGAGAACCCACCCCAAATGTTCACAAGAACTATTTATGCCCAACCCATGGTAGAACATTCCAAGCTCATATTGGTCTGATCAGCCACAATCGGTCACACTGGGACTTGACTCTAGCACAGTGATGTCATTTCGGTCCTCTTCAAGAATTCATATATGATATGATATGATCATTCATATATGATCATTTTATTTGGTGTGTGTTGAATTCACAATTTTTTAAAATTCTGAGATGAAATAAAAGATCTAGGATAAAAATAAAAGATCTCTATTTGTCACTTTGTCATGATGATATCTGTTCAAGCTATCATCCTGTATCCACTCCTTTCCATTGCCAAAACCTTAACAAGGGTCACCTACATTCACCCCCTCTATTTCTCATCACCCATTTACTCACTCACCCCTTTACAATTAGGTTTCTGACCATGCCACTTTACTGGAGGTTACCATTGATTTCAGTCCAATTGCCTTTTTTGTTTGACTTCTCTGCAACTTTTGACACTACTGACCAATCCTTTTTTTTCTTTGATGCTCTCTCCTCCTTTGATTTCCATTATACTGCTTCTCCTCCAACCCATCTGACTGCTCCTTCTAAGTGTGTGTGTGTGTGTGTGTGTGTGTGTGTGTGTGTGTGTGTTTGGGGGGTTTTTTGGTTGTTGGTTTTTTGGGGGTTTTTTTTTGCTTTTTGGAGGGGGAGAGCAGGGCAGTTGGGGTTGAATGTCTTGCTCATGGTCACATGGCTAATAAGTGTTAAGTATCTGAGGTTGGATTTGAACTCAGGTCCTCCTGACTCCAGGGCTGGTTCTCTATTCACTGCACCAACTATCCACCCCATCTAAGTTTTCTTTGTTGGTTCATCATCCATCTCATGTCTCCCAAGCATGAATATTCCCTAAAACTTTGTCCTGGGTCATTTTCTCTTTTTTATGTTCACTTTCTTGTTATTCTCATCATCTTCCATGAGTTCAATTAGCATCCCTATGCAGATGACTCCCAATCTAGATAGCCAGCTCTAATCC
>CM053595.1:114683896-114713896 GCA_028646575.1 Pseudocheirus occidentalis | reverse complement strand
TGGTACCATTCATCCCCTTTTCTGGACCTTCACCATCACCACTGAAGAACTAGAGGGAGGTAATATGGGATTGAGGATTACATTTTATTTTTCTTTGTTTTATTGGTTTCCTTGTATCCAATCTATTAGTAATGAGTCTACCCGTACTTTATTGTGTGGTCACCAGACAGCAGATTCAGTCTATGACTCATTAATGAACCTATCAAGAGGCTAAAAGACAGACAAAATGAAAAAGATCTGATATTTCTATAATAAATAATTGTCATAATGGAATCATCACATTTGGATCTTAATATCTCTGTTCCTTGTGTGTCATATGAGGGAATAGAAAGGACACTTAAGATAAAGTCAGGAAGAATGACTGTACTACACCAAGTATACACTGACAAAATCCATGTTGGAGACAACACAATCTAGAAAGTATTAACGATCATGTTATATGATAGCTCAAGGAGAAAATGATGACAAATAATGGGGGGGTGGGGGAGGGAGAACCATGTGTGATATTGTGTCCCAAAGAGGGAAACCAAGAGAATACCAAAATGCCAAATGTTTTGTGTTCGTAAAATAAATATGAGGATTACCTATATCCATATGGAGGACATTCTTGATCAAAGTATGAAAAAGGAACAAGCATACTTTGCCAAAAAAAATTGTAATAACTGTGCAAACTACATCTTTATAACAAAACAAGTGCCTAAAAGGTAAAGAGATTATAAATCCCTACTGTATTTGTTATTATTTACAAAATAACATTTAGTTCAGTAGAATAAAATGGAGTCTCACAGCCTTTCTTCCAACAAGTAATCTCCCATGCATACACTAAAATCATACAAGATTCCTCAACAAATGAAACCACAAAGATGATTCTAATCAGTGACCTGATTACTAACATCCATCAAACCATCAGAAGAGATGTATGCTCACCAAAGATGTAAACCATCTTCACGGAAATGTCCTCTATAGAATCCAAATAGAAGTCAGATTCCCCATAAAATGGTGAAGCTTTTGTTTGTAGGGAGCATTGTGCTCATTGGATCAAACCCCAGAAACACTATAGGGACGCCTTAATGATACATAATTACCCTCAAAGATATCAGCCTAACAATTCACACAGGAAAAAGAATGTATTCTGTAATTTGATATATGGTAGAAGGCCATTCTATTGAATTAGAACATTAGAACATATATCTGGGATAGAAACTACAGAGGCATGAAAACAAGTAATTAAATCTAGAATTGAATAGGAGGAAGAAAATGGGCCAAATTGTATTTGGGACACTATGTTATACAGTTAACAATCCTCAAGTTATTCCTTGGCACAAAAACCCATGTTTTAAAGAGATATTTTAAAACAGCTTTGATAGATTTCAGATTTCTATCAGTGCAATGACTAACCATGATTCCAGAGGACCAGTGATCTCTCCTCCCTACCTCCTGACCTCCTGACAGAGAGGTGATGGACTCAGGGTCCAGAGTGAAACCTATATTTTTGGACATGGACAGTGTAGGAATTTATTTTCTTTAATTCTTTGCATATTTGTTACAAATGTTTTGTTTTTCTTTTTTTCCCCAAATGGGGAAGATAGGTAGAAAAGACAGTAGATCTGTTCACTGAAAAAAAATTAAATTTTAAAAGTGATGTTTTGCTGACAATGCTCCTTGCAAATCTTAGGATAATACAATTTTTGAAGAATAAATGTTGTAGGTGGTCCAAAAGTTCATGAAGAGCCTCATGATGGGCACAATCATGCTACAACATATTTCCATTAATTACCTCTATGCAAAAAAAAAGAGATGTCCTAAGGGACACCATTTAGGAAATGTATGATTGGAAAGGCAGTAGAGTATATGAGCAGAGAGAATAAGGAATAAAAGATGGATAGATGAGTGCTGAAATGATACCTACAGATGCTGAAAGATCTAGTGGAAGAACTACAATACATTAGGTCTAGTATGAAGGCTCTGTAGGAGAACATGGAAGAGAGTAATGCTCTGTGAGAAGACACAGATTGGTTGCTGGAACATCCACATTAATGAGATCACAGATCTACAGAATTGAGATTCTAATGGCTTCTTTAGCCTCTATTCCACACAACTGGTCCATATTGAGCTTATAGTTCACTAAACTCCACAGGTCAAAGATGTTTTATATATATGATCCTCATTATTGGAACAAATTAGCTTGCAAATGAAAATTTAGTAGGCTTTTAGAATCACTCAAAAAGATTTTGCAAAAACATTTTAAGTATCACAAATCCCCAAAGTGCCATAAAATACCAAAAGATGTTTACTATGGGGAGGAAGTTCAGTTGTTTCTGTTTTTTTTCCTAAGATAAGAACATACCCAATTAAACTAGCTTTATCACAATAACAAAGCTTACCAGCTTTTAAGAACTTTTAAGAACTTAGGAATTCTACTACACAGAAGACTACACAGGATTGAGCAAATCAAATCTAGATTCATAATCACTAGTGGTAATATTTTAATTTCTAAGGACCAATACTTTTAGCACTTGAAAAGAAAAGACAAGAAAATGCATATAAAGTTTTAAGTTAATAACACAGGGTACAGAGACCTAGAAACCAGGGTGCAGGGATTCCCACAGACAGAAAAGACCAAATTACTCGGTATGTTTGTTTTCTTTAGAAATCCCCTTCACAAATCACTTTTTGAGATTATTTTAAGGCCAAACTGTGTTACAGTGGAACACTAGGCACTTTTCCTTAAGAACTCCTCCCCAAATTTCCCTCCTAGCAGCCTTCTAGCAACCTCTCACCACTTGTCCCAGCAGCCCAGGACAGAGTGGAGAAAACAAATATGACCAACCCAGTGCAAGGGCATCCTCTTACATAAGGGTCTGTAGTCTGCCTGACTACCTGTAATGGTAATTACCCCCTTTTTTTATTGACAAGTAAGCAGGTACTTAGCACCTTGTTCCAAGTTAAGCAAAGGTAGCAGGTACTTAGCAGTTAGTAATTGATCAAGCCACTGCTGAGGAAAAATAAGGTATGAACTCCTGTCTCCTGTTACTGATGTAACAGGAAGGGGTAGGCTGAAACAGGAAGCTAATTCTGTGTGTATATAAGAAAAGTCCCAGAGAGGAATGGTCAGAATTTCTTCTGACAAGAACCTGGTGGCAGAAGCTGTTCTGCTGGGGTGAGAGAGAGTTTCTCTCAGCAGCATCTGGAGGCTGGGCTGCTACTGCTGGACTGAGAACTGAGTCAGAATTTTCTTCGGACAAAAATCATGGAGACTGAAGTTGCTGCTGCCAGGAAAACTGAAGAGGAAAGCTCCGCCCCCTCCCAGGCTGGAGAAAACAATTTTGATTTTGAAAACCTGGGAGGAGTGATTTTGATTGCAGGAGCCAGCTGAGATTTCTTCTGGGTCCTAGGACCAACCAAACTGCCGGAGGACTGAGGAAACATGGTTCTGATGCCGGTATTCTGTCTGTCTGCTTTGATGTTGTTTTGCCAGACTCATCTGCTGGGAAGGACAGTGCTGTTGTTGCAGAGGTCCTGGAACCTTGCTTTTGGCTCAGAAGCCCTGAAGAAGGATTTTCTTGTTGTATGTTTACAGAAATCCTGGAAGAGGTTCTTGCTGATGTTTTCAGTGGTCCTGAGACTATTCTGCAGGCAGAGAGTGAATTGATGAGGACAGTGGCAATGAATATTGTGGTTTTGTTAAGTTTTGTCTCCCCAGTAACAGAGATTGCTGAGAACTTGCTTCTGGTCAAGACGAAGAAAAGACCTCTCCTTGAGTGTTGAATGCTGTAATGATAATGTGGTTTACTAGTGACTTAGGGGTGGAAGGTTTGTGTATTTTCTAATGATTGTACTTAGTGATTAATGATACTTAGTAATTGATTGCTAAATAAGTGCTGATTGAGTTAACTTAGTTGCCTCATGAGTGGAAAGCTGACTATTGTACTCTGAGATGACTGAATGACTTAGTAAGGAAGCAAACCTCCTTAGGGATCACAGATGATTGTTCTTTGTTCTAAATATTGTGACCTCTTTGGTGAAAACTATGTAACCATTTTAATGATAAGCTATTGTGAATACTATTTTGTGATTTTCTATAATAAGTTGTAATATTGTGAATGCGGTACCTTGATTTTCTGTGAATGTTTTGCTTTGATTTGTTATGGAATAGAGTGTTCACTATACTATATAATCAGAACCTTAAAAGTTGTTCACACTACCATTATTTTGGAAAGCTGCTCATGCATGGCATTACATCACTAGAAATCAGTGGAGCTTCAGACACTTTTCTAATGGAGGTTGGAGATTTAGGGACTGGATAAGTGCAAACAAGGTGAGAAGGTGGTTGCTTGCAAGATAAGGAAAAATTGTCATGACACAGGATGTGGAAGATGAATGATACAGGATGGGGAACACAGGATAAGGGGGACAAAAGCAATTCTTTTGGTATGAGTTACATGGTATTTCAAACTAAAGGGAAGGGGCATTAAGGCACCCTCAAGTTACAGGATGGGCTAAGAATAAGCCTCAAACTCCCTGAGGGGGCCTGGGAAAATAACCCTTACAAATCAGTCCTTAGGGCACCTTTGTATCCACATCATTCCTACCCTTGTTTTTATTTTTAAGCTAACAATTGTTAACACTCATGGTTATGCATAGTAGAGAAAAAAAGGTCTGCTCCACCCCAGCTCAACCCAGGAAGGCAGGGCAGGGCAGGGCACAGCTTGGCTTGGCTCTGCAAGGCACAACTCGGCTCTGCAGGCCACAGCTGGGCTCGGCACGATTTGGTTCAACACTGCACAGCTCTGCACTGCTCAGCTTGGCTCTGTGTGGCTTGGCTAGGTTCAGCTCTGCACAGCATGGTTCAACTTGGCTTGGGCTGCACTGCTCTGCGCTGAGGTCTCAGGTTCTGGGAAAGCAGGTAAATTCAGCAAAATGTGGTGGGGTCCCAGCACTCCAGTACCAATACCTTGACCAACCCCCAGCAGCGGCCCCAGGTTACTCCACATCCTGTGCAAACAGCTGGGGCTGGGGCTAGATGCTGCAGTTGCAGGAAACTCCACTCCAAGGCAGTCTCCTGTGCTGGGAGAGAAGGAGAAGATGCAATATTTGTAAAGCTTCACAAACCCTCTGGCTGCACTCTTCCTTTCCCCCAGCTGGAGACAAACCTTTTTTTATAAGTTTTATACATTTGGGTGTAGTTTGAGACCCCCACTCCAACCAATGCCAAGTATTTAAAACTTCTAGAAACCCATGATTTGATAATCAATGATTGCTTGACACTTTCAATGTGAATATTCAAAGGCTTCATTCAGTTCAAAGACTTAACAAAATGGACTTAACAACAAAATGGATTTCTGCAGAAATCCTGCACACAGAAATGCCATGAAGGATCCACAGAAACAGAGGGTGACATTCTTGAGGGCCCTGGACCCCTGCTTTTACTTCATTTTTTCATTTCTCAACAATGCAAGGTTATAAGACAACTACAAAAGACTCATGATGGAAAGGGATATCCACATCCAGATGTGCCTATTTTATGAATTAAATGAACTACAGAGTCTGAATGCAGACTGAAGATAACTACTTGCTCTTTCTATTTTGTGTTTAGTTTTATTTTGTTCCTTCTTTCTTCTTCATTCCATTGGTTATAATTCTTTTTTACAACTTAACTAATGTTTAATGTGAAGGTATTTGTAGAACCTACATTGGATTGCATGCTGCCATGAAGGGAGAAGAAGGGGGGAGAAAATTTGAAACTCAAGGGATTGTGGAACTGAATGTTGTAAACTAAAAATAAGTAAATAAATTTTAAAATAAGAAAAAGGAGTGAGAGAGAGGGAGAGAGAGAGAGAGACAGAGAGAGAGAGAGAGAGAGAGAGAGAGAGAGAGAGAGAGAGAGAAAATATCCATAAGTCTGTAGAGCAGCCATACTCCAAGACCCTTAAGGATCTCAATTACAGCACAAAACTCTGACATTATTTCAGGCTGGTGTGTCCTTCTTCTTCAATGCCATCATCAGCCATAAAGAACAGAATGTTGGAAGTGATATTGAAACCTTGCCAATCTCCCCATCTTCTGACAGCAATGACTGAAGTCCCAGCAACTTATCCCTTGGTTTTCACAAAGTGGCCAAGATAGAAAGATTTATAACTGTATAGCGTACAGCAAAATGCCCTCACATTCCCATCTGACATACAGTTAAAGGTGAGATTTAGGTTAAAAATGTTTTCATCTTAAAAAATTTATTTGCTGACTAACACAGAAATATGTTTTGCATGATTCCCGTGTATAACCTATATTAAATTGCTTGCCTCCTCAATGAGGGAGGAAGAGAGGGAGAGAGAGAATTTGGAACTCAATTTTTAAAAATAATTTAAAACTGTTTTTACATGCAATTTGGGGAAAATAAAACATACAATAAAGAATTAAAGAAAACAGAATTTTATTTGCTGTACAGTATTTATGTAGATTTCATGTGCTGTACCAAGTGAATACTATCTGACATCAGTGTTATTTTTTTTATTGAGATGTTAGCATGAAAGGCTAGAACAAAAAGGAATTACTAGTGAGAAAAATGTTTTGCATGTTAGCAATTTTATTCTGTGTACTGCATTTTTTGGGTTATTTCATGGTTACTGTGTTAGGAAAAGTACAAATTATCAGAATTAATGTTTTGTGATAAAGAACTATATGCAAGAAAGTGTATTTTCAGAGATCTCTAGCAAAAGATTACAGTTTTGGGTGGTCATGGGAACCTAACCTTCTATTTCCCATAGGTTCAATGCCTCAACATTAGCATTCTTGACTTTCATGCCATTTTTAGGAACATTACCCCAAGAAAGTTGAGGATTGACTGTATACAGAGAAAGGGAGAAATCTATGGTGCTTATACTTTTACACTTCAAAGACACACGATTTCTTCTTAGTGATTACTATCTCCACCAGTGCAAATTTGCAACCTAAGATTTCATCAAGACTCTTTAAGAATTACTGTGACTAAAAAGTCACCACCTGAAGCCAACACAGTAATTATTCTCTCTGAGCTTAATTAAGCTGGTCCTTGGAAGAGAAAGATGTAGTCTATGACTGGGCCCATACTCAACCCCTCCTCCAGCTTGGTAGGACCTGTTAATCATTCAATGAATGAACAAGGATTTAGTGCTAGAAGCTATGCTAAGGACTATAGATACAAAGAACCAAAGTCATTTCTAACTTAGCACAGTGTGGGTGGTGGAGTTGGTTTAGTGGAGCAGGTGGAATGATAAGAATAGGGGACCCTGATTCTAGGCCTGGGACTTTGTGTCACTCAGGGCTAGTCACAATTTTTTTTCCCCAGGTCTCAATTTCTTGGTCTCTTAAATGAAGCACCTGACTATTAGGAGTTAACAGGGCTGTTTTAATTATCAAGGAAGATAATGCCTATGAATGTGCTTTGTAAACTTTTTTCTCCTCCCCCCCTTTTTTGGAGGGGGGAAGGCAGGGCAATTGGAGTTAAGTGACTTGCTCAAGGTCTCACAGCTAGTAAGTGCTAAGTGTCTGAGGTCAAATTTGAACTCAGGTCCTCCTGATTCCAGGACCAAAGCTCTATTCACTGCCCCACCTAGCAGCCCTGCTTTGTGAACTTCAAAACAGCGCTGTGTTTTTTGGGGAGGCAGCTAGGTGGCTTAGTGGATAGAGCACTGGGCCTGGAGTCAGGAAGCCTTGACTTCAACTTCAAGCCCCTGAGTTCAAATCCAGTCTCAGACACTTAACACTTGTTAGGGATAGGGTCTCTTCTTTACCCTCATGCTACCTTACATAAGACTGAGAACAGAGTTTAAGTTAAGAGTTTAAGAAATACTAAACCAAAGGAAAAAAGTCACAGTCTCTTACACTTTGGGGCCTTATCACATATCCCATGAGCTGGGACATAATAGTCTACATAGTACAATTAGCAGGTATTTACTGGTATCCTAAAAAAATTACTGAGCTTTTTGCATAAGACACAAAACCCAAGAAATCTTTGGCACTGAAAAGAACTCACTTTCATTCCGCTGTCAAGCAATACTAATAAACAGACATGTTTGTTCTCAGACCCCCATCCCTGCCTTTTAACTGTCACAGAGAACTTATAGCCACTCTCCCAGGAGCCCCTTCTGGAGGACAGGGCTGTTTGTCAGAGCCTGCAGGATTTTATCCTGCCATATCTCTCCCTGAAATAGCCGGTGCTCTCTACAGTTCCACTTCCAATAAGGGATCTGGAGGGTTCCAAGTTGCAGTGTATGGGCATGAGAGATGGGCTACCTATCTATCCATTGGATAGTCCAGGACAGTCAGGGTTTGAGGGCTTGACACCCTGGAGCCTTCCATGGCCCGGCCAGATCTCTATTAGAAGCCACCATTAACATACTAGCTCTCTGTGCCAATGAAAGGATAGCAAACTTAGATTCAGTCCAGCATTGCCTGGAAGCACTATGAAAGTGAGTCCTTCCTTCCACTGTTAGAGTTGTCTCAGTCTCTCATTTCTCATGCACTGAGCCAAGAAACCATATGATCCACCAAACATCATATCCTTTAGGAGAGCACGTTAGGTTTCTGATACATCTCCCTTGGCTGTTATTAAACATGTGGAAATGATACCATGCTGATCTTCTCCATCCATTCATCCACTCATTCAACATTTATAATAAGATGATGCACCTGACCAAACACTGGGAGACAGTGAGTTGTTTTTCTGACTGTGGAAATGGACTGCACAGAGGCATCTACACTCTCCCTCAGAGTCCTTCCAAGGGCAGATTTTTCGTGATTGCCAAAGGCCATCAATGTAGTCTGTGATTAGGTAACAAAGATTTCCCTCTGTGCAAATCAAATCAGCCAGAAGAAAGAGCAAACCTACCACCTGGGTCTCATTATCACCGGGCTTTGACATTCTAATAATCTAAATCTCAACTGGGCCCTCACTGCAGCAAAGCAATTTTTTCATGCCTCCTTAAGTGATTTTCTCTCCCATTCTCCATGGCTTCTGTTCTTTTCTGAATCTTGTTGACTGTTTTCTTGTCAAGCCTCTCACATCACCTCCCTCCCACTGCCTTCTTAGAAGAGGATCTTACCTCATATATTACTGAGAAAATTGATGCCATTTGCTATAAGCCTCCTCTCTTTCCCTTTTCTACATCTCAAAACCCTTTGACATCATCCACTATTCTTTCCTGCTTTATTCTAATCTCTGATGAAGCGGTAGCCCTTCTCCACCCCAAGGCATCTGCACTTACATCCTATTCCCTCCTGTCCCCTTAGGCAGATAACCTCCCCGCACCCCATCATCTCTTCTATTTCTATAACCTTTAAAGTCATCATGCCTTTGTGGAAATATGCTCCCCAACCTCTTCCATGTGAGGATTCCCCACACACAACCATTGCACATATTTTGTAGAGATCACCACCATCCAATTAATGGATATTTGAACTCAAATTCATCCTCACTCTTCCTCATTTCACAAATCCAGTCAGTTGCCATGATTTGTTTATTCCAAAATATATCTTATATTCATCCGTTTATCTTTATTTAGATGGCCATCATCCTGATTTAGTTCCAAATCACCTCTTACCTGCACTATTGAGACTCCTAGAGAGCCTTCCCTCTTGAATCTACCATCCATGTGACTGCAAGTTATTTTCCAAAAATACAATTCTGACTACTCTGCTCAATAAATCCAATGGTTCCCTAGCACCTAGCACTAATCTAGGATTGCATAGACACTCCTCTTTCTGGCATTCAAAACCCTTCACAGTCTTGTCCAACCCATTTTTTCAGTCTTACTATTCATTATTTACCCTTTACTCCCTCTTTAATCCAGACAAACTCTTGCTGTTCTTCACACAAAACATTCCATTTCTCATCTCCTTGCCAGGAAAGCACTCCCTTCTCACCTCTGCCTCTTAAAATCCCTAGTTTCCTGCAAAGCTCAGCTCAAACGTGGCCTCCTAAGCAAGGCCTTTACTGCAACTGCATCCCTTGACAAAATACCTTGTGTTTTTTTTGCATATGCTTATATGTGTATATATTACATATGTTTTATATTACATAACATAATCTGTAATATGCAAACAGTTCAGGGACTGTGTTTCTGTCTTTATATCCCTTACAGGGGGCCTGGCACTTAAGCATTTAATGAATATTTGTTGGTGGATACCCTCTCAACAGAGCTGGAGTTCATATCCTTGATAAGCTTCACAAAACAAACCCTTACAACAACTTGTTAAAGGCAAATTCAGCCGGAAGAGGGGCAGAGAGAGAGAGAGGCCTCAGAAGACACAGAAGCAGTTTCACTATAGGGGGAGCTTACCTGATACTTTGGGAAAAGGAACTGTTTCACTATTATATGTTTTCCTAATTGTTCTCTATAATAATACTAAGATCTGTTGTTTCTTTGGTGCTAAAGAAGTATAAATGCTGCCAGTGTCTTTTAAAGTTTTGTGTCTTGGTGCAAAAGGCTAGTCACCTCACCCTAGTTACACTTCTATTTCTCAATGATTTGCTCCTTTGACTGTAAAGATAGCCCTGCCGTACTAACTTTGCACACTGCTGTTTGTCAGCAGTCTCAATCCTGATTATATATATATATATATACATATATAAAATCTGGCTTTGAGCATGAAATTTTCTCATAAGAGCCAAAGCCAGATTTAGTTGTCAGGAAGAATACTTTGGATTAATATAGTACTTCACTTACAAAATTTTTACATAAATAACCCTTTCTTCTTATATCACTACATAGTAAGAAAAAAGCAGGTATAGCTACCAATCTCTGATGTTCTTGCCTAAGCAGGGTGATTTGGAATTTATTCACAGGCTCTGTGACCTGTGCAAAAAGAGAGACAAGGTGCTGCCTCTAGGTAGGAAAAGGAACAGGGTTCAACAGAGAGGCATTCTGCCCTGTGGCCTGGTGGCCTGGTGGCCTGGCGGCCTGGTGGCCTGGCTATGAGTCCTGCCAACTGTTTAGAGGTTTCCCCCACTTCAGTGGCTGCCTCTACTCAGGAAGTCCTGGTGTGGGGTACAGGGTTCAAGTTGTTGAGAATAGAAGTTTGTAATATTTTGCTTGAGGTCCAGAATTGAAACACACCCACTGGATCCTTGCTGGCTTGATGCTTCCCTGTCTGAAGCATAGTGGCCCAAGATACTTCACAGATCTTGTGGTTGGAGAAACTAAAAATGATTTCCAAGTCAGCTCCCTGCGCTTAAGTTGTGGAATGCAGCTAACTGGGCAAGGAACCACATACAAGGGATGGCCTTCTTTCTCCCCATCCCATTTGCCTTTGCTCTTCCCTTACCCAGGATTGAAACAATGGTGCTGGCTGCCCATAGTCTGCATCATGCCAGCCAGCAGCCATGGCCCTTAGAAGCAAGGCCCTTTCTGTCTCTGGTGGGGGTTTTTGTGGGGGGTGTATGAGAGTGGGAGCTGGGAGAAACAGGCAGTGAAGCACAGCTGGTTCTCATTCTCCTACCTAATTTCCTCTGTAGGAAAAACAAACCCACTCAGGCCTGAGATGTCCTCTTTGATTTTTTTTTTCCATTCTCTGGCTCAGCTGCTGAAGCCCAGTTTCTATCAAATCTAGGAACATGCAAAGGGTGTGGCTAAGTGCGACCATGGCCACAGGCTCAGAATGTGTTGAAGTAGCTGTAGTACAGACCATCCAAAAGTTGGTTTGGTTTGAATCTGCATGCTTGCAAGCCTTCTCTATCCCCCCTCACCATTTTGCCTTCCTAATTACATGTATTTGTGGCTGCTTTTCAAGTCAGTTGGATTCTTCCTAAGCATACACTGACTTCCCGGAGGAGGGGTAGATGTACACATCACAGAAGGGAGAGGATATTTTGAGGGCCAGAAAAATTCAAGCTGAGATTTTTAAAAATATGATGCCTCTAAAACCTGGCCACTTGAATGATTCAATGGAAATGCTGACTCCAGCAATACAGCCTAGATGTAGGCTAAACACATTCCTCTATTTGTGTGCCACCAATCTCTTTCTGGCTGAGTATGCCACCAAGGTACACACTAGAACCAGGCAATGTCACCCAAGCCTTGGTAAGCAATTCCTTAGGGAACCAAAAAGCAGTTCCTCATATTTTTTCCTTATGCATTTTTATTGCCCAGTTAATTGTGAATCCTCCCTTCTTAATGTTACAGGTCAATGCCTTTGGTTTTCTCTTTATAGTGGGTCTTAAAAATTTCCTTTCCCACTGAATAGAGGGAAGCTAGCAAGAAGGTCAGCCCTGAAAGTTAGTGAAATCAGTAAGTGCTGTGATATAATAGAAAGAACACTGGATTTAGCATCAGGAAACTGGATCCAACTCTTACCTTCAACGCTTTCTATCTTTGTGACCAAAGGCCAATCACTTAAACTCTCTCTTAGCTTCCTCATCTATAAAATGGAGATTAAAATATTTTTCAGGGGTTGGCTAGGTGGTGCAGTGAATAGAGCACCAACCCTGGAGTCAGGAGGACCTGAGTTTAAATTTGACCTCAGACACTTTGACACACTTACTAGTCGTGTGACTTTGGGCAAGTCACAACTCCAATTACTCTGCAAAAAACCAAAAACCTTGTTCTCTCTCCTTAACTCCCAGACTTATTTTAAGGAAGTCTTGCTATATAAATGTGAGTTGTTATTGTTATTTTTATGGAGGAGACCAAGATGTCTGGGTGCCAGGCCCTTACAGTTTGCTTCTTTTTACAACGCCCAAAGTTCTCAATTCACCAGAAGTGTTTTCATTCATGTCCGAGTCAAAAAAGGCTCGAAGGAATCCCTCTTGCCCCCTTTCCCCAAAGGCAAGAGACAATGCCCAAGGGGCCAGCCGGATGTCTTCTGCTGTTGGACAGCCCCAGAACAACTCACACCAAGCGAGGGCATTGAGGGGCGGCTGTCACTGGTCACGAAAGAGCAGTCGGTTTCGTCCCCCCTTCCCCAGGGCACGGGTATGACATCACGGGCGGGGGGCGGGGGGCAGGAGGGCGAGGGAGGGGCCTGCCCCAGACTTTATTTGCCTGTACATCACTTCCTAGCCGCTGCTGCCATCGTTCTAGCTCACTATCTGTCTGCTGGCCGCGGGAGACTGCCAGGGCGCAGAGCCCCACTAGCCTTTCTCCCTCGGACTGCCTCTTTGGGGTTTGGTCGCCTTTTCATGCTGCTGCCGCCGATTGAGTGATCGCGCCCCGAAGGGACTCTCTTCTCGGTAATTCATGGCTTGCTTGACCAGTGATGAGATCCAGAATTCAGCCACCAAAAGACTTTATTCCAGGTAACTACCCTTTGCCGACTCCCTGCCAGACTCTCTGCTTCCCCGCCCCCCACCCACGGTCACCCAGGCCGACAGCAGCTTAGGTAGCCCCCATGGAGCACCCCCTCTTTCATCCTCAACTGGCCAACTTTCTCTGTACACAAGTGAGGCTCCACGGTACCCCCATCTAGCCCCACGCTCTCCTCCGGCCCGCCCTGCCCTACCTTCCTCTCCCCTGTCGGGTACCCGAGTCTCCTCCTTGAAAAAGAAAGGCGCTTTCGCACGTGTGCTTGGCTTTCCTTTGCCCCTCGGGGTGAAAGGGGCGGGAGATTGGGGGACGGAAGACAAAGCAAAACCAGGCTGGCTGGGCGGCCGCCGTTGGGCTGCGGGTTATGTTGTGCCTGCCTGTGCCTTGCGTGCTTGTGCCGGGAGGGTCTGAACCGGGGGACACAACAGGCTCCCCCTCGGTCTACCTTTGCTGCAGCGGTGGGGGAAGCGGGCAGATCTGCTGGCCCGGGGCTGGCGCGCCCACTCCTAGGCTAGTTGCAGGAAAAGCACCGCCCCCCCCCCCAAGCTATTGTTGTAGATTAACTCCAGGGCACTGTCCCCCCAACTTCAGCCACCAGGCTCTCTAATTCCTACACCTGCCCCCTGGAAAACCTTTACGGGCCAGGCCAGGCAAAGCACTCAGCATGGGCTGGGGCTGCATTTTTTCCCCGACTTGGCAGGAGGGAGGCGGGTGGGAGGATCAGGGCGCGAGAGGGCAGTGGTGGGCTGCGTTGGGGTTGTCACAGATAGAAATGGCCTAGGACCCTCGCCCTGAGGATCCAGCCCGTGGTGGGTCAGCCTGCCACAGCTCGTTGGCAGAGCAGGTTTGATGGCCCACCGGGAAAGAAGCCTTTGTCATTCAGCCCCAGCCGGCTGACGGACATCACTTCCCAGTTCTTTCTTGGCTTGGGGCTTCTCACTGAAGTGCAGACCTTGGAATTGGCTGCCAAAGCAGATTCGAGAGATTCTCCAGTCTGGTTTCTAACTAGCTGCTAGTTTTTTGACCCCTGGGAACTAAAGGGACAGGAGAGATAGGTATTTCAGTTCAGATGATGGAAACAACCAAAGAGCCCAAAGCAGCCCCACTTAGGAATTTGCCTCCAAGAACTGTCCAGTCCTCCCACACCCAACCCCCATGGTATGGCTCTAAGGAAAAGATCTGGTCAGAGATGTGGAGGGGTGCACCCACGTGACTAAGTTGGTGCCTGTGGCTGCATTATGAAGGCAAATAGAAAAAAATATATATGGGGATTATGTATATTCTAGTTAATTCATTAATAATTGAAAGATGATTTCATGTTGTGCATTTATATGTATATATGCACATGTGTATATGTAGTGTGCTGCATTACCCAGGCTGTAATTAAGGAGACCCTTGCCATGCCACAGAAACAAGGTTTCTCCAGACAATAACTAGTCTGTCTACCTCCCAATAATCATTGCTGAAAAATCTATGCTAACACACTAGGCCTGCCACCCCAATATGTCCTGTAGTGAAGCATATGGACTGAGCATCTTTATGCACATACAATCTTTATGGACTGCAATGAGACCATCAGAGACTCAGGCCATTGTTATTACTCACAATCACCCTAACTGCAGATTCTTTAATGAAAAAAACAAAGTTATTTTTAAGATTACCTTGTCTCCAGTAATTGGTCAGAGCTGGGCAAAAGGTGAACTTGCTAGTTGACGAGCCAGGACAAGAGCTAGTGGTGACAGTTTGGGGAGATGTGCAGCCTCATAGAGATTTGGGTTCAGTCCCTTAACAAGTGAAGATTATGGGACAGCAAGTCTGAGGATCTGTTAGGTGATGCTGTTTTCTTTGCTGTTGCATTGGGGGGAGGGGCAGGTGTCTAATCATAAACTGGAATAGCAGTGGGAATAGCAAGAGGGAATGAATTGAGAAAGTGGACTTGAACTTGGCAACTCATTGCATGTGAACATGATAGAGGAAAGAGTCTAAGACAACTTAAAATCTTAGATTTACAGTTTTAGAGCCATCTAACTTAGAGGCTTAAAATTCCAGGCTGTGAACCAGGTTAAAATATAATTGTGAAATGTTTAACAAAATCAAAATACAATATAGATGTTAACTAGTGGTTTTCTAAGTCAACATGTGGCCTGTAGGAATCCATTTCTGGTTGTGTTCCATATTGGATACTATAAGGGAAGTTGAGGCCCAAGGCTGGAAAGTAAATTGCCCACAGTCACATCGGTAATAAATAAAGAACCTAAGTTTAAAGCTGTCACCCTTTCAACAGTATCAGACCACATAGTAGGTGGAAGAGGGGAATTAGAGTAGATTTGAGTTCAAATTCCAGCTCTGTTGTTTACTACTTGGATGACTATGGGCAAGTCGCTTTCTTGGCTTCTATAAAAATGAAACAAGTTTGGCTAGGTCAGACCTTCTTAACCTGGATTCTGTGAACTTGTTTTAAAAATATTTTGTTTTAAAAAATATAGTAACTGTATTTCAGTATAGTGGTTTCCTAATAATCCTGTGATTTTAAAACCAATGTTCTGAGGAGTCAGTAGGCTTCACCAGAGTGCCAAAAGGGGCTAAGACATGAAAAAAAGGTTAGGAATCCTTATATTAAATGATTCTGTGATATCTAGGGTCTCTCTGAGTTCTGAGTACTGTGACTTATGATTTCAAGTATGGGGTAATTGTGAGGATGGTCATGCCACCAACAGAAATGAAAGAATTAGGGGGGAAAGTAGGACCTGGGAAAGATTAGGACATTTTTCCATTTCTCAGGTTTATACAATTGACTCATCATCAATTGGACCTAGTAGAATTGGGGGTTGCTGCATTGAATCATTCATGGTGTTTTGTTTATTCAACCAGTCACCAATAATGCATGTTGATGAGGTCAGGGTTAGGATCTCAATCCCATATGGGCTAAGGAACAGGGTCAAGCTAGGTGGACTATTTGGGGATTCATTCTACAGCTATGAGCCCATCAGTGTCACCCTCTAATCAACTAAGTCACACAGCCAACGAACAAGTGATAAAGAGAAATTTTATATTTAGGAAAGCATGCTTTTTGTCAGGGAAGATGTTACCATCTACATTCGATAATAATTATTCAATGGAGTAGTAATGGAACTCAACCACAAATTAGAAGCCAGGCAGCTAAAACTTCATCTAAACAACCTGTTGACAGATTGCCAGTCCAAAGAACCAGCATCCCATCACCACAACCACTCTCTGACCCTGCTTCTACTTGAGCTTCAGAGGTAGAAAAGAAAGTGAAACCTTGACCATTTTTTCATGTGATTAATGTGTGATAGGTTAATGGTAAGGAGTGTTGTGGTCATTGCAAACATACCACACAAGGACAGGACTTGCCTAGGGATTAGCCCATTACCAAAATGAAGAAACATTCAAATAGCAGTTCCCAGCTAGGACGAGGGACAAAGAAACCCAGAATTGGTTTCATTAGGACAAAAAGCACAGATCATGGTCAGTTTGGACCTTTGTTCTAGAGACCTGGTCATCCAGTGATGGGTGCAGTCTGGAATACCAGTGTGGTCCAACTGAAACCCAGACCTGGTCAACATCGGGAACAACATGAGAATGAGATAAGCTTCCCTTAGGAGCTGTGTCTTCCACTCCATCTGATCAAGAGACAAGGGCAGGCAAAAAGCATTGCAGTATAACAAGCAAAGCCTTGAATTCAGGGCTGGACACCCAGATCCATATCCTGGTTTTGAGACTACTGGGTCACTATGTTATGTGCCCCTGGACACTTAACTTTCTGATCTTTGCTGCTCTATATATGCATGCATAAACACACATACGTGTATATGTATATGTGTGTGTACATAGGTATATTTATACGTGTATATACATACACGTACATGTATATAGACACATATACATACATTATAAATACACACAGGAACACATCTATATGTATATGTGTATTCAGATTTTCTGCATACATATGTATGTATGTGTGTGTCTACATACATATTGTCTCTCTATCTGGGTCAGTGAAGTGTCACAATAGAGCATTAGGCCTGAATTCAGTTTAAATCCAACCTCAGACACTTACAAGCTGTGTGACCCTGGGCAAGTCACTTAACCCTGCTTGCCTCAGTTTCCTCATCTATAAAATGATCTGGAGAAGGAAATGTCAAATCACTGCAGTATCTTTGCCAAGAAAACTCCAAATGGTGGTCATGAAGAGTCAGACACAATTGAACAACATCTATCTATCTATCTAATGCAAGATCAACCTTAAGCTTTACAAGACTTTGTCCTTCTGTTCTACAGCCCTGACATATGGTATTTATATCACTCCAAGGTGGTGAGGCAGCACTCTCTGCTAGAGTTGTTTCTTTGCGTGTGTCTCCTCATTTGAAGTGTAAATGCCCTGAATTTCATAGAATGTGAACTACTTGAAGGCAGGAATTGTATTTTTGTCTTTGTATTTCTAATGTTTAATACAGTGCCTGGTAAACAGTAGGTGCTTAATAAATGCTTGTTGATTGATTGGTTGAAGTTGTTACCCACATTTCTTTCCCAGGGCATCTAATATTGGCATCTTTTACTTTATAGAACAAATGGATACATCTCCAAAAAGCTATCTGCAAGGCCAGTTTTTGTCCTGAATATAAAATCAATTTTCCATTATGAAATTAGGAATTGTTATCTTGATAGAAAGATAGGGGAGAATCTGGCTCCTAAGATAGCATAAAAGCACACTGCAAATATTTTCAAATCCCTTTGGAGGAGGGCAGGAAATGATAATCTTCTGATTAAATAATTAGTCTGAATACTCCAAACAAAACATAAGCTATGAATGCAAATACATTGAGGTGATTTTCTGGTGGGACAATGAATGGCCAATCATTGTGGGGGAGAAGTCACAAGAACAGTCAAATGGATGGAACTGTGTTGACTAGAACATTCCAGAGCTATTCCCAAGCCCCCTTCCCAGCAGGGAAAGCCCTCTTTGGTAGCTCAGACCTCTTCCCTCCCACTTGGCCAACCTACTGAGGACTGATGAGTGGAGGAGTAGCTGTAGTTGGAGCCAGGCTATAATTCCCAGATCATCAGGAAATGAACCAGTGGGGGGAGCCCATTTACTGAGCCATGTGGCTGAGGAATCCTGAGCTGGATGGTTGACAAGCAAGTCCTCATATGTGCACTTAGGTCCACTTCATTCCAGCTCTCTAGGCCAAGCTAAGGGGAAAGCAGGGATTAAAAATATTTCAAGGGAACAAGATGGCATTCAAGCGATCTGGAGAAATGTCTAGAACCCATTTTTTCCATCCCAGATCACTCTTGTTTCTCCTTGTGAAACACTGAGAGAAAAGTTGATATGTGCCTGTGATCTAGGCCCCTAAGTCACCCAGCATGGGGGTCTAGCCAAGACCAGATGAAACACTTTTAATTTCAGGGGTAGTAGAAGGGGAGAACAGGAGGGTGGTGAAACACCTAATCTTGAAAGGCCAGTCATTTCTGAAGGAGCTCAGCTCAGAGCCTTACTCTTTAGACTCCTAGAAAATTATGACCCAGAATCCTCCCCTATTCCCTTTTTCCCCCAGGAGGAATTCATCACAAAGTAAGACCTTGCAGATTTATAAGGCTAAGTGCAGTTAGATCATCATGAAGGCCCCAGATGACATATGAGACCTACTTTTTGCTGGCCTTTGGACTAGGCTACATATTACTGATCTTACAACCTGGTATGTATCTTTTTTGGCTAGAGGCCAAAGGTGAGAAGGCATATTGGGACTCAGAAAAGGATTCTTTTTCTTCCCCCTAGGGACAATGGGCTTTGAACATTAGTTATGATATGTTCTGGTTAGGGCTTTTTAAAGCAGAAAGACTGACAAGTTAGGCTTCCTTGGAATACAGGGATATGTCACGTGTTCTGAAAACAAGTTTGATTTTAAACCAACCTTACTGCATGTCCTCCTAAAGCACAAATCCCCCTCTTCTCAACTACTTGTCCCCTAAAATATTTGCTTAGGTGCCCCAAATCTGGAATTATGCCAATGGAAGATGGTAGTCATTGTTTTCAATGGAAGAGAGAGCAACCCAGACAATAATTTAGTTTAATAGGGATAGGATGGATAGAATGAGTATGCAAAAACTGGTAAAGAGGCTAAGAAACTGGCTCTTCTTTTTCCCACAAGGTAGCAACTGAGGGGTAGAGCAAGAAAGAGAGGGGCATCTGCAAGTTGGTCTGGAGAGACTCAACACATCAGGATATTTTTGTGGCACAATGATGAAGGGCAAGTAGTTACTGGCAGTTAAAGGCAGGGTGGGATATCAAGGTAAAGAGCAAAGCAGGTCTTGATAGCTCTTAGTGAGCAAGAGCAAAAGGCTTTGGAGGAGGGAGCACAAATAATCTTTGGTGGTGAGGGTTAGGTGGTGATTGTTAGTAAGTGATCAGACACTAGTGCAGGGAAGGAAGAGTGATGGAGCTGGGGGCTGAAGATGCAGAAGCCTAGACAATCTTTCCTTGTATGTTAACTGGTAGAGATTTCAGTGTCTGGTGAAGGTTAGTATAGGTGTCCAGGTAGAACCCAGGCGCTCTCTCTCTCTCTCTCTCTCTCTCTTTCTCTCTCTTTCTTTCTCTTTCTTTGTCTTTTCCCCTTGCCTCCCTCTCCCTCTCTCCTACTCCCACCCCAACCCTGTCTCCCACATCCTTCTCCAGGGAACTGGGGAGGAAAAGCTATTCAATAATAATTTTATTAAATAACAAATTGGCAGGCAGATGAGCAAGAAGGTTGGGGTACAGGGGTAGTTCCTGCTTTTCTTGGGGACTGTTTGTACCCTTCAGCATCCAGTAGAACAGTTGGGACCTGGCAGGTAGGTACCAGTGATATGGCTAGCCTGGTGAGTAGCCAGATGGGAGCTGGGCTGATCTCATGAGATGTCAATTTAGGAATTTTTGAGGGGCTTCTAGGAGGTATGCAGGTGATAATGGTAGAGCCTTGGCTTCTCTTCAGAGGTCATAGGAACAGGGCATGAAAGACAAATGTAGGAAGTAGTCAGTTGATCACTCTTCTCCCATCCCCCAAAGCCCTATAGAAGCAATTAGTCAGAAGGCAGGTGTTAGTGTCTGTCCTTAGCAGGCTGATACTGTCTTTGACACTGCCATTCAGCTATTCTAGCAGCCTGTGGGGATAAGGTGGCAAATCAGGCCAGCAGGCCTGGAAGGTGAGGCTCCAAATCAGCAAAAGTGGTGATGTTAATGGGAGAGATGATCAGGCCAGCAGGGAGCTGAGTGCCAAACTGGAGGGCCTAGGATTGCTACCTTTAGGATGTTAAGTGAGGGCAATTCTGGGTTGCTGCATGGTATGGGGGACAACGAGAGGGTATGAATATAGGTGCCAGAAATGGAGCCCAGCTTCATCTCTAAGGGTATAATCACAAAAGCAAGACTTAGGTTGCCAGGGCAGGAAGTGGTAAACTCCACCCCACCCCCAAAGAGGTGGGGGGAGGGATTCCCAACCTGAGCAGGGGCACTGGAAGTAGGACTGAGGTTTGGCTGCTCATGGCTCCTGAAGGGCTGGGAATGCAGGGGCTTATGGGGTATTTCAGGGGCAGGGGAATGGTGGCTTCTAGGAGACAATCAGTAAAACAGGGAGTAGCAATGGAGGGCAAACTAATTCTAGCCAACCTGCGGTAGGGAGGGATGGTGAGTCTCGGGCAGCACTGGGGAAGTTTAAGAGGCTACCTGAGAAAACATAGATATCAGGGGTGAGATCTGGTGCCCTTTTAAAGGTCCCAGCCACAGAAGCAGGTCCTAAGGGCAAGGGGTTGATCAGTGGCATGGATATACTCAACTCACCTTCATGCTCTGTAGAGGCTATAATTATGGATATGGAGGGGAGGCTGGAAGAGGAGATGTTACTTATAGATTACCTTACCAGAAGATAAATTTGTGGGCAAATTGTCAAGGATGTGACTGGGTAGGAGTTAGTGCCCAGCAGGGCAGTGTCCCCTGTGGTACTTTGGTTTGGCTTTTCCATCAGTCTGTTAGGATAAATGCTAGGGCTGGATGACCAAGACGGCAGCTGTCGAGCTGATGGAGCTGGAGCTAGCCAGCCTAGCTTCAGAGCAGAATGGTAAGCTTTGAGGTCCTGGCCAGTACCCCTTTTCTTGTCATATTAAAAAAGTGCTATTGAGAGGGCCAGAGTCAGTCATGAAAGTGCAAGGAGAAGAGGCCAGCCTTCTTCTGAAAAGCACAGTCACAGAGTCAGGGCCGGTAAGAAGGTAAACTCTCCATGCATGCTCACAGCGCCTTTAGAGCCTATGAAGGTGCTAGGGGAAGGAAGGTCCCTCCCACTGGTGTTATTTAAGAAATCAGTCACCAGTGGACATTCACCCAGAATTCCTGCTACTGGAGAAGCTGCAGCTAGTAGATCACTTGACCTTAAGGAGTTCTAAGCTCCAATGTGCTAAAGTGCTTGGGTGTCTACACTAAGTTCTGTACCATTATGGGGAGAGAGAAGGGGTGAGAAAGGGGGGAGGGGACAGAGGAGAGACATTGGTAAATGGTTGTCAGCAACCAGATATGAATGTTTTTCTTGAGTATCAATTCCCTGCTCAAGTGGTCATAGCACTGAGATTTAGTTCCTCCAAAGGCTCTGCTGGGGTGATGTGATAACAGTGACTGGCTGGTAGAGGGCTTGGCAGAAGTGCTATATCTTGACATTGTATATAATATTCCATAACCATAGTCCTCCACCTCCGCACTGAAGAAAGAGAGGTGCATTGTCCCAACTTTTCTCCAGGCTGTGTGTGGTTCTCTGTGGAGAAGGAAAGGATAGAAGCACAAAGAATAGCCTTTCTACATCTTGTTTTCATTGGCTGTGATAATTTCTCTAGTTCTGAGTGGCATTCATTTCTTTGTATCCCCTCTCCTAACTCTCATTCCTTTGTATCCTGGTTAAAACCCTGGAGACCTGGGCAGGCAGATCCTAGCCCTCCCCCTGAGGAGGTGGCAGTAAGAGCAGACTTCATAAGGACTCACAGCAGCTGTTGGCTTCACCATAGTGGGCAGGTAGAGAACAGGAAGGTGATCATTTGACTTGGGAGGTGACTATGGGCAAACTATGGAAGGTCTGGGTCTTGGAATCAGTTATGGAGCTGGAAGGAACCTTAGAGTTTCAACCACCTTACTTTATATATTAGAAAATTCAAGTTGAGAGAAGGGAAAAGATTGGACCTTGGTCATGTACGTATTTAAGTTGCAGAGCTGGGCTTTGAATGCAGGCCCTGAATTTCACCCTAGCACTCCTTATACCATATCCCAATACCACCTCCACGTCATTCTCATTGGGGGCCCTTTTGAGAGACTGGGAACTTAGCACCACTAGCAGGACCAAAAGGGCCAGGAAGGCAGGAAGTGGTAAGCTCTTCTTGCTTCCTGTGGCTCACATGGCAGAGTTGCTTCTGCCCTTATTAACCGTAGCTTCCCAAGGCTCCAGACCATCTATTTTATCTGAAGAAAGAGGGGGAAATTAAGCCAAAGGGAATCAAGAATATAAAGGAAGGCAGACACTTGGGGGCAGGGAGACTGACACAGGGTTACAGAGACAAGGTCAGGGAAACAGAGGCCTGTTTAAGTTAGCCACACTCAGGTGTCAAGTCTTCCAGCATCACTTCCTCTGCTCCAGAGACCAAAGGGAAATGAGCATTTGTTATACCTTCCCTGCTGCTGCTGAGCTATCCAAATCAAGAGACCCCACTGGCTGAGCATCTATCATTCATCATTCATTATGTAGAAGGACAATTTGTCAGGAGCCTTTGGTCTGCCTGGGGAAAGTTGGGAAGTCAGCTGGTTTTATTTATTAAGCACCTATTATCTCCAGGACACTGTGCTAAGCACTAGAGTACAAAAAAAAAGGCAAAAACCAATCAATCCCTTTTCAAAAAGACTGTTTGTCCCAGTCTGAAAGTGGGGAAGGAGCTGAAGGTGATGGAAAATGAGGGAGAATTTGAGCCAAGGATATAAGGCCTTGGTGCCTGCTGCTTTCTCTCTTCCTATAGTCTACATTCCACTGAAATCATCTCTGTGTTGGAGTAATGGTTGTGAAAGGACGCAAAGGAACAAGTGGTGAATCTAACCTAGACTTTAGAGGGGTAATCTCTCTGACTGATATTGGGAAATAATAAGAGGAATAAGTATATAAAGGTAGAGTCTGCCCTTAAAGGGGATGGAGTATGTGTGTGTGTGTGGGGGGGGGAGATATCTCTTTGTCCTGTCACTAGCCCACTGTGATCTTATTTTGATCTTCTGGGAATCATAAAATGTAGATCCAGAACTGAAAGGAACATCAGAAGCCTTCTAGTCTAACTCTTCACTTTTTCAAATGAGGAATCACACAGGTAGTAACTGCAAGAGGTGGCATTTTAAGCCAAGGCCTTTGACTTTAGAGCCAGTTTTCTTTCTACTCCACTACTCTGTCTGCCAGTCATTCCTGGCTCTACCCCACACCCTCAGCCAAGACTGGGACCACTTAACCTGAGGCCTCTATTATCAGTCATTGTACTGGGATTGGGGGCCATTGCCCCTCAGTGGTGATTGTGACTTTTCCTAGTGGGAGTTCCTAGACCTTCTCTAGTTACGGACATTCCCCAATTGGTCCTTTGTCTTGAGAGTTTGGGGAGAGTAGAATGGTCCCTCTAAGCTCTTCTCTCGGTCCTCGTCTTCTAGGCAAAGGCCTAACCAACTTTGCAAAGGAAATCAGAAACTAGCCTGTAGTTACCAGGAGGATTCTGTTCTGTTTAAGATTTATTCTAACACTGAAATTCTGTGAATCAATGAACTGGATAAGGTTTATAAGAAGTTAATATTTCCACCCCCTCCCCTCAGGGCCAAGTTCCTTTTTTCAGTCCTGAAGCCACCACAGGAAATGACTGCCAAAGGCTGGGGCTTACAAGACTTTGAGCCTGTCCCCAAAAGACCTCTGGGAACCAGTAATACTCCAGGGACATCCCAGTTACTAAGCAACCTTTCTCCCTTAGTCCTTTCAGGCAGTGTCTACAGGACGCCAAAACAATGGCCAAAAATGAAAAATTTAATTTCTTGCTCAAGGCTTGTCCACATGGAGTCAAACAACGTAATTGTTTTGCTTCATTGAATCGACGTTTTAAAAAAAAAAAGATCTTTTTCTGATTGTTTGGGTGTTAAGATGAGGAACTCAGTGTGACTTAAACTCAGGGATCTCCAAACATCCCCTTGTAGGCCAGCTTAATTTCAGCTTTGGGGCTGGGAAATGGATAGGGTGTCTCTAGGCAGGGAGCTGAGGAGGGGCAAACCCAAGCCTTGTCTGACCACTCCAAAGTGGGACAGCAGAACCCAAATTGCCAGAAGAAAAAATGGTGCTCAGCTCCCATTGCCTTACTCTTTGAGAAGTATTCCAATCATTCAATTAGGATTATATGGAATGACATAGATTGTTGAACTATCAGTGTAACAGATTTGAAACTTAAAATCATGCCTTTTCTATTCCTCTATCAGTACCTTTCAGTTGGATTATCCAATACAAATCAACAAGCATATTTTAGGCACCTCTCTTATGCAAGGCACTGTGCCTTAGCACAGTATCTGGTCCTTAGATCAGGGTACAAACAAAACAGAACAAAATCAGACCAGCCTTTATTTACCCTCACAGAGTTTAGATTCTACTGACATATAACTTGCGAACAGATAAGTGTATATGTGATCATTTGAGCAACAAGGATCAGGAAAAGATTATTCATTGTATGGAGAGAGACAGGTATCCTATGCCAAGTGAGTGTGTGTGTGTGTGTGTGTGTGAGTGAAAGAGAGAGAGAGGGAGAGAGAGAGGGAAAGGGAGAGGGAGAGGAAGAGCGAGAGAGAGCGAGAGAGAGAGAGAGAGAGAGAGAGAGAGAGAGAGAGGGAAAGGGAGAGGGAGAGGAAGAGTGAGAGAGAGTGAGAGAGAGAGAGAAAAAGGGGGGGGAAGGGAGAGGAAGATCGAGAGAGAGAGCGAGCGAGAGAGAGAGCGAGAGAGAGCGAGAGAGAGAGAGAGTGAGAGAGAGAGAGAGAGGAGATCCAGAAAACTCATTGTACCTTGGTATTTCCCTGTTTGCCTATTTGTGAAAGAGGAATAGAAGTCCTTAGTCCTACTGCCTATGATGGGAGAATGATGAGTTGAAGTCACATAGTAAGACCTTTAAGGTAGGAGCATACAAAGGATTCTTGTTTTTTGAAGAGCTGAACTAAGTGTTAATTGGCACCTGCTTCCTTCATCTTGACAACTGGAAACATAGCAATTTAGAGCCCAAGAGAGGATCCAGTGGCCATTTGGCTAAGCCAAATTTCAGAAACTCCCATTGCCTCTTTTAAAAAATCCCCAAGGACAGGAAGGACAAAATGTGTTCTGGTTAACCCATCCTAGATCCCTTCTTTTGACTGGCTTTGTGAAAAGAATTTGTTTCCATCTTCTCTCTTTCCAGAGGTCATTAAATCATCCATTTATAGCTGAGAGGAACCTCAGAGATTATTTAATCCAAATCCCTCATTTTACAGATTTTTTTTAAATGAGGCACAGATAAATGAAATGTCCTTTGAGTTCACAAGACGACCTTGTTCTCCAAGGAACAGAGATGAGATTTAAACTTTGTCTCCAAATGTGGTGTTTTTTACGCTTTATCATGTTGCCTATGATCCATCCTCAGGAAAGAAAAGAAGAGTAATCATATGAAGTAGAGGGACAGACAGGAAGACAGTCATTGAGAAGGAAAGAGAAACAGTAATAGTTATAGAGACAGGGCTTTGGGCTCCCAGAGCCCCACACAAGCTGGCTACACTCACCCAGCTGTCAAGCTCTCTACACATCCCTCCCCTTGTTCCAAAGGCCAAAGGAAGTGATTTCTTTCAAGGCTAAAGATTCCACTAATCCACCATGGACTATTTATAGTGTTCTCAGAGCCCTCTGAAGCTCTAGGAAACATGGCATATACCATTAATCCCTGACTCTAACCCTAACCCTCTGACTCCAACCCTATAAGCCAACAGGGTGAGCCCATTTCTTGAAGATCAGGACCTAAGTTCTTTGAGGGCTAGTTTCCCACAGAACTCTGATCTGCCTAAGTGAAGTGAAATAGGAAATGTCCAATGAGTGACAGTCAGAATCATAGAGATGACTCCTCTCCTATGCTCCCTTTCCTCTTTCCACAGTTGTAAAGAACTGCCTCTGAACTTCACGGGAATAAGGGTAGTTAGAGCATAGGATGAGCTGCTAGGGAAGACTTAGAAGGATGGGAATCAGGAAAAGGAATCTTCTCCAAGAATTCTTTCAAACAATCCTATGGCTAATCTTCCCTTCTCTTGTACTTTCTCTTACCAGCAGGAATTGTTTTGATGAACTCTTGATACTTCCCTAGCCTCTTCCCATACTATGACATCATGCCTATGGTGGTACTAATATATTCATAAAGAATCCATAATATAAACTGAGTCCCTCCAGCTCAGGAATAATTGAACATGTACCCTGGATAAAATGCCCTTTCTCAGTGAAAATAGCCCAGTTGCCAGTCACCACGCTCCCAGATTGTGCCCAGCTTGCAGTTAACCATGATTCAGTAGTGAAAAGAGAGACATTTACTTCCCTTCCTTTGTACCATGTGCCTTCTTCCTTCATTTTCTCCCTATCCAGGGTAAAGTAAGAATTTGGTTGGTTTATTGGGATCCTGGTCTCTCAGCTCTCTTGAAGAGAGTTAAAAAAACATGAAGAAACCATAATTGGTTAGTGTGTGCTAATTGGTTCACTTTCAGTAATTTATACCTGAAAAAAACCTAGGAAAGTAATTTAGTCACAATTCAAAGGACTTTTCTTTACTTAATGACCTCAAAATTGTAGGACCACTGCCTAGAGCAAAAAAACCATGTCTGAAGAGCTGGGGCAACAGACCCAAACCTAAAAAGTCACTTGAATTAACCACTGATTTCAAATTCCCTTTGAAAAGGTTGTCCAGAAGTATCTCTGCCTATTCATTCAATAATAAGAACAGTGGCTAACATTAATACAGTGCTTACTATGTGCCGGGCACTGTGTGCAAAGCACTTTACAGTTATTTCCTTTGATCCACTTGTAATCTGTATTCATCAGTTTCTTTCCATTTGATTCATCTGCAGAGTACTCAGATGCCAAAATTACAGTTCCGTCCCTCCCCATTAAGTCTTTTCCCAAATGCTCTCTACCTTGCTGCTCTCCTCTGGCTCCTGGGTTTTCTCGTGTGGACGCACTTCTTCCTACACAATCATATTCAGTGCCCTTTCTTCTTCACCTTCCCCCCTCCCAATTTATTATGTTCCTTTTGGATAAATTTTACCTTTTCAGATCTACATCCCTGTCATGAGTCTCACTCCAACAAGCCCCGGTGATACCTATGGGATCAAATTTGCCTCCTTGAATTTGGATCTCTGCTTTGCGTATGTGTATAGAGATATCTGAAGCCATGAGTCTTATTGCTGACTCTTATACTGTATTTTGTCTCCTACAGATTTCTGGGCATTTCTGGTCTTCTAGTATTCTTTCCACACTGTAATAATTGCCAAGCTTGGCACCTTGCTCTCTTCCTTTTCAGTTTAAAACCCTTTTCATTAGATTTGCCATTTTCCAGAGAAATACATTCTTACTGATAGATACATGTTAAACATACTTCATCTCTAGCCAGGAGCTGGTCATTCTTCTCCAGGGGTGGGAAACTTGTGGCCTTCTAGGTCTTTGGGTGCAGCCTCTTGACTGAGTCCAAGTTTTACAGAACAAATCCTTTTATGAATGAAGGTGATTTATTCTGTGAAATTTGGATTCAGTCAAAGGGCTGCACTTGAGGACCTAGAGGGCCACAGGTTATTCATCCCTGTAATAAATCTAAGCCATGATCCAGAAATTAAAATCCAATTTTCAGAAACCATATTCTTTTTAAAAAAGTATTACTTTCTTTTTTACATTATCTTTTACAATATATCCCTCCCCAACTCCCTTGCCTGGCAAACATTCCCTTGTAATAAAAAAGTGGAGAGGATATAATGGTTCATCAAAGCTATTCAACACATTAAGGCGTTTGACAGTGTCTTCAGTGTTCCACACCCTTAGTTCCTCAGCTAGGTCTCCATTGAAGTGAGGGAGGTGCATTTTCTCATTTCTTCAGGTCTAAGGTGGTTTATAATTATGCAGTTCAATGTTTATTCTTTCCGTTCACATTGTCATAGTCATTATGTGTATTGTTTTCCTGGTTCTGCTTACTTCATTCTGTTTATATGTCTTTCTGTTCTTCTCTGAACCTCTGAGTGTTTCTTATAACCCAGTGCTGTTCTATTACATTAATATATTCCAGTTTCTTTTAGCCATTTGCCAATCGATGGGCATCTGCTTTGTTTCTGGTTCTTCCTTGTCACACACATTGGGTTTTTTTTTCCTATAAATATTTTGATACATATGGGAGCTTCATTTCTAACTCATCATATTCTTAGCAGGCTGTTCATTTCCCAAATATGCCATTCTCTTCTGAAGCCCTTGCCTTTGATCAGAACAGTGATGAAAGCCCCACCTGTACCCCTAAGGTCTTTAGTTTCTTGTCCAAGACTTCATAATCTTTAGCAATGCATTCTAGATTCCTTTTGGCAGTATCATTTGTGCCCTCATGAATCACCACCAGTGGAGAGTTGTCTTGGAAAGTTGTTTGTCATGTGCTGGTTACATGCCCTGGGAATACAGCAGACCTCTATCCTTTTCATCAGGCAGACAGATAGCTGCATCGGTGCCCCTCAGGCACCACTACTCATCTCTCCTTCCTCTGGTCCTTACTGGATGATCTAATGCCTGTTGGCACATGTGGATCCACATTATCATTCCTTAGAAAACAAGCAGCTGCCCCTAAGGGTCCAGTTCCCTCCTCTTTAGAAAGAGTTTCACATCTGTTCTTTAGAACCAAATGTTCATTAGTCCTTCTCTCTGTCTTTCTCCTCTATGCCACATTCTCCCACTCTCCAAAACCTTTTGACACCAGGTTAGGGTTCCTGTCTGTCTCTTCAGATCCCTTTTCTTTGTTCTCCTATCAAAGGCCTTCAACCATTTTTTTAAAGGCATATCTAATTCTCTCTGAGAGCCTGGAAAATGGAGACATTCTTCAAGACTCTACTTTCTCTTTTACAATTAATACTAGCTTACACTTGGAGTATAAATAACAATTACTTGGCTGTGGCAAAAAGACAACCATATATTATGCAGGTCACTGTGAAATTAGCCCTGATCTCCATGCTTTCTGTAGGCCAGACTCTCAGTCCTTTAGTATGAAGAATCTGCATTCTTCTCTAATTTGGGTCTGGAATCGCCCTCTTGCCCTGGTACACAGCCTCTCTCGAGGCACTAGAATGCACCCTACGCAGTGTGTTCTGGATCTGATCCCAGTGTCTGCAGACCTCTCTATCTGTCTCCCTTTGCCAACCTGGCTTGGACAAATGACTCACTGACTTTGGTGGAGGGAGCTCAAATATACTGCTTCCTACTACTCTTTGCTTTTTTTTTAATAAATTTTTTTATTTGTTTTCTTGTTTACATCATTCATTTTCATGAGATTTTTGAATTACAAATTTTCTCCCTGTCTTTCCCCTACCCCAACCCCAAAACAGCAATCTGACTGTAAAGTCCCTCCCCTGATCTGCTCTCTAACTTTCTGGTAGGGCAGGGAGGGTCTC
>CM053595.1:114617107-114683396 GCA_028646575.1 Pseudocheirus occidentalis | reverse complement strand
TTCTAATTTCTCTTCCCAATTTTTCCTCCACTTCTCTTATTTGTTTTTCAAAGTCCTTTTTCAGTTAATCTGTAGCTTCTAGGCATTCTTCAAGTGTCTTGGAAGCAATTGGTATGGGAGTTCTGACTGTGTTGTCTTCCTCTCATTTCATGCTTTGATCCTTTTTGTCCACAAAAAAGGATTCTAGAGTTTTATTGCTGTTCTTATTTTGCTTCCTTTTCCTCATGTTGGCCAGTCAATTAATTGGTTGGGTTGTTTTTTTTAGCTTTGTAGAACTCTTCTTCCAGGGGGGAAAGCTCCATTCCAAATTGCTGGGGTTTTCCCAGCTGCTGGAGCTATTAGGGAGGTGTGGCAGCCCCCCCCCCAGCTTTGGCTTGCTGAGAGCACACCCCAGGACCACCACCCAAGACCATGATCCAGATCCAGGCTGCTCAATGCAAGAGCACTTGGCCCTGATCATTTGACTCAGTCCCCCTGTGGGGTCCGCAGGCCAAGGGCTCTAAAGCAGCCCAGTGGGGGCAGCTGCAGGTTACAGCAGTTCCAGCCCTTCCCCCACTGCTTCCTTGCCCTGGGGGCAGATTGGCCGAACTGCTTTTGCTCCTCCAAATTTAACTTCAAAGTTCCACTTTCACTGACTGTTTCTAATCCTGGCTTGCTAGATGTGAAGATCCCTTCAGGCCCTGTAGATCTGCTTCCCAGGGTAGACTCAGGCTGAGGCTTGGCTTGGCTCCTCCTAACCTCCCTGGGGCCATGCCGTGGCTTGGGGTTTTCTCTAATCCTTATTTTTCACACCTTGGTAGACGTGGAGTTTGCTGGAGGTGTTGTAAATCTTCTCTCTTGTAGACCGGCTGCAGCTTGGCTCCTACAGACTATCCTGGGGCCTGGCTACAGTTTCCAGTTTCAGGTTGAGCTGGCCTCAGCTCCTGGCCTGCCGGATGAGTCCCTCCCGCTGAGCTGCCTTCAGCGAGAGATGTGTTTTCTGCATTTTTGTGAGTTTGAGAGCCTTAGAATTTGTTTAGGTTCATATTTTATGGGTATTTAGGGTGGCTGTGTGGGAGCTGTGGAACCTTGCTGCTTCTGCGCCGCCATCTTGGCTCCGCCCTTACTCTTTGCTTTTTAGTAAACCTACAGCAATAACTAATAAAATAATGGTGATTGTGACAACAACTCTGGTATGATATATTCTGACTACCCTCGGGTTTCTACATCTCTTATGTATATGAAGGTTGTCTGGGGAATCAATTCCTTCCCTCTCACCTACCCGCAAGTAAACTTGCTTTGTTCATGCCATTACAATCTAATCTTTCTCCTACAGAGAGAATGTTAAATTATTTGAGCTCAGAGGGGATTTTCTCAAAAGGTAATTGAGGATATACGGACCAGTAGTGTTCTGCCCTCTGCATGAACATGCATGAACATGCCCTCTGCCCTTCAAAGCCTGATTTCCTGTGATGGGGCCCTCTGACTCTGGAGAGGGTATTCAAACCTGAGCCCACAGAATTAATTAAATATCTATATTAAGTTAAGGCAGCTGGCTCAGTGTCTTAAAGCATTGGAAATACTCAGGAAGACATGAATTCAAATCCAGCCTCAACAGCAAAGTGGTACAGTGGAGAGAGCGCTGGGCCTGGTCAGGAAGCCCTGAGTTCAGATTTGACCTCAGACATTTACAAGCTGAGTGATCCTGGGCAAGTCACTTAGCCTTTGTTTGCCTCAGTTTCCTTATATATAAAAGAAGGATAATAACAGCGACTACCTCACAGAGTTGTGAGGCTCAAATGAGATATTTGTAAAGTGATTAGCACAGTGCGGTGCACTTTGCGGATGCTATAGAAATGCACATTCCATTCTGTTTCCTTCCCTTCCCTTCCCCTGAGTTTTCACAACTTTAAAAAGGGAATAATAATAACATCTACCTCACAGGGTTATCATACAAATCAAAGATGTGTAAGGCAGTTTGCTAACCTATATTATGTATGTAAATGTTTATTATTATTATTACTATTGTATCTATTATATATGCATTATATACTATTCTATCACAAAGCATCCTAGCATCATAATAATAGTCTGTGTCTAGAGCTCTGACATTGTGAAGTAAATGAAAAGGAGCTATATTTTCACAGTTCCCTCCTCGCTCTCATCTATAAAATAAACTCATGGATTGAGAGGACCTGTCTCCAATCCAAACTCTCGAGAGGACCTGTTTCCAATCCAAACTCAAAAAAAGACTGATCTCTGATATTTGGGATATATTGAGAATTTTCTGAGACACTGAATATCAAGTTAAGTGGAACCAGGCTCAGGCCATTGTCTTAAAAAAAAGAGTGGAAGCAAGCCCTGTCTGAAAACAGATAGTAAATACAAGCATTCAGGATAATGCCGAGAACACAGCCAGGATGTGAGCATGCTTGGCACCTTAAAATAGAACCAATCCATCCACACATTTCTAAAGCCTGAAATAATTTGTTGTGTATTGTCGGTTTGTATGTTGACACCTCTGTCAATTTTAAGAATTGTTATCCATCAGAGCTGTTTGGCTGACTTGGAGCAATGTAAAGAGGGCTGATGGCTCAGGAAGGAAGGAAGGAAGAAGGAAGGAAGGAAGAAAGGAGGAAGAAAGAAAGGAGGAAGGAAGGAAGGAAGAAAGGAGGAAGGAAGGGAGGAAGGAAGGAAGGAAGCTTTCTATATTCTTGCCTAATTAAGAAAAAGGAAATAAAAGCAGACAGTCTTCTTTTTCTTTGAATCCGTTTATGACCCCTAGAGCTAGCCATATTAAACTCTTCCAGATCATTCTCTCCCGACATTGCCGCCAATCTGGTGCAAGCCCTCATCTCCTCATGCTTAGATTACTGCAACAACCTGCTGATGGGTCTGCCTACCTCAAATCTCTCACCATCCCAATTCATCCTCCACTCAGGTGTCAAATTGATCTTTCCAAAGTACAAGTTTCACAATCCATATCACCCCATTCAAAAAACCCCACTGGCTCCCTGTCATGTCTAGGCTCAAATTTAAAACTTTGTTTGGCATTCAAAACCCTTTATAACCTGGCCTGCTTCTGCCTTTCCAGGCTTACCATACCCCCACATGCTCTGTGATCCAATGACATTGTCTTCCTTGCTGTTCAGCAAGACTCTCCATGTCTCAATCTGGGCATTTTTTCCAGCTGTCCTCCATGCTTAGAATTCCCTCCTTCCTTAACACTGCATCCCGGCCTCCCTGAATTCCTTCAAGTCCCAGCTAACTCCCCATTTTCTATAGGAAGGCTTTCCCAATCCCCTTTAATCCTAGTGCCTTCCCTCTGAAATTCTCTCCAGTTCACACTTTATATATCCTGCTTGCATGTTGTCTCTCCCATTAAACTGTTAGCTCACAGTGCCTGGCACGTTATAGACACTTAATAAATGCTCATTGATTGATCACATTTTCCATCAGCACAGCGGCGCTCTTTATCTGGACACACATACACAATGGTTTCTATTTAACTCCCTGCCCAAAGTATTCTCCTACTGCACAAACTCTGGAGTTCTAGATTTGATCTCAAAAGATTAGAGTTCAAATCCTAATGGTGCTACTACCTATGGGATGATATACAGTGGGTCACTTAACCTCCATGGCTCTAATTCTCTTTATCTCTAAAATAAAAGAGTTGGACAGAACAATCTGTAATATCCTTTTTTTAAAAAAATAGCCATCTGTTGTGTCCTTGAATTGCAAACTTGAGAAATTGCAAACTTCAATTGCAAACTGAGAAAGACTACAACAAACAAATGTAAATTCAACATGAATTGTTTCACAACAAAGCAAGACAGAGCTGTTCTCTATATTTATTCTGCATGTCCCAAAAGTCTGAGTGTAGTCTTAAGCTTAAGGCTTTAAAAAAAACCAACAACTTAAATTTAAGACTGCACTCAGACTTTTGGGATACCTTCTGTAGATTAAATATGTATATGTACGTGTGTGTATATATGTGTATATGTGTGTATGCACACACAAGTTGTTCTTCAGGAAAATGTCAAGGTAGAAATAAATACCATCTGCTGACATGGTTTGAATTAAGACATATATTCATTAGTCACCTTATTTTGAGACTGGAGAAGGTATTATTTATGTTGTTTTGAGAATGGCAGTAGCTTATAGTTAGAAGTGTGGCTATACCTCTAAGGAATAATTTCAGAACCTTAAGATTCTAATCCCTGCCTTCTGTAGCAGTGCTGGTCAAGCCTATGCAAGGCTGTATGTGCACCTGGGTAGAGAGAAGAAAGAAGCAGCTAGCCAATGGTTCTCTTCCTCACATAGCCTTGTTAAGCATGTCCCCTAATACCAATTTCACTTTTCTACGCAGAACAGTCTTGTAATTCACCTGTAATAATTTTGAATAACTGACTTTCATCAAATGCAATTTAGAAAGCTTTAGCTAAAATGGTTTCTTAGTGTCCTTTCTGGCTTTAAATTTATTTTCCTGTATTCATTTGCAGCTATTCTCTCTGGTGCTGCTCCTAATACTTAACTAAGCCAAATTGCTGAACCAGCCCTTTTGTTGCTCTGTTTCCCTACCATTATTTTATACAGTGCAAAGAAAAGACAGTTGCCCCCTGTTTGTTGATGATAAGAATGAGCAAAGAAATGAATTGAGACAATTACTAGCTTCAAAAAAATTACAGGCTACAAAATAAACCCACAAAAATCAACAGTATTTCTACATAAAATAACAGAATATAGAAGCAATAATTGTAAGAAAGTTTTCATTCAAAATAGCTATACATGCATAAAATACTTGAGTGTTATCAAAGTGCATTCAACATCAAGATACACTCAATTACAAAAAAACTTTTTTAAAGATAACTTGGGCCCCAGCAAGGTGGCACAGTGAATAGAGCACTGGCCCTGGAGTCAGGAGGACCTGAGTTCAAATTTGGCCTCAGATACTTGACACTTACTAGCTGTGTGATCTTGGGCAAGTCACTTAACCCCAATTGACCTGCCTTCCCTCCTAAAAAAAAAAAAACAAAAACTTAAATAGAGGAATATTCAGTGGGTCATGGTTAGGCCCTGCCAATATAATAGAAATAACAGTACTACCAAAGTTAATTTACTGATTTAGAACTATACCAATAACATTTGTGAGAGATACTTTATAGAGCTAGAAAAAATAATAATAAAATTCATTTGGAGGAACAAAAAAATCTGGAATATCAAGAGAAAATAATGAAAAAGGTAGGAATGAGGGTGAATAACACTTCAAATCACAACCTATATTATAATAAAACTAATCATCAAAAACATCTGGTAATGTTTAAATAACAGGAAAGCAGAGAATGGAACAGGAAAGACAAAGAAAAAGAAATGACTAAACTCAACCTAGTGTTCAGCCCCCAAACAAATGACCCTGGAAAGAACCCTTATTTGACAAGAATTGCTGAGAAAACTAGAAAGCAATCTAGCAAAAATTAGATTCAGACCAATATTTTATGCCATATTCCACAGTAAATTTAAGTTGAGTATGTGACTTGAATATTAAATGTCATACCATTAAAAAAATTAGAAGAGAAGCACATTAAATGCCTTTCACAACTTTGAGAGGGGATGAATTTTTGACTGGACAAGTGATAGAAGCAATAAAGGAAGATAAAATACATAATTTTGATTGCATGGAATTGAAAAGCTTTTACAGAAATAGGGTGTAGGATAAGAAGGGAAATAGTAAATTGGGGGGGAAATCTTTGTCTAAAATATCTCTGATATGGATGTACTACCCAAGATATACAGGCAACTAAAAACAATATAGAAGACCAAAAATTATTTATCAATTAGATAAGTGATCAGAGGTTATGAACAACCAAGTTTCAAAACAAGAATTGGAAACTGTTAACAACCAAATGAAAGAATGTACCAATTTGCTAAGAAAAGAATGCAAAGAAAAATAACCCTGAGGTTTGACCTCATAATCAACAAAATGATGGAAATAGTGTTTGAAGGGAAAGATGGGCACACTTGTATGTTGTTGATGGAGCTATAAATTTGTACAACCATTCTGGAAAGCAATTTAAAGTTATACAAAGAAAATTACTAAAATTCCTATACTTTTTGATCCAGAAAGACCACTGTTAGGCATATAATCCAAGGAGGTCAAAATTTAAATAAAATTCCCACATACACCACAATATTAATAGCAGAAAACTTTTTGTGATAGAGGAGAATTGGGAACAAAATTGGTGCCCATCTACTGGGGAATGGCTAAACAAATTGTAGTACATAAATACAATAGAATATAGGATGTCCCAGAAGTCTCAACTTAAAGCTTTAATAGCCTTAAATTGGAGTAAACCTTTTAGGACAGCCTGTATTAGTCTGCTGTAATAAGTGATGAATATGTTGACTATAGAAAGGATAGAAAGATTTAAATAAACTGACACAAAGTGAAGTTAACAGAGCTAGGAAAACAATATATACAATTATTACAATTGTGTAAAAAAGGGAAGAACAGCCACAAAGCATTTGGAACTAAGTGTTGCTTAACATTTGGGGCCAAGCCTCAAAGGAGAGAAGATGTGGAGGTAAGAGCTAGGTGGTCCATGGGTATGGTATAAGTCTTTCTATTCTTCTCTCTTGCAAATAACATCAGATTTTTTTCCAACATATTGATGTTATTCTGAATTGTTTTTCTCTTATTCCTTTAAAAATTATTATAAGGGATGGCTCTCTGGGAGCAGAGAGAGGAAGGGTTATAGGGGGAAATTTAGACAATGTAAAAACAAGAGATATCAAAAAAAATTTTAAGACAAAAAACTGCAGAAATTGTCTCAGGCTTATGATATGGCAGAGAAACATATCCATTTCCTTGATTTATTTTCTGGAGCAAGGTTGCATTGATACGTGCATAGTTCATATGGAAAGAAGATCCAGTTTTGAGGAGCATTGGGAGGGTAAATGGATTCCATTCACTTTGTTTGATCACATGTTTGAACTTAGTAACTTTGTTGAAGGGCCCAGTCTTTAAGTGATGAAAGGTTTGGGCATAAAGGATGGGCTGCACTTTGAAGAGTGCATCATCTTCAGAGTGATCAAAAATAACATAGAAAAAGCCTCCTTTCCCAAGAGGGCTGCCTGTGTTGTAATCCCAGCATTTTAAACCCCAGTTCCAGCTACTTCTTTGTTGTTCCAAAAGAAATGTAGAGCTCAGCTTTTAAGAAAAGATACCCCCTTCTGCCCGTAATGCTTAGTATGTCCTAGAGATCTGATTTCATTATTTTCAGTCTAATTTCATTCACTAGAGCATTGAGTAAACAAATTGTAGTTTGCCTGTCTACCTCCTCAGCAGGGTAGGTTCCCTCTGCCCCTCTAGACACATCTATTATTTCATGTGAATTTCTTCATTTAACTTGAATTAATTAACAAGTCCTTCCCTTTTTTATTATTTAAAAAAACTGACCAGAAACACCGTTACCTTCCAAAAATGTTGTCATTTTGTCCATTATGCATCAAGGTAATGTTTCTAACTTGCCAAGAAAAGGACTAGGTCTATTGTATTTCTCTAACTATAAGGAATAGGCAGGAGAGCAAAGCCTAAGGACACATTTGTGAGATGAGTGTTAAGGTTTTGCTGGGTGCAAAGTTAACTTGCACCGTGAGAATGGAATCTGTGACTTTGACCTCATTAGCAATAAGCTGGATTTAAATGAGTCTGTGCCTAATCAGGCACTGCCTAAATTTTCATTCATTCATAGAATATTCATAACATACATTTCTTTGATCTCCTGGTCTCTAGGCAGGACAACAATGGCCCATTACAGACATAGTGGTTTTCCACTCTATCCTTGAAGACGTCCAAGGAAGGAGATTTTCCTTAACCATCCTAATTGCCCTTAACTGATTCTAGCTTCTTACATCCCATCAGATTTTTATATGGCATTACCTAAATGGTTTCAAATAGTTCTTTGGCTCCTCAGAGTACTTATTCAGAGAATTTTAGAGGGTCAGAACTGGAAGGTCCTGTCCTCCCTCCCCGCCAATCTCATCCAACAGCTGCATTAAAGAAATAGAGAAACTAAGGTCAGAAAAGGCATTACTTTCCAAGGTCATATACCTAGTTACTGTATGTGACACAGGGCCAGAACCCAGTTTTCCTGACTGACGGGTCAGAGTTCTCTTCTAAGCCTCCTTTCCATGATCTTACCTTGAAGGCAACAGATCATTTGGCTCTTCTCTCAGGGCCCTTTCTGGAGGGCCTCAGCAGCTCTGCTTCTTCCAGAAAATCTGAATTAACAATAGGTTTTCAATGTGGGTTGTTATTGTTTAGTTGTGTCTTACACTTCGTGACCCCATTTGGGGTTTTCTTGGCAAAGATACTAGAGCAGTTTGTCATTCCCTTTTCCAACTCATTTTACAGATGAGGAAACTGAAGGAAACAGGATTAAGTGACTTGACCAGGGTCACACAGCTAGGAAGTGTCTGAGGCCAGATTTGAACTCTGGAAGATGAGTTTTTCTTAGTTCCAGGACTGGTGCTCTATCCACTGCACCTGTGCCCGCCTAGCTGCAGTGTGTACTTTCCTATGTAATACAATGTGAAATCCCAACTGATCCGTGTGTATTTGTATAAATATACATCTATATAAATATAAAGATATACACACATATACCTATATACACATATGCATACCTGAAATACAGTCTGCTCTGAGATGGAAACAAATGACATTTCTTCTATGACCCAGCCTATGTTCACAATAGGAAATGACATATACTTGAATAAAATACTTTGACAGACCTCAGGGAAGATTATTTAGGATGAATGTTGGGAGAGGGTGGGGCAACTGGGCTTTTGAAAATGTCAGGGGTCCTGACTCTTGAAAACCACAATGCTTTGTGCCTGAGAGAACAGTTTAGTACCATGAGGTCCAGCACACCCAGCCCCCCTTCTGGAGAAACTCACTTTGGCTTCTGGGCTTTTCCTAAGTTGTTTGGCTTTATTTTCTACATTTCTGATTGGCCAACCCATCCTCTGCTGTCTTCTGGCCTCTTCTGTTTTATTCCCTAGAGAAATTGAAGATAAAATTTCAGAAATCCAGACCTATACTTAGCTATCATTCAACCCGGAGGGATAAAAAGGCATGAATAGTGGCCTCTGGCTAGACCAGCACATCTGGACTGTGTCACTGCCCTTATGGGAGCTGATCTGCTGGCAGCTCCTACTGGCCATTAGCCAGGGTCTATTTGGGGGTGGGTTTGTTGGGAACTGACTTTCCAAAGGAATTTGGAAAGAGTAGGGCTTTCACTCTGTCTCACCACATAGAGAAAACTTATTCTTAAGGAGCAAGGAGATGTATTCAGGCTCCTTCTATCCCACTGAATAGCTGAGTGGCTTTGGGGAAGATAGCATCCCAGCAAGAAGTATTCCTGGGGGATGGGTGGTGCAGTGGACAGAGCACTGGGCCTGGAGTCTGGAAGAATCATCTTCCTTAGTTCCAGTCTAGTCTCAGCCACTAGCTGTGTGACCCTGAGCAAGCCACTTAACCCTGTTTGCCTTAGTTTCTTAATACGTAAAATGAGCTAGAGAAGGAAATGGCAAACCTCTCCAGTATCTCTGCCAAGAAAATCCCAAATGGGATCCCAAAGACTCTTACATGACTGAAAAGAAGACTGAACAACAACAAAATTTGGGATAGGAAGGGAAGAGTTTGTTGGTTAATTGTTGTCCTTCATTCTCGAAGACCAAAGTGACATCACTATGCTAGAGTCAAGTTTCAATGTGTCCAACTGTGGCACCAGTATGAGCTGGCAATGCTCTACCACAGGTCGGGCACAAATAGTCCATGTGAACATTTGGTGTGGATTCTCTAAATCTGTACATTCTATGTTTCCTTTGAGCTGTCTCAATTCTGCTTAGCTCATAGGGCACAGCATCTTCTCTGATGCGGGCACTCCATGCTGAGCAGTACTGTGCCTGTGTCTCCCATGTCACACAATCAGAGTTCTTAAGAGAGACCTTGAGTATGTCCTTGTATCACTTCTCCTGACCACTATGTGAACTCTTGCCTTAAAACATACGCTTACCAAAAAAAGACTAGAAGACTATTTTATGAAGGGGTTGCAACCTTAGTTTTAACTTGGCCTATCTTCAACACCTTTAAAGGGAAAGTGCTATCAACTATAATAGCTTAAGGGTAAGAGAAGAATAATCTAAATTTAAAGTACCTGTAGTCAATTTGTAGATTGACTAGACTGGCTAGCTAGAGTTTGGACATCAAAGCACTCAGAGCTAGACTGAAATACCACCAAATCTAAGGGGGCGGAGGGGAAGGATTTCTAAGCTCACCCTTAGCTGCTATCCTTTGACTCCTAGCCATCAAACTGTCCTAGAAAAAAAGCCAAGCATATTTTTTTTGTTTTGCTTTTATTTTTTGGAGGGGGGAAGGCAATTGGGGTTAGTGACTTGCCCAAGGTCACACAGCTAGTAAGTGTGTCAGGTGTCTGAGGTCGAATTTGAACTCAGGTCCTCCTGACTCCAGGGCCGTTGATCTAATCACTGCACCACCTAGCAGCCCCTTGTTTTGTTTTTAAAGATGGTTATGTGTCCTGCCATCCCTGGAAATGCTAACTTGTGATCTGATATCATGGAAATGGGCCTAATCTATCTCCAGAGGTTCAGGACACACTTCTTTTTTTCCTAACTCTTAAAAATTCTTGTGGCTTTTTAAAAATTTTGTATGAATACAGTAATATAAATAAGCAAATGGATAAAATTATTGCATTTATTTAGAACACAGCCTATTTAGGGCCAATGGAGCAAATGTAAAAAGGTCACTTTTTGTGACCAGGAAGTTTTTTGTCTCATTTCAGGAAGCTAACAAAGTCAGCAGTGTTTACTGTGTGAGCATTTCTTTTTTTCCCACTTAATAGCATTTTTCTCAGTTACACGTAAAGATAGCTTTCAACATCAACACTCATTTTTTTAAGATTTGGGGTTCCAAATTTTTCTCCCTCCTTCCCTTCCCCTCTCCCCAAGATAGCAAGCAATCTGATACAGGTTACACACGTATAATAACGTTAAACATGTTCAGGACATCCTTCTTACTGTCCGTCTGCATGTCCCTTATGCCGTCTTGTCTTTTATGCATTGAAAAGAACCAAGTTAAACACATGCGTTTTCTTACAACTCTTTTTAAAAATTTTATAAAGTTCAGAAAAAATCAATCAGCACATTTGTAGCATATATGGCACATGCAACATTTCATACCCATTGTCCCCAACTCTTCAAAAAAACGAGGGAGGTGCATTTTTTCATCTCTCCTCCATCATTATTGTTAACCTTTCCAGCTTCACAATAGGAGCCAGGGATCTTCTTCCCTGAACTAGCCTGCCAATGGGTGATAGGAGGACAAGCCAGCAACACCTGTTGCCATTGAAGGGTGCCATCGTTGCTGCCCCATTGCCCAGTTCCCCCCAAGTGCAGGATGCCCCCTGTTGGCCAGGTGCTGACCCCCCTATGCTGAAGATGTCTCAGACTCCCATTCCATTTTAACACTTGAACCCACTTTCCTCCTGATAGGGGACCATCTGTCCTACTATTACTTCCTAAGATCCTTTGTGCCTTATCATTTACCCTGCTTGGCGACTGGCCTAGAGTACCCAGTATTGTCTGGCCTTTACAACTGTCATGAACTGAACATAAACATGAGCCCTCCTTTAGGTGCAGTATCCATCATTTAGAATAGAAAAACGCTATCCACCTCCAGAGAGAGACTGATGAACTGAGTGTAGACCAAAGCATACTTTTTCCACTTAAATTTTATTGCTTTTTTTTGGTGACACGGCTAATATGGAAATATGTTTTGTGTGCACATGGATAATTAATACATCATTTTGCTTGCCTTCTCAATGGGTAGAGGAGAGACTGGAAGGAGAGAACTGGAAATTCAAAACTTTAAAAAATGAATGTTTAAACTAAAATGTAATTATTTTAAAAATAAATAAAAAAGAAAAACAACAATAAAAAATTCCTTAAGAGCAGATGTCTTGCTTTTCTGTTTTTGTTCCCAGTACTTAGTACAGTACTTGACATACAGTTACAACTTAATAAATGCTTTTCCATTTCATTTTATTTTTCTCTCTTTCCATTGTTGAGGTCATTGTACATATTATTTCCCTGGTTCTGTTTCACTCTATCAGTTCATATACATTTTCCTACAATTATCTAAATTCATCATATTGCTCTTTTCTTTGGTAAAATATTTTTATTACATTCATATCACACAATTTATTTAGCTATCTCCCAATCCATGACCATCCACTTTGTTATTTGTTACCATTAAAAGTGGTGCTATGAGCATGTTGTATATGAGATCTCTTTTTATGTCTTTGACCTCCTTGGGGTATATACCCACCAGTTGAGGTTTCTGGGTAGAAGGGTACAGACAGGTGGCTCACTTTTTTTTTTCTTTTTTTGCAGAGTACCAAATTATTTTCCAAAATGATTGGACCAATTCCTAGTTCCCACAATAGTGGGTCAGCATATCTGTCTTCTCACAGCCTCTGCAACATTGACTCTTTCCAAACTTTTTCACCTTTTCCAAACTTTTTTTGATAGTCATAGTGTAAAGAACCATGGGTCTTAAACATGCCAGCCAGGAATCCCAGCAGAATAGGGAGAAGAGTTCCTTTATCCATGGTTTTGACATTGTTTTTCAAATACAATAGCATTAAAATATTTCCAAGACATCAGCAGTGAACAAGTGGAACCAACTAGTCATTTAATCAAATTTCAACACTCTTTCCTGCCTGATACAGAAGACTCAATTGTATATTGCAGAAAAGGAGTAAGACTTGCAAAAATGTAGGTGCATTTGCATATTCCATCACTATCATGGAAAATGTGTCATGATATTTAAATCATGGTCTTTAAAGATACTTTGAAATCAATAGCTGAGACACTTTTATAACAACATAATCATTTGTATAGAAAGTCTGTCTGTGCTCTGTGGAACATGGACAGACTTGTATCTTTAGCACGGGAGACTTACAACACTGAGCTGTCCACACATTCTTTTAGGGCCAGGGGAATGCTTTTGTGAGATTGCTGAACGGGGTTGGGGCTCATTCTATGGTGGAGGAGTAAGAGTTGATCTGTGGCCAGAGTGGAAGGTGAGTCAGTGAGTGATCAGAGTTAGAGGCGATCCTAGCCATACAAGGGACAGTTTTAGAGAGTTTGATCTATGTTGCCTCCATTTCTAGTCTACTTCTAGTCTTGTGCCTCAGAGATGATGCCATTCCCCTGACACGTTTTTCCTTGATACAGTGAGGACAAGGACTATAGGTGGCATGCAGGCAAGCAAATACATATGTGAGGTGGGAAAAATCTAGTTGCCATGGAACCAAGGCCCCAACAAACACTGAGTCATCTGTGGGCTCTGTAAACCCAGCCTCCTTTCCTGCTACAAACAAATAGAAGCTGGTGTTAAGGGGAAACTCCCAGCACCTGATCCTTGTTTGAAAAAAGCGCTCCAGGAGATCAGCAGGGTGCGGCTTGGGCTCAATAGACTAAATTTATCAGAATATAGCTTGTCAGTCATAGTATTTCCAACGAGCCTGCCGTGTGCCAAACTCAGAGGATCTATTGGGTCACTTCAGAATGCCCTGGGTAAATAAAAGTAGACTTCTAGGCTTTCAAAGATTCCTTTGGAAGCTCTGTTCCTCCTGTGTGAGCCGGAGGTCACACATTCTTCGTTCTGGTAGGATAAGGTAAGAGTCTGCTAATCAGACCAGCCCCCCATTCTGGCTAGCCCTGCTTCTTTTTTCCCATTCTTTGCTTTTACACATATCATTCGTCCTCTCTGCTTAGAATGTCCCACCCCTTGACTCTACCACCCCATGTAATTCCAGTTCCCTCAGCTCCCACTTCAGAATTCATCTCCCCATAGAATACTGACTCCAATTGTCCATTCTCATCCCCTTCATTGACCAGCACTCTTAAGTAATTCATCCTGTGCTTTTCTGCATTTACTGAAAAGTTGTGTTCCCAGAGCTTTGCCTTCATAAATATTTCATCATGGTATCTAGGGCATAAACTCCCAGGCTCGGGTCCTGTTTTCTCTACTTTTGTCTTCCCTTTTTGTGGATTCAGCAGGGCTAGGCAGCTATCAATGGGGCTCCTTTGCAAAGGTCACAGAATCCTTGAGCTAGAGCTGGAAGGGACCTAAGAAGACCTCTAGTCCAGCCCCCTTATTTTACTGTTGAGAAAACTGAAGCCTGGCAGATGAAGGGATTTGCCCAAGGTCACACAGGTGGTTAGTGACAGAGCTGAGATTTGAACCCAGGCCTTCTGACTCCAGAGATGCTTCTTTTCCTACTATATCCTGTTGCCTCCAGAGAAACAATGAGTCAGGGTGCTGGACTCTGGTCTGGGCCAGGCCAGGAGAGTGTTGTTACAAGAATTTTTAGGGTTCTTGTTAGTTGTTGTTTTAGTTATTCCTCAGTCATGTCAGACTCTTCATGACCCCATTTGGGGTTTTCTTGGCAAAGATACTAGAGTGATTTGCCGTTTCTTTCTCCAGCTTATTTTACAAATGAGGAAACTGAGGCAAATAAGGTTAAGTGACTTACCCGGGGTCATGCAGTTAGCAAGTGTCTGAGGTCAAATTTGAACTGGGGAAAATGAGTCTTCCTGACTCAAGGCCTGGAAATCTATCCATTGCACAAATAAGCCAGAACAGGGTAGAGACGGATAGATACACTGCAGTTTATTTATCTACTCAAGAGTGAAACACCCCATCAGTAGGTGATGGACATGTGTGTCTCACAATTCCATAGGTGACATATATGTATACACACACACACACATCTCTCCTGATCCAGAATTTGGGTAAGATCAGGAATGTCACATAAGCAGGCTTACAGATCATTTACGAATCAGTAGGATCTGTTAAGGGCATGTAGGCTGGTAAATAAAAAATATGCTTCACCCATGACAAAGGCCTTTAGCCCAGCTATTTACACCAGTCCAAAGAAAACTGCATCATCTTTATAAGTTAATTAATATGTATTAAGCTCCTACTATGTGCCTTATTAGATAGAATAAAGAGAAGTGGGTGAGTTTTAGGACCTATTCAAAGTCTTACCAGTTTGCTTTTTTTAACTGTGGTAAAGTCATTGGGGGAAGGGAGGTTCTAAAAGATACATTCAACACATTTATATAATAACAGCAAATATATAACAAAATGGAGTCAGTCATGTTCTCCTAAAAATCCACTTGAAACAGTGCATAGTCCCAAAAGATGGGATTGCAAAATGGCAGGAGGGGTCTGCTTACACTGAGCAGCAAGGTATATACTCTTCTTGTCCCTGTCCTATTCTTAGTTCTCAAGAGAGCATTTTGAGAATGAAGAGACCCCAGATTGGACTTTGCAGTACAGTGAGTGGCGCGTATTTACACGCTTTCCTAGGAGCCTTGTAGATTCTTCATTGGCATCAAAATACAAGCAGCACCTACTCTAGAACGGAGCTGAAATTGCACCAACTCCCAGAGCAAAGCACTTGATTCTGACTTAAAAAGTCCTTTGAAAGCAACATCCATTTTGGAAAGAAGTGCAATGAACATAGCACAACTCATGGGCAAGAATCACCCAATTCTTGATTTTTGGCTTTGCCATCTACTGGCAGCCGCTGTTTAATCACTCTGCTTTCTTTATTGCTCCCTGGTGTGACAGATTGAACTGTAGAAGCCTGAGCCAACTATATATCAGATGTGAAACCTGAGGTTCAGGAGACGGTCCTTTGATGCAATCCAAATCCCCTAACCCTACAGGGACTAAGGTAGAAAGGTCCAGTCCCCGTAGTGCAGGGACTGTTATCTTTTTGTCTTTGTTCCCATCCCCTAGACCACAACCTTCACGTAATTGGGACTTACAGATGCTTGTTGAATAGCACTGACTTCCTGTGAAAGGGCCCTGGGCTATGCGGCTGAAGACCTGGGTTATCATCCAATCTCAGCAGCTAACTAGCTGTGACCTGCCGCAAATCACTGTCCCTTTCTAGACCTCAGTTTCTTTCTCTAATATAGGAGAGTTGGAATATACAGCTATATATTGGATATTGAGGATATATGGAATTGAGAGTCGTGCTCAATTCTTCAAGACTTCTTGGAAGAAATACTGGAGTGGTCTGCCATTTCCTTCTCCAGCTCATTTTACAGATGAGGAAACTGAGGTAAACAGGGTTAAGTGACTTGCCCAGGGTCACCCAGCTAGTAGTGTCTGAGTTCACCTTTTAATTCAGGTCTTCCTGACTCCAGGCCCAGTTTGCCCCTTAGCCATTGGGAATATAAATTAAAGGAATCAAATGGAAGGGGAACTCTTGAGTGATTGAAAGACCCATGAAGTTCTAGGAAAATAGCTGAAGAAACCTTTCTCTACCCTCATGAGAAAGAGGTGCATAAAATAAAATATATAGTATCACAAAGTGAATCAATGATATTGAAATATAATTCTTTAAATCCAGTGCTTAGCACTGTACCTGGTACTTAGTAGGTGCTTGATAAATGTTTTTCTATTGACTGAAAGATTTAGAAACCCAAATTCATAAATCCCCTGAGCTCTGGAGGGAGGGAGGAAAAGAAGGAGAAGTAAGGGAAATGCATCTTAAGATGGGAACCACAGGACTAAATGATCTCTGAGATCACTTCCAGCTGTAACAATCACCTGACAGAGAGAGGATTTGAATCCAGAATCCCTGACTCCAAAGCTAGCAAAAGGAGGTTGTAGCACAAGCAGCCCAAGGAGATTATATGCATGGCATGCCTATACCTTAGATTGTATTTCTATGATTTAAAAAATCAAATCCTGTTATTTGCTGCCCTGTATTACTCCACCTTTGTTGCTATTACTGGTGTACTGCGTTATTTCAAACTATTTGGTGTCTATAGACAGCATCTGTCTCTGAATGACAAAGACTTTGATAGAAAAAACTGTGATTATCTGTTCTTTCAGAATATCTCCTGTGTTTAGATACATAGATGGAGCTTGCGTTAGGCTGAGGCTTTTCAAATGAGAGAGGGGCATAGTCATATGAGATCAATGATCAGTATCTCATCTCAACCCTCTAGGTACGGGGGCCTAGCCAGAGACAAGAGAAAAGATAAGAGACAAGGAAAACTGGAAAAAACTGGAAAAAGAAAATGGAAATTTATCATTTCTGTCCTTAGCATGTAAGGAGCCAGCATTTTATTCTGAGCCGGCTGCCTTCAATTCTCGTCCTTCCAGCTTCAGGGCTGTTAATCTTGCCTTTGTGGTGGGAGCCTGGCTGTGGGTGGAGGCCGTGTTATTCCTTGACACAAAAGCCCCTTTGCTGAATGGGCAGAATTGGGAAGAGAGAGGAAAAATATGGAAACAGTGCTAGAAAGAGGGTCTGAGTAATTACAGGATATCTTTACCACTAGCCCAGCAGAAGAAAAACCAGGGCAAAATTTGGTTTCTTTATACCCTGTGGATGAGGAGCAGGGTCTTTAAGAGGGTGCAGTGAGTGTGTACTGTGCCACAGCTGAGCTTAAGTGCCAGCTACAGGCCATTAAGTAATATACCTCTACCCAGCCTCAAGATAAGAATTCAAATGCCACTTGAATTGGCTCATCATTGAGGTTTTTTCCAACTCTCTCTTTATGGTCCTCTGAATACTTGAGTATAATTGAATTGTGGGAGAATTATCTGCACCAGCAATCTGACCATGGGCAAGGACTTCATCTCTTAGAACCTCAGTTTTTTCTTTTAATTTACTATATTTCATAGAACAAGCCTTTATTTTCTTCTTTTCCTGTCTCCCCCTCCCTGAATTGGAAGGATGGAAAAAAGGAATTCCTTGTAACAGTGCACAGTCAAGCAAAGCCAATGCCTACATTTGCCATGTCCAAACATGTAAGCTTCATTTTACATCTTGAATCCATTATCCGCCTCAGGGGTAGGAACAGGGCTGCATCATCCATTTTCTGGCCACCATATTGATTTAGTTCCTAATCCTTTCAAAGCTGTTTTTTTAGAATGTTGGGAGTGCATAGATTGTTCTCCTGGTTCTACTCTCCTCCCTCTATTGTCAGTTCACACAAGTCTTTTCAGGTTTCATCATTTCTTATGGCTCAATCATATTCTATTACATTCATAAAACATAATTTGTTCAGGCACCCTCTAATTGGTGCCCCACTTTAGTTTCCTCTTTGCCCCTATGAAAAAGAGCTGCTGTAGACATTTTTGGTACCATCAAGTTCCTTTTCTCTTTTTTTAATCTCTTTGGAATCCTCACAGTGGTATTGTTGAGTCAAAGGCCATGAACAATTTAGGAGCTTTGGGCACATAGTTCCAGATTGCTTTCTGGAATGCTGGACACCTCAGTTTCCTCATATGATCATTTATTTGCATCACCTACCTCGTGGGTCTGTTTTGGGGAAAGCATTTTATAATCATGAAACCCCGGCTGAGGTGTTATTATCATATTGTTACTGTGGGGTGAAATTCCTGGAAATTGAAAGTTAAAATTAAATGACCTAAATGAGCTCTCAACCCTATTTGCTGTCACTGAGCCGAGGCAAGACAGCCAGAGTTATCTTTTCTGAAGCAGAGGAGAGCCTAGTCATTCCCTCTTTTTATTGGGATGCAGGGAGGTCCCAATGCCCACAGTTGCTGCCCTCTCTAGATACAAGTTAGGGTGATCCCCAGGACACTAGGCAATGTCGGAATGTCAGGCTACTTTGATGCCCTCTCCCAGGAAAGGACCCACAAGAGAAGTGTCTTCTCCTCCATTGCCTCCTGGGGATCTTTTGTCCTGGTCACCCTCCCACTTTCTTCCTCCTTCTTTCACACACACTCTTCCCTCCCCCCAAAAAAAGTTGAATAAAGGAGTCTGTATGGCATAATAGATAGAATGGTAGAATCAGGAATACTTGTGTTTAATGAAAAGCTCTTTGTAAATCTTAAACGCTATATAAATGTGAGTTATTATTATTAATTATTAACTCTGTGTCCCCAGATATGTTTTATTTTTCTGCCTCTCTAAGTTAGAGCTGTCAGGAAAGCTGGACTACCCAGCAAGTGACAGAGTCAGTCCTTTGGGTTTGGAAGACATCCATGCCCATGGACTAGGTAGGGTCAGGAGACAGCTGAAATAGCATCTTCAAAACTGTACTCGCAGCCTGACTCCCTCCATCAAGATCATAGTTCTGGGGGGAGGGCCGCCTCCAGAAACGCACTGGCAGCTGCCCAGGGAGAGCACTGGAACCCTAGTAGGCTGTGTCCCCTGGAGTGCCAACCCATGCATTGTATGCTAGGGTTAGAAAACTTCCCCACAACAAGCAAGCAGTGCAAGCCTGGGGCTATGGTGGTACAGACATGGTTTGAGTTCTCAGAATTTTTCCTTCTAAATGACTAGGAGCTTTTAAGCTCTATGTGGGGATAAGATGACCTCCACCTAGAGACTTGATTCTATAGAAGTCAAAGAGAATCTCCTCTCAATCCCCACTCACCTCAAGCCCCTTTTCTAAGCTCAAAGAGAAGCCTCTGGGCCTTTGCCCAGACTGTCCCCCCCCTTTCTGGCATGCACTTCCTCCTCCTTTCTGACTCCTAGAAGCCCTGGCTTCTTTCAAGGCTCATCTTATTTGCTTCCTTGTATAGGAAACCTATTAGGGTCCTGTAAGAGAGCTCTTTTCCTCTTTCTCATAAGATCATAGACAGGGAGCTGGAAAGGACCTTAGAAGCCATCTATTCTACTTCTCTCATTGTGAGTGGTTAAATGACTTGCTTAAGGCCTAAGTAACATTCAAGACAGGATTTGAACCCAAATCATCAGACTCTAGAGGCTATTCCATACAACCTGACTGCCTCTTAATGCAATATAGTCTCCTTTAGGGAAGAAGAGATTTTTAGTTTTATCTTTGTATCCCCAACAGGTGGTAGAGTGACTTGCACATAGTAGGTGCTTAAAAAATGTTTGTTGGATTGGATTGGAGACATGGAAAATATGACCTCAGGAAAGGATAGCTGAGTTCAGGTCACTATGGGACTGAAGGGATCAGTCAGGCAGTCAAGATTGACCGCTAGAGTCTTAATGTACTAAATACCCTTAATGCACCAAGTTAATGTGCCCATTGAAGCCTCTAATTTATTACTGGGGAGTAACAGACACTAGAAAGAATAATGCACTGTTCTTCCAATACAGAGAGGCTATTCCTGACCCACTTTGGTCCAGGAGTGGGGATGAACTCCATGGATCCACATACACTCTCACCAGATACAGATTTATGATACTTGGTCCACAGTTTGGGACTGGTCTGTGTTTGGGCAGCAGCATCGGAAGGTCCAGGAGTTCTGCATTGTGCATTAGCTTAACAAATAGCCTCAGTCTCTAGGTTTCATTATTTTCCTGTGTTAACCCATTTATTAACTGTTTAGGCTTATTCACATTGGGGGGAGAGAAGACCAAGGGGCAACTGAATCATTTTTTCAGTTCATTGAAGGCTGTAGAGAAGATAATAAAGGACTTTTCTATAGTGCCACTTTGGGCCAAATAGGAAAGCAGAGATATTCTCATGCAGCTTTGTGAAGGATTGAAATTAGGTATATAGAATAGTCTTAAAGATGAGAATTAAATCTGATTAGAAGCATCACAACGCTCTACAACATTTTCAACTTGTTTCCCTGCTTAGGTTTGTGTGATTGTAGCCATAGAACTGGTATTTGCAGGCAGAATAGGTATTAGAGATGGGGCTGGGGGTGGAGAAGGAAGTAGAGCGGGAACAAGCAGAGAAGGGGAGGGAGGCTGCCTCCAACTGGGTGAGAAGAGGGATGGGAGCTAAAGAATTCTCTTAGAAATCAATCAGTTCAATATACTAGCATTTTAAGTGCTTTCTAGCGTCAAGCATTTTTCTAAGTAGAGGGAACACAAATAGAATCAGAAAGACAGTCCTCCCTAATAGAGGTAGATGGCACGTGAAAGAAAGCAGAAAAGGGGACTGGGAGGAGGCAGAACAAAAGTATGCCTTTGGGTGTGGTAGATGGAGTCGTGAGTGCAGCCTGGAAAGGAATGAAACATGGTGGTCCTGGGGACCCTCCTGAAATGGAGATTCTGGAAGGAGCCATCCAATCAGAGGGAGAGGACCCGGGGCTGGAGGGCACTTCCAGTGTGTAAATGCCCTTGCTGGAATGAGGCTTCAGAATTGAAGAAATGGGGCATGTAGGGGTCAGGATGGCCCAGCAAGTCTGGAGTAAAGCTTTATAGTCCTCTGTTAAATAATGCCAGGGCATTCTGGCAATGCTGAGCTACCAAAAAAACACGAATGTAAAAAAAAAAATCAAAGGGCTCTGATTTAGCAAGGAAATTTTTTTGCTTCTAAGAATAGTGGGATATGATGAAAGAAAGGTAACAAGATGAGGGGGAATAGGGAGAAGGAAGAAAGAATGCCCTGGAAACAGCAAGCCATCAGCAGAATCATGTAGTGATAGAAAGCAAGAGACCTCATCCCTGGCATTTAGCACAAAAGCTCCCTGCACTTTTCTCTTCTTGGACGTCGAAGGAGAGAGGACCAGGAAGAATAAGATTTTGAGCCTTGAGACCCAGCTGACTTTTTGGAGAATGTCCCCTATGTTGGCCCCTAATTTCAGACCTGCAGAACTTAGAGGCCAAAGAGCTCCTTCTTGACAAGCCCCTGCTACTGCCTCTCACACACCTGTAACTGCTGCATCCTACAACTGGGCTCAGGTCTGTGGCTCCACAATAACCATCATTGGTTTTGGCCCTATTAAAGGTAAATTGATTTTTGTTGCTTCACTTGATGCTTCAGTGCTGGCTAACCTCCCAAGCTAAAAGAGCATTGGCTTGGCACAAAGAATTGTCCACTCCACAGGTGGGGTGGTGGAATCTTCAGAGGTCATGCTACCCCATCCTCCTGCCTTCAGGCATGGCCATATATAAACCAGTTTGAGTTAGGTTGGGGTCTTAAAGCAGACTTCATGCTCACCCACCTTCTCCACTCCATTCCTATGTCCCACCAGCCTATCAGTGTACATGCAATGGTACGTCAAATGTTATTTCCCAAATCTCCTCCAGGCCAAGAGATAGAGATGTGATGCTGCCTGATCCAGGCTGACTTTCAGACCTAGAAGGCAAAGGGAAAGACACTGTCCTCATGACTAAACCAGTCAGAAGTGGGATGAGGGGCATCCAGGGCAGTGCCCTGAGGTCTGGGTCTTCACACAGACATGAACCTGTCTGAATTAGTTAAGTGAGGAGGGGAGGAAAGGCATAGAGACCTCCATCCTCCATTCACACTTATTCACATACATCCAAGGGCTGGTGAGGACCAGGTAATTAATTGCTCTCCCTACACCCCCTGAGCCTTCTAATTCTCTGTATCTGTTTTTAAAAGAAAATGTGCTCTCTAAGAAAACAGAAGTGGGTCCTGCTGTATACAAAAACTATTTTCCTGAAAAAATGTGTATCAATCAAGGTTGCATAAATACCAGCCTGTTTTAAATATACTAGTGCAGCCAGGTAACATAGTAGAGTGACAGATTTGGAGCCAGGAATATTTGTTCAAATCCTGTCCAAGACACTAGCTTTGTGACTCTGAGCAAGTCAGTAAACATGTCTGCTTCAGTTTCCTCATATGTGAAATGGGTATAATGATAGCACCTACCCCCATTGTTGTGAGAATCAAATAATATAATAGATACAAAGCACTTCACAAACGACAAAGTGCTATGTAAATGCTAGTTAGCTATTTATATTAGGAGCATTTGATACTTCAGAGCAGGAGTTCTTATTCTGGGGTCTATGAAATTATGATTACTTTTATATTTTGGATAACTCTAACATGCTTGTTTCTTTTATAATCCTATTCTGTTTCGTTTTATTCATTTAAAGACTTTTTTTTCTGAGAAGGAATTCATAGGTTTCACTAAACTGCTAAAGGGGCACTGGCCCTGGAGTCAGGAGGACCTGAGTTCAAATCCGGCCTCAGACACTTAACACTTACTAGCTGTGTGACCTTGGGCAAGTCACTAAATCCCAATTGCCCCTCCAAAAAAAAAAACTGCTAAAGGAGTCCGTAGTTAAAAACTTCTGGTTTGGAGGGAAACAGTGATGAATCCTTTTTTTTTAAAACAAGAAGTTCTTTGGTAAAATAAATCATTTCATCTCCAATTATCTCTAGGTTTGTCGGTTTATTAGGTTTGGATTTATGTATCTTGTGTTTCTTAAAGTAAGGCCTTCCTGAACATAAAATTGCCCAAAGTTCAAACAGTGCCATGTCATACAATATCATTCATTCCCTTATGTAATGGGAATCTGAAGCTCTTTCCTGCCCCTATCCCCTTTGCTTAAGTGGCTCGGAGAATGTTCATGTGGAGCCCGTGTTGAGAACCTTGGTTTTTTTTTTGGAGGGGGGGGGAATGGCCACACCTTGTTGCTTTGTAATTGGACAGTGGGTCAAGAGGGCTGACCCAGGAGAAGTCTATATATACACACACGCACGCCCTCATGTGAGGCTTTGCTTTGGGGCTCACTTTGAGAAGAGTTGTGTGATTTGACCAGATGAGACTCTGGGAAGCCCTTAAGCCTCCCGGCTTTGAAAAACCCACATGTTGGTGCTTTCCGCTCTGGTAACTTGAAAGGGTAATAGATGTGTTGGTCAGATGGTTGGAAGCCTATCTGCTGATCTGTTTCTTGCTCTGTTTGTTACTTGTACTTGTTACTTGTGTTTGTATTCTCTGGAGTTCAGGGTGCTGACTTTCCCCCCTGAACTAGGTAAATGATATGCTTGTTTGATTAAAGAAAGATTGTTAACCCATTTTGAGTTGCTTTCCTTTAGAAAAGCATATCTAGGAACCTGTGCTAGCAGCTGCTCTGAGTATGCTAGGGTACTTGCTGATACACCTTAAGTAGTTAATGCTGTGTAGCTAGCATCTGGACTAATAAGGGGGAGGAATCTAATGCAGCAAACACAGGGGCCTTAAGTATTAGGAAACCTTGCACTTAGAGATTTAGCTCTCTCTTTTTGGATCTGATAGTGTAGAATGATGACCCTAAGTGGCACCCTCTGTGGCCTATGGGGCTGGGGGCTTGTGGGTGAGCAGAGCCCAAAGTGGATAGCAAGAATTTCAGATCATGTAGGAAGCAAGGGCAGGTTCATAACAGGCTGGCAGAGGAGCCTTCTTGGAAGCAGGCACGGTCTTGCTAGGCCCTTCACACACCAGGACAAGCCCTGCTTGTGAGTATAGAGAGAAGGAGGAACTTGGGGCTTAAAAAATGCACAAAGGGAAACGCTAGTTTAAATCTCAGAGGAGATGTTGGGTAGGACAGCTAGCGTTTATAAATTTGTTTGATCCTCAAATTAGGTAGGTCCTTTTATTATTCCCATTTTTTAAAAGAGAAAACAAAGATACAAAGATGTTAAATGACTTGTCTAGGGTCACACAGCCAGCAAGTGTTGGAAGTATGGTTCAAACTCAGGACTTCCTGACTACAGGTCTTACGCTCTATCCAGAACAACACTTATTTTCCTGGTTATTTGCAGATTGTCAATGATGGAAAGACAAAAGGAAGCAATTTGGTGTGGTGGGACAAGTGACAAACTTGGAGTTACAGGACCAGAGTTCAGCTCCTGCCTCTGCTGTTTACTACCTGTGCCTTTGAACTACCCTAGAACAATAATCCTATAAGAGCATTAGGTATGATTGAAAGCCTCACAGCTTTCTCTCATGTGCTCCTGCTTCAGGGTTTTGTTGTCAGACTTGATCTGGAGAACCATCGGCCCTCCAAGACTAGGAATGCCAGTGAGTTATGTTGTTAGCCTACCTTCCCTTGCTTCTCCTTTTCAGATACAGGTCTGCTGGTGTTGTATGAAGGTGACTTGCTTCCTTTTTTTAAAAATAAATTTATTATTTATTTTTAATATTCACTTTTTAAAATTTTAATTCTGAACTCTCTAAACAATATTATACCAATTATACATGAGAAATCATGCAAAAAAATTAGCTATGTTGCAAAAACAAAAAGGCAAGAAAAATAAAGGAAGTGAGAAAATTATACATCAGCCTACACTCGGAGTTCATCAATTCTCTCTCTCTGGAAGGGGCTAGCATTTTTCATTGAGTTGTGAAGGCAATTTCCAAACATAACCTCAGATAAAAGAGAAATAATCACCTGTTAAGAAAAACCAAAAGGTTTTACCAGACAACTATTCCCACCCCCTTTTGCCATTTCTTAGCTATGCCTTCATCTCCAGGCACATTGTAGGAAGTGAGAAAATAGAATTGGCCTCCATCAGCTCAGACAGTGCATCATCCTAAGCTCCTGCATTCAGTAGAGGCTCTATGGATCCAGCATGATGTCACCTCCAGTGGAAGGCCTTCCTTCCTGGGAAGGGCAGGATAGCTACTCTGCACATCATGGCAAGGCAGGATACCAAGGACAGAGAGATATTCTCAGCTACTTGAGGAAGAACTTAGGGTTTCTTCCTAGACATTTCCTTCCAACTTTTACAAGCATATACCTGTGGAGCTGGGAAGAGAAACCATCTTTTGGTCTGGCATTGTCTTGGGCATTTCTTTTGTGTTTTTAAAAATAATTCATTTATTTTTAGTTTTCAATATTCATTTCCATAAGTTTTACATTTTCTCTATCTCCCTGTGCTCCTCCCTCCCCAAGATGGCATTCAGTCCCATATAGGCTCTACATATGCATTCTTAATATATTTTCACATTAGTGAAAATTTGTTGTGTTGTATAGAAGAATTAGAAAGAATGGGAGGAATGGGAATGGGAGGAACCATGAGAAAGAAAAAAACATCTGTGTTCAGATTCCATATTTCTTTCTCTGGATGTGGATGGCATTTTCCATCGCTAGTCTTTTGGAATAGTTTTAAGTCCTTGCATTGCTGAGAAGAGCTAAGTCTATCAAAGTCAGTCATTGCACAATGTGGCTGTTCCTGTGTACAATGCTCTTCTGACTCTGCTCACTTCACTCAGCATCAGTTCATATAAGTCTTCCCAGGTTTTTCTGAAGTCTTCCTGCTCATCATTTCTTAAGAACAATAGTATTCCATGACACTCAGACCACAACTTGTTCAGCCATTCACCAATTGATGGACATCCCCTCAATTTCCAGTTTTTGGCCACCACAAAAAGAACTGCCATAAATATTTATGTACACGTGGGTCTTTTCCCATTTTTGTGACCTCTTTGGGATACTGCCCTAGAAGTGCTATTGCTGGGTCAAACTTGTCTTGGGCATTTCTTAGTGAGACTGGAAAATAATCTGTCACCAGAGTATTCCCAAACAATCCCATTTCCTCCCTACATTCTAACTCCATCCTATTCACCCAGAGAGTGCCTCCTCAAAGAAAACAAAATCATTTTTACAACCTGAGCCAAAGTGAATTAACAAGGTAAAGAAATTTAATCATTATATAATTAAAAATCCATATCATACATCCCAAAGCCAATTATAAATTTTTTTTGGTTATCTGATTATTTTAAATTATCTGTGCCACCACCCTAATAACGATACAGCCTTTTGGGCACTTACTATGTAAAGAAATGGATAATGTCTCACTTCAGCTCAAGAATCTTCAGTGGAGGGCAGCTAGGTGGTACAGTGAATAGAGCACCAGCCCTGGAGTCTGGAGGACCTGAGTTCAAATCCAACCTCACACACTGACATACTAGCTGTGTGACCGTAGGCAAGTCGCTTAACCCCAATTGCCTTGTCAAAATAATGATAATGATAATAATAATAATAATAAAAGAATCTTCAGTGGCTCCCTATTGCCTCTTGTATAAAGACAAACTCTTTATACAAGAGGCAATAGGGAGCCACTGAAGATTCTTTTATATATAAAGACAAACTCTTTATACAAGAGGCATTCAAGGCCCTCCACAGTCTGGCTCTAGTTTACCTTCCCACCCTCATTCCACACTATGCCTTTCATATACTATACATTACCAGGCTATAATCTGTTCTTTATTTCATCTTGCCTTCATCCACCTCTTTCATTCATTCACTCACACTATCTTCCATGGCTAGAAAGCACTGAATCCATATCTCTACCTTTTGAAATCTTTTTCTTGAAGTCCCAGCTGAGTTAAGTTGTTCCATGAGGCCTTCTCTGATCACCCCAGCTGAAAATAATCCCCCTCTTCTCAAATATTTGCAGGGGTGCGGAACCTGAAGTCTCAAGGCCACATGTGGCCTTGAGATTTGATCTTGAAGTCTGGATTCAGTCAAAGGGCCACACTTGAGATCCTAGAGGGCCACCTATGGCTTCAAGGCTGCAGGTTCCCCACCTCTGTCTAGAGCATTTTTTCTGGATCTTTCCTTTGCACCTGTTATGGTCATGTTTATATCATACTTCTTTGTATAGATGTTGAATCCCCATGATTAGACTAGAAGCTATTTGAGGGCAAAGACTGTGTCATTATTCTTCTATGCATTTATAGTGCCTGGCACAGTAGCTTGCATTTGGTAGGTACTTAAAAAAAATTTTGTTAAATAGATTTGAATTTAATAGTCAATTGAGTTGGACTGAATTCCCTTCCTCTATTCAACTCTGCCCTTCCCCCACCTGTTTATGACACTTATCTTAGAGCTCAGGATTAAAGGGATTGGGCTGCCCTTGATCTCTGTCAAGCCACTGATAAGCAAGGTAAGGGGCTGGGGAGGCAGGGAAGAGAGGGTAAGTGAGTTACCTCGATCTGTCTTCTCAGCCCTAGGAAGGAGGTACCCCAGAGTCATCTAGGATCATCTTGGAGATGGGCTAGTGGCTGCCCTAACTGGGTTAGACCATTCTAAGCCTCCCGAGAAGAATAATGAAAAGCCTCAGACTGCCGAGGGCCCCACCCAATATAGTATAGGGCATTGCTTAGTACAGATGACTCCACCATTGTTTCTGGGAGCACCATACTCAAAAGAAATTAGAAACTTTTTCAAAACGCACGGTTGAAGAATCTCACTGGACAGAAGGTTGTAGGAGAGGACACTCATGGATGCCAATAGGAAGCTGGATGGTGAGGAAATTTTCTCCCCAGGGGACCAATGAAGTCCACCACCAACCCCTAGAGGAAAAAGCTCCTGCTGCTACCATCATCCCAGGGGAGATGCCAACGACTGCTGTAGAAGGCCAGACATCGGCCCTAAGCTTGGCTGAAAGGGCTGTGTGCAAGGTGGTGTATGGTGCCCCACGGCCCCGGCCCCTCTTGCTTCCTGTGGGCCTGGAACTCTGGCTTTATGTGCAGAAGATGCGCAGTGTACAGAAAAGAAGGTACCAGACACTCTCTGGGAGGGAGAAACTGAGGGAGGGCTTCCATGGAAGTCCATGCGTTAGGCTTAGGGGGAGGTCAGAGACTCAGATGACTTAAGGTGGGTTTGGGAGATAGAAGGAAAATGGGCCAACTGGTTTGAAGGGGAGTGAATTGTACTTTTCAGGGTGACTAAGGTGGAGTGTCTACCCTGAGGTAATGGAGGTGGGAGATGGAGCAGTGTTGATCTTTGTGTTGTGGAGGCTGCCCTGTGGGTGGTCTTCTAGGAACAAGCCTAGCTGGTTTGGGGAAATCATCCCCCCCCATCAGCAATTTTCCCTTGGCACTCATTGTCAGGTTAGGATTCCCTTTCCCCTGCCTATTCTACCCATTCAAGCTGAGCTGTGCCCCGCCGTGGTAGGAGCAGTGGTGTTACAGGTGGTTACTGGTTTCGTTACAGGTGGTGCTGGTTTAAGCATGCCCAATTTCTAGACCTTCAGAACACCACACTTTGAAAAAAAATCTATGCCCATGTAGTTGAATTTTTTGGATCCAACTCTTAATTCCAATATTCAGATCTGTTGGAAACTTATTATCTTGCTCAGCAACCCTCAGTAGCCTGCATCTTGTGCTCTGCATGTAAAAATACAACTTAAAAACAGCCAAGATTCTTATCCCTACTTCTGCATTCTGCTAGAAGAATAATAGTAAATAGTCAAGAGAAAGTCAGAAACCATCAACAAAGACATAGCTCATTCAAGGACAAACAAGTTTTAATTAAAAAGCATGGGCTCACCTTGGGGAGCAGGGGGCTAATAGTTCATCTGACTGGTTGCTATGGTAACCTCCTGGGGCCACTCTCTTCTTCTGTATGAGGCCCTCACTGCTTCCCTTTCTTGCTGGCAAATTAAATCTAGGGGGGAGGTAACTGAAGATGAGCACAATTGGTGAAGAATCCATCGTAGGTGGACTGGAGGCCTTGGGATAAGAACAGCTTAGCCCGGTTGGGCGGTTTTGATTTACTATTTATTTTGAACCTACAAAGTGCAAAAAATGCACAGAATGTTCCCAAGACCATGTCCCTAAGTCTCCCCCGCTATCAGCTATTGTTTGTTTCCCATTTGGGAACAACCTGAGTTCTGTAGATCATAACTAGAGAGTCAGTCAAGCCAAGATATCCTGAAAATGGTTTACAGAGTATAATATCACTTCTACCATTTTAGGGCACAAATCAGCCGTTTCTAAGGGGGGGCAGGGAGCAATGTGGTACATGAGGAAAAGCAACAGCCAAAGTTAACACGTTACTAAGTCAATGTTTCTTCAAGTGGGAAGTAAAGACAACAGGATCATGGCCCTAGATCTTGAATAGATCTTTAGAGGACAGCTAGTCCAGTCTTCTCATTTTACAGGTGTGGAAACTGAGGTTAAATGACTTACCCAAGGTCATACAGGTAGAAATCAAGGTTCAAACCCAGGACATTTTCTGATGGACAAAGACTGGAGGGAGTCAAAGAAATCTGAGCTATAGAGCCAACCTATCCTCCTTGTCTTAGTGTTCCTCCTCCCAGGGTACCATCAGTAGATTTCTTATCTTGCCTATCCTGGTACAAATGCAGTGCGCTCTATTTATCAGTCTCTGCCTATTTCCTTCCACACATGGAAGCCCCTTCCACACAGGGTGGCCCCTTGGGTTCCTTAAGACAGCCTGAAAAACATGTAATTTTGAGTGAGGGTGGATGGAGGGTATGCAGGAGACATGTTGGTCAAAGGGACCTAATGAGGCATTTGCAGTTAAAGAAACATGAGGAAGATTTCTGGCATTGTTTGCCATCTTTCCTTAATGAAATGAAGCTTTACCATTAGTAAAACTTAGGTCTCCAGTAAGTGGGACAGTGGGTTGGTATTCTCTGACCTAGACTACTAGTTGGCCATCACTGTATTTTAGACAAGTCTAGAGGGAAGGGGATGTCAGCTCCAACAGGGTCCCACCACAGGTATAATTACACCTAGGAAAGAGGCATCCCTCTCCTTCATAGGGGTCATGGAGGGAAGAAAAGCCAAGAGAAGAGTGCCACAGAGGTGGAATGACTTGAGCCACATTCCACCACAGATAAGAATGATAGAACAGGTCAAAATGTTTCTTTCTCCTTTCCCTTGGAGGTCTTTGTGCAAACCTCCCTTACTCCAGCGTCTTTGATGGTTTATAAAAACAGTTTGCAGAACCATGTAATTATATTTCTCCTTTTCCCTCTCTCCTATTCACTCATCAAAAGGTTAGCTGAAGCTTTAAGGCAAGGGCAGTGATGCACAGCAACTAGCAAAAAGCCTCCGAGTCAAACAGAAATCCAGCCACTAGGAGAGGAAAAAGAGTGCTTTTCCTTGGTCTTCCTCTCTCTCCTCTCTGTCCCTCTGCAGTCACCCCTGACCAAGCGCTCCCTTGGGTACTGGTTACTCTTCCATCTAAGCCAAGCCAGACAATTTTTTTTTTCTGGAGTCCATGCTAGAGAATCTTAATCTGTTCAATTCCAGGGCCACTTCCTAATTGCCTCTTGGCTGTCCTATGGCCATTTATGTTAGTTGCATTCAGAAAACATCTGTTTCTCTGACTCTTTGCTACCACTTCTTTTTTCCTGGTGTCCACCATGCTCTGAGATTCTGCACCCTCTGTGTCGTGTGCCATAGGTACCAGGGACATATGCCCTAGGATATTTAGAGCAGCAGAGATGTGATCTACTCTTTGCCGATTAAAAGTTTTCTTGGATTCTGTGGCATCCCAAGCCAATTTACTAGTTGCCTCAAACTAATCCAACTAAGCAGCACTGCAGAAATAGATTGATTGGAGACTAGACCTGAAAATGTTTCTGTATGTGGGTGTGAAGAACAGGAGACTTCTCTCTCTCTCTTTCTCTCTTTCTCTCTTTCTCTCTTTCTCCCTCTCTCTCTCTCTCTCTCTCTCTCTTTCCCCCCCTCTCCCCCTCTCCCTCCCTCCCTCCCTCCCTGAGACTGGATACAGTCTTCCTGGGACAAATTCTGTCCTTTGACTAGTCCATACACTAAACAATTCCATTTTCAGGGATGTGACTTTTAGAGGTACATTCAGAGGGCAGATAACCTGAGCAAAGCTCTGCAAAGGTGTCTGAACCTGTGGAGGAGGCCAGATAGATGGTGGAAGGGAATGGTGAAGGACAGTGGTGTCATTCAAGTAGAAATCACATACTGACTTATAAAACCACAAATGAACATTATCTGTGTTGTATTGTATTTTATTTATTTTGTTAAATATTTCCCAGTTACATTTTAATTTGTTTTGGAGCACACTCTTAAGCCATGAGTTTGACACCTCTGGTGAAGGTTTAGTTTGGTTGTCTTCCCAACCCTGAATATGAGGGAAGGAAGCCAAGGTAGGAGCCACTAAAGAAAATTCTCTCTCTGTCTCTCTGTCTGTCTCTCTCTCATATTCTCTCTCAATTTGGAGTAGGGCCCTAATTAAAGAGAACTAGAATGTTGACTTTTCCTCTATGCTTCAATTCATTTTCTGTAAAATGGGGAGGAACTAGACAGGGTTGGAGTACACTGTCTATAATGTTCCACTTAGTATGATCTCACGATCCTTCAGACAAAATCTCATTCTGGTAAACACATCATCAACCTCCTCTAGGGTAGAATGAGCTTCATCTGTGCCCCCCACCCCCAATGTACTTGTCCCTGGGATCTCACAACCAGGGACAGCCAGGAGCAGGGTGAGAGTGATTTCACTGTCCAGGTGGCAGATGGGACTGTGGCACAAGCGGCTTTTCCAAGAACTATGTCACAGCTTCCATCTGTTCTGAGTCTGGGAACGCCAAAAATCCAGCTTAGCTTGAGCTCTCCTTCTCCCAGGGCAGGCATGTGTTCTGGTGAAATGATTGTCTCCCACATGACTCTTATTGCTTCTAATGAGTGCATAAGTAATGGGACCAGGCATCGAGTCCCTGGGGCTTCCAGAAATGGATTGGAACCCTGGAGCAGGGATTGGGTGGAATTTTTCCAGGATATTTGGCTTTATCATGCACTAGTCATTCCACCAATTTTCTACTAAATAGCAAAACTGAAGCATCTGGTCATCCAATCATCCCTGGGTGACAAGCCAGCTGGATGTTCCTGCAGCTGGGAGAGGCAGGTGAGTGGGTCACTGCCCTGCTGTTCCTCTGCCAACACTGGGTCCAGCAAGTTAGGCCAGTGGAATGAAATCTCAGTGCAGAGTTTCACAGGTGACAAGGAACACAGCTCTCCAAGAGGAAAGCCTGGAAAGCAAGGTGGTGGTGCGAGGCCACTGCCCACTGGAATTCAGCCAGAAACAAAATGAGTTTACTGATTAATGAGAAGGAAAGACAGATAAGGCCAAGGTCTGTGGGTTCTTTACGAGGAGAAAGGAGATTCAACTGAAGCTTGACACAGAGCACTGTGCTGAATTCAAGCTCAGTGAACCTTTATTAAATACCAGCTCCATGCAAAGCACTGTTCAGGCTGCCAGAAACACAAAACTTCATTACAAGAATGCAGCTGCGTGCAACTTTATACTTGCCTGTCCTGGAGGCTTTTTTGCAAGAGAGGCATCATGGTGTAGTGGATAATGAGCTAACCCTTAGAGTTAAGGATACCTGGATTCAAATCCTGCTTCTGACACAAACTGGCTTTGTAATTGCGGGCAAATAACTTAGCATTAATATCCTCTTAACCTTAGTATACTTGGGGCAGCTAGGTGGTGAAGTAAATAGAGCACCAGGAGGTGGTCAGGAGGACCTGAGTTCAAATCCAGCCTCAGACACTTAACACTTACTAGCTGTGTGACCTTGGACAAGTCACTTAACCCCAATTGCCTTGCCTTCCCTCCTCAAAAAAAAAAAAAGAGTGTCAGTATCCTTAACTCAAGACCATGAATTACCAGGGTTACCAAGATAAAAGTAGTTCTTCATTAGAGTTCCTTACATCAAGGTAATCATAAATACTATCCAGGAAAAAAAAATGACTCTGTGTCATCTCTTTCCACCCTCCCTCCCATATCTCTGCTTTGCCCGGGGCCATACTGAGCTAAGTAAGTGGTACAGTGGACAGAACACTGGGACTTTAGTCAGGAAGCCTTGAGGTCAAATCCAGCCTCACATATTTACTAACTTTGTGACCTTGAGCAAAAAATCAGTTAACCTCTGTTTGCCTCAGTTTCCCCAACTGTTAAAATTAGGATAACAATAGCACCCCCCTCCCAGGGTTATTGTAAAGATAAAGTGAGATAATAATAATAAATGATTTAGGGTAGTGCCTAACACATAGTAGTTAATAAATACTTAATTTATGAATTTAAATTAAATAATAATTAAATGTGTAAGTGCTTAATAAATGCTTGTTCCATTCCTTCTTTAGTGGTCTTACCTTTTGCAACCATAACTGTCCAAGGAAGCCAGGAATGTTTCTGTGCTTGGAAACATGACTTCATTCTGTAGCCTGCTGGGGGATGCGACAGTGGGGAGTCAATGGATTCCACCCCCACCTCCTGTTTGTGTCTAGCTGCTATTGAATGAAATTGGGTTGGGATGGCAGGTTCAAGTACTCTGAGAGGGGTACATCAGCGTGTACTAGCTCTCAAAGTAAATGGGGATGGGGATCACAGATGTGTTCCCTGAATCTCCCAAAGCTAGAAGGAGAGTGTTCCCCTTGGGCCTTCAGGGAGCTACTTTTAGAATCTTTCCATGGCTGACCTATGTCGTACACAAACAAGCAACCTTTTGGAATGCTTTTCACACAACGAGAGTATTGATATGCCTCCAGCAGTTCTAGGTGAACCCCTTAGAGAGAGATCAACATCATACGACTAAAAGACTCCTTGAGGTGAAGGCAGCATCAGGGAGGCCTCCCCTTAAAACAGGCCCTTAGTACCTAAAAGTGTAGATTTAGAGCTAGAAGAGGCCTTGAAGGTCACTTGTTATGGACGGACCATGCATTTGGAGCTGGAATGAACCACAGGCCATCTAGTCCAGTCTCCTCATCTTGCAAATAAGGAAATTCATTGCTTTCCAGTGGGAATATAGGTAATATGTAGCAGTCAGTGAATCAATAAACAAGCATTATTAAGTATTTGTATTCCACACATTCTAAGTGATATGGAAACAAAGAAAGGCCCATATATGGGCCCTGCCATCCAGGAGATCATACTCATAGGGGAAGATAGATGCAGATGACAACATATGTAAAAGGTGTTTATCTCAGTCATGTCTGATTCTTTGTGACTCCTGAGGTTTTCTTAGCAGAGATACCAGAGGGATTTGCCATTTCTTTCTCCAGTTCATTTTATAGATGAGGAAGCTATGGCAAATAATATTATGCACCTTGCCTTGTCCAAGGTCAGATTCAAGCTCAGGAAGAGAAGTCTTCCTGACTCCAGGCCCAGCTTTCTATCCACTGTGCAGATAGCATTATTAAGTGTCTAGTATGGGCCAGGCACTGTGGTAGGTGCTAGAGATAGCAAAAATGAAATTATTTCTTCAATGAGTTTATATAGGAATGGGAGAGGACAACACATACATAAAAAATCCACGTAAAAGAGCAATTACAAAGTTAAGCAGTTAAATACAAGTAGGTTTGGGAGGGAGGGCACTAGCAGTTGCAGGGAATCAGGAAGAAGTTTCATGCAAAAGATACCCGAGTTTCATCTTAATGGAAATGAAGGACCCTGAAGCCAGAGTTCCAGGCATGAGAGACAGCCAATTCAAAGGCACAGGCATGCAGTGAAGAAGAAAGGCCAGTTGGCCTGGATTGCCCAGTGTGGGAGGGAGAATAATGTCCAGGGAGACTGGAAAGGTAAGTTGAGGCCAGCTTGTGCAGGACTTTAAAAACTAAATGGAAAAGTTTTTATTTTATTCTAGAGACAATAGGGAGCACTAGATTTGGTTAAATGGGGCAGTCCCATGGTAAGATCTGTGCTTTTGGCAGCAGAGGTTTGAGACAGGGAGACCAAGTAGGGGCTAGTGAAATAATCTAGACAAGAGATGAAAAGGTCCTGAGGTAAGGTGGTTGCTGTGTGAGAAGAGAGGAAGGATTGGATTGTGAAGGTAGAAACAGCAAAGTTTATCAAATAAGTAAATATGTGGGATGAAGGAGAGTGAAGAATTGAAGATAATGCCAAGGCTACAAAACTGAGACACTGGAAAGATCGTGATTGTGGTTTGTCTTTTGTTCTTGAAGAGGACCATGGCATCAGGGAGGTATTGCCGTGACATGCAAGTGAATTGGATTTAAGTGAGAAAGGGCTGTGCAAAGTCACCAGCCTCAGTTTCTCCTCGCCATCCAGGTCCAGTGGCCAGATAGAGATCAGGATGACTGGAGATTGTCCTGGATGCAGTGGAAGACCTTGGTCCTTTTAAGCTAAGCTCTTTCCCAGATTTTGGTGCCTTTGATAGAAGTGGGGAAGTTTGATAATGAATTCAGTTTTAGACATAACAACTCTGGCTCATCAAGTTTGAAATCTCCAAGAGGCAGTTGGTGTTTGTTGTTGTTCGGTCATTCAGTCTTGTCTGAATCTTCATTAACACCATGGACCATAACACGCCAGGCCCTTCTGTCCTCCTTTATCTCTACAAGTCTATCCAAATTTATTTCCATTACTTCTAGAACACTACCCATCTCATTCTCTGGTATCCTCTTCTCCTTTAGCCTTCAACATTTCCCAACATTCCAAATATTTGCCTTCAACATTCCCCAAAGTCCAGTCATCTCATTGCGTGACCAAAGTATTTAAGCTTCAACTTCAGTATTTGACCTTCCAGTAAATAGCCTGAATTAATTTCTTTAAGTATTAAGTGATTTGCTCTTCTTGCTGTCCAAGAGACTCTCAGAAGTCATCTCTAGTACCACAATGTGAAAGTGTCAATTCTGTGGTGCTCAGCTTTCCTTATAGTCCAATTCTCACAGCCCTGCACTGCTACTGGAAAAACCATAGCTTTAAATATATGGACCTTTGTCTAAAGTGATGTCTCTGCTTTGCAATATGCTGCCCAGATTTGCTATAGCTTTTCTTCTAAGAAGTCAAGGGTCTTTAAATTCCATGGCTGCAGTCACTGCCTGCACTGATCTTTGAGCCCAAGAATATAAAATCTGACACTGCTTCCATTTCTTCTCCCTCTATTAACCAGGAAGTGATGAGTGGGACCAGTTGCCAACATCTGATCCCCAACTAAAGCTCAGGATTAATACTGGGAGTGCTTGTGTAGAGCTGGGAGTCATCTCCATAGAGATGGTAGTTAAACCCAAGGGAACTGATGAGACTACTGAGAGAGTAAATAAAGAAGAGAAGACGACCCAGGACAGAATCTTGAGTAACACATACAGTCAGGAGGTGGGATGCAGATGATAAGCCAGCAAAGGGGACATTGAGAAAGTACAGTTAGGTAGGTAGGTGGTGAGCCAGTAGAGAGTGGTGTCACAAAAACCAAGAGAAGAGAGCATGGTCACTAAAGTCTAACGTAGCAGATAAATTGAGAAGGATTAGGACCAAGATAAAACCATTAGATCTGACAAATTAGAGCTCTTTAGTAACTTTGGAGAAAGCGGTTTCAATCAGAGTCATTAGGTCACAAGCCAGATTGTAAAAGGTTGAGAAATTAGTGGGAGGAGAGAAAGTGGAGGCAGATAGTATAGTTAGCTTTTTCAAGGAGATTGATAAGAAAAGGGAGAAGTGATATGAGGTGATAGTAGGAAGTAGTGAAGGTTTTGTGTTTTGTTTTATTTTTAAGGTTGGTGGAGACCTAGGCATGTTTGAAGCTAGTGAGGAAGAAACCAGTTGAAAGGAAGCAGTGAAAGATTAGAGAGTGGGACCAAATGAGGATAGAATCTTCTGAAGAAGATAAAAGTATGAGGATCAAGTGCACATGTATAGTTGTTGGCTTTAGCAAGGAGAAGGATCCAAAGGTAAAGAGAGTAGGAGCTGATGTCAAGGAGTTTTGAAATGAAGAGAATGGGATACAAGAGAGCTCATGTCAAATGATCTCAATTTCTTCAGTAAAGTAAAAGATCAGATCCTCAGCTGAGTTTGGGGAAGGGGGGAGAGGGGAGGGAGGGAAGAAGGAAAGAAAGGAGGGAGGGGGGAGAGGGAGAGAGAGAGAGAGAGAGAGAGAGAGAGAAAGCGAAAGCGCAAAGAAAACCAGGGAAACCAAAAGGAAGAGTTGAAGAGGAAAATCCTTCCAGGCATGGAAATGGCCATTGCAAAGACACAGATCTGAGAGATGGAGCAATTTGTCTGAGAAACTGCAAGTAGGCTAGTATGACTAGATTGTAAAATATGTGGTGGGAGTAAAAGTGTAAAAAGTAAGAAGGATCCAGGTTGTAAAGGGCTTTAAACACAAACACTGGATTTTTATATTTGTTCCTGGAGGTAACAGGCAGCCCCTGGAATTTATTGAGTGCCAGCAACAAGATCCTGGCCCAAAACGATTGTGAACCTAACCCCATGGGTGCCATTGCTGTTGGGCTGATGTTTCAGTTCCTGGGGAACCCTGTGAGCAGTTGGCCAGGTCTCTATGCCAGAGCCCCATCTACAAAATCTCCTCTACAGCTTCCCTGAGTTTTCCTTTTCCTTGGTTTCCCCAGGATGGAGGCCTCCTGCCTAGAGCTGGCCTTAGAAGGTGAGAGGCTCTGTAAAGCTGGAGATTTCAAAGCCGGGGCTGCCTTCTTTGAAGCTGCTGTCCAGGTGGGGACTGAAGATCTAAAGACTCTGAGTGCAATCTACAGCCAGCTCGGGAATGCATACTTCTACCTGAAAGAGTACTCAAAGGCTCTTGAGTATCACAAGCATGACCTCACCCTGGCCAGGTAAAGCAGGAGATCCCATGTGACTTTGTGATTGTATGAATGGGATTTGTGTCACTGTGCAAATGTGAGATAATGTGATTATGTGTGTATATGGAGCGAGGCATAAGAGACTGAGTGACCCAGTATATGTGACTGGGTACGACTCTATATGTGTGAATGGGCTTGTTTATTATCACAGGTGGGTAAAGGGTGTTAACTCTTAGTGTACCAGCAAAAGAGGATGGATTAAATGTCTCTTTCTTAACCAGTAACCAGGCTTTTTTTCCTGATCTAGTATGTATGCTTCTTTGCCCCCTACCCCAGAGCATTGCCTGTAGACTGGTGACCACTACTCCCACCCACTGGCTGCAATTTCTTAAGGTCTCATGTTCATCACAATTCTCTCCAAGATCTGGCCTACTCACCAAGGACATTTGCCCCACCCCCAAGCCCCAAGATGCCATGTAACCTGGGAATCCCTTCTTCTTCTTCTTCATCCCCTCCTGTCTTAAATGACCTTGACTTTTCATTCTCTCAAAACTAATTCCTGGAGCAGCTAGGTGGCACAGTGGATAGTTTACCAGTCCTGAATTCAGAAGGACCTGAATTCTACTCTGGCCTCTGCTACTTACTACTTGTGTGACCCTGGGCAAGTCATTTAACTCTAACCATAACCCGATTGCCTCAGTTTCCTCAACTGTAAAGGATAATAACAGCACCTATCTTCTCTTTCACACACACATCCCTCCAATGCCTACGATTTATTTATTTTTGCAGTCTACCTCATTGGAACACAGGAATGGTGGGTCATCATACCACAGACTCCCACCCCCACCCCAATTCATCACCCTGGAGGTATTTGCATTTAACAGCTCTGACCCATCTTACCCCTTATAATATACCAGGGCAGATTCTGACAGTGACAGACATCACTGTCACCTATGTTTCCTCTTCTTTCCCCTTCCCTGACTTGGACTCTTGCCACCCCATGCTTCCTTTGGGATGCTCCATGTTAATAAATCTGCAGTATTTTCCCAAAATTTTATTATTTATTTTTAACATTCTTATTTTTAAAATGCAAATTAAAACACCTTTGAAATACCACCTCACACCAATCAGATTGGCTAATATGACAGAAAAGGAAAATGATAAATGTTGGAGAGGATACGAGAAAATTGGGACACTAATGCTCTCTGTTGGTGGAGTTACAAACTGATCTAATTACCATTCTGGAGAGCAATTTGGAACTATGTTCAAAAGACAACCAAAGTTTGATCAAGCAGTACCACTACTAGGTCTGAATCCCAAAGAGATCATATAAAAGGGAAAGGACCTACATGTGCAAAAATATTTATAGCAGCCCTGTTAATGGTGGCAAAATATTGGAAGTTTATGGGATATGCAAATGTGAGATAATGTGATTGTGTGTGTATATGGAATGAGGCATGAGAGACTGGGGAATGACTGAACAAGCTGGGGTATATAAATGTTATAGCATACTATTGTGCAATAAGAAATGATGAACAGGCAGATTTCAGAAAAATCTGGAAAGATTTACATGAACTGATATTGAGTGAAGTAAGCAGAACCAGGAGAACATTGCACACAGTAACAGTAACAGAGTGTGATGATCAGCTCTGAATGTATTAGCTCTTCTCAGAAACACATCGATCCAAGGCAAGTATAAAACACTCATGAAGGAAAATGCTATCCATATCCAGATAAAGGACTAATGGACTCTGAATGCAGATAGGAAGCATATTTTTTTGCATATTTTTTTACTTTGTTCTTTCCAATGTTTTTTTTTTCCTTTTGATCAGTTTCTTTTTCCACAACTATGACAAAAATAGAAATGTTCTACATGATAGCATATGTATAAACTATATCAAACTGTCTACCATTTTCAGAAGAGAGAAGAGGGAGAGAAGGAGAAAAATTTAGAACTCAAAATCTTGTGAAAATGAATGCTGGGGGGGAGAGTGGGCAGCTAGGTGGCACAGTGAATAGAGCATCGGCCCTGGAGTCAGGAGGACCTGAGTTCAAATGCAGCCTCAGACACTTAACACTTACTAGCTGTGTGATCTTGGGCAAGTCACTTAACCCCAATTACCCTGCCTTCCCCCTTGCAAAAGAAAAAAAAAAAGAAAAAAAAGAAAATTAATGCTAAACATTTTCTTGATATGTAATTGAGGGAAAAAAAATACTATTTAAAGCAAAATAAATAAATAAAATTTTAAAAACTTTTTTTAAATTTTAAGTTCCAAATTCTCTCCCTCTTTCCCCCATCCTTTGAGAAGGCAAGCAATATGGCATCAATTTATATGTATGAAATCATGTAAAACATATGTTGATATTTTGCATATATGTTACCCCAAAAGCAAGAAAAATAAGGAAAGTAAAAATATTACACTTCAATTTACACTCAGAGTTCATCAGTTCTGTCTCTGGAGGTAGTTAGCATTTTTCATCATGAGTCCTTCAGAAATGTCTTAGATCATTGCCTTGTTCATATTAGCTAAATCTTTCACAGTTAGTTGTCATTACAGCACAGTGATCTCTTGGTTCTGCTCACTTCACTTTGTATCAGTTCATACAGGTCTTCCCAGGTTTTTCTGAAACCATCCTCCTCCTCATTTCCCCCAACAGAATGTAAGTTTCTTGAAGGGAAGAACTGTTCATTTTCTGACTTTGTATACCCAGCACTAACCACAGCACCTGGCACATAGTATGTGTTTAATAAATAAATGCCTTTTTCATTCATTCATTTATTTACTTAGTAAATATTGAGTTGAATTGAACCGCATGGATCTGACAAAGGAAATAAGCATTTATAAAGTGCCTACTATGTGCCAGGCCCTGTGCCAAGTACCTTACAAATACCGTCTCATTTGGTCTTCACAACAACTCTGGAAGACAGAAGCTGTTATTATCCTTATTTTTACAGTCGAGGAAACTGAGGCGATCGGGTTATGTGACTTGCCCAGAGTCACAGAGCTTGTAAGTGTTTGAGGTTAGAAAGGTTGAGAGAGGACATGAGTAACATCTTTTAAGTCATTGAAGGTGTGGAGAAGGGGAAAGAGGATTTGCTAGAACTAGGCCCCTCTTAGAGGTCCCCTAAAGAGGTAACTTGGGGCTGGGTTGGCTCAGCTGGCAAGGATTTATGGAACTTGTTTCCTTAGAGGTTGGAGATGCTAGTTGCCTTAAAGGGCTTCAGGTGGGAGCTCTGGTTGGCAACAGCTTCCTGATTTAGATGAATGGTGTTTATACATTACTTTATGTCTTTATCTTGCCAACACGCATGAATCTTCTTGTAGAAACAGAATCATGCTCCCTAGTGGGGATCCCCCTGCCCTGTGCTCAGTCTTTGGTTGGCTAAGCCTGGGAATATAAAAATCTGCTAAAGCTGAATTCTTTGCACAGACAGACCAAGTTGTGTCTGAGCTGTATCCGCAAGGCATTCAGACCCTGACCGCCAGAATTACAGGCTTCTCGCTGCTCTGATAGGCACAGTGTGAGTTCAAGGAGGTCCAAGAAGGTGGTTCCTTTTAGGATCAAAGTCAAAGTTTCTGTTTCAGGCTGGCTAAGGGGATGAGCCACAGTGCTCAGGGCCTGGATGGGGGAGGAGAGGAGGTCATCTGAGCCTGAAGGACCCCAACTTCTGCTCTAGAGACTTTCTGCTAAGCTAATCTACTGTCTTCCCTCCTCTGTTCCCTCAGAACTATTGGAGACCGAATTGGGGAAGCCAAGGCCAGTGGCAACCTGGGCAATACCCTCAAAATCTTGGGTCGTTTTGAGGAAGCTGTTGTCTGTTGCCAGCGACATTTGGACATTTCCCAGGAACAAGGTGACAAGGTAAGAGCCCAAAGGCTGACATTTCTCCAGAAGACCCAACTTTTCTTTATCCAGCTCTCTCTTCCCACCCCCATCTCTCTAGGATGCCCCCCTTCCAAGGTGACCATCTCCTGCTCTCTCCTAACCAAGTGTATGTCCAGACTAATGGAGGGGCAACATTTGATTCACAAATGCAGAGGTGTTATTTCAATGTCCAATTGTCTATTTCATTGGATGGAAAGAGATTGGAAGGGAGTATAGATACAGATAATCCAAAACTTTGAATAATTTTTTAAAAATCCTTTTTGGATCAAAAATACTGCTACAAACAGGCTCTACATTTGAATGTGGGTGTGTCAGATACTCTCAGATTTCACAAACTTTCAGCTCTAAAGAATGAAGGCACATAGTAAATCAGTCCCCAGCTTCCTCATTCTGCCCCCTTCATTTCCCTATACTATTCAGTCAGTCCGTTCAGTGGACTAACAGCATCACTTCAGTTCCACCAAGATTTACTAAGCTCCTACGCTGTGGCAGGTATTATGGATACCAAAACAAAAAGGAAACAATCCCTACAATAAAGGGATGTATTCTACCAAGGGGAAGCAACTCATGCCTAGACAAAGAAGCAGCAACTAGGCAGAATTTCCTACTTTCCCTTTCAACTTCCTTAGGGTTCTAAATCACCTTCTCTGGAATCTGGGAGAATTTGGTTTCAAAGGCCTTAACTCCCAATTCCTGCTGGGCTCAGTAAAGGAGTGAATAGAAATGGCCGGTCTGGACTTAAGCAAAATAGGACAATAAAGTTAACACCAACATCAAAACCCAACTTGCTGTCGTGTGTATAATCAATACTAGACTGTGCTAAATTAATCTGGTACAAAATTTCAGGTCAGACCACAAGTATCTCATTCTTTCTATTAGGTTTAATTTTATAGTCTGCCCTATTTTAAAAAATGCTATTTTGAGAGGAGGAGCTCAAGAGTATGAAATAGGTAGTTCCTTCTTTGCAGGAAGGTGTTTTTCCTAAATGGTTTGTACCTCTACAGGTGGGGGAAGCAAGGGCCCTCTACAACATCGGTAATGTGTATCATGCCAAGGGGAAGCAGCTGTCCTGGAACTCTGCCCAGGACCCAGGTCACCTGCCCCTGGATGTCCGGGAGACACTGCAGAAAGCTTCAGAATTCTATGAGTGAGTAACCATTTGGGATGCACCTCATCAGCTCCAGCCAAAGCATAGCTTTAGGTCTCCTTTTCTGGCTCACACTTTCCTACGGGGGGAGAAGCTAGGCCATGGCCTTTAGCACTGTAAGCAGGAATGATTACTCAGATGGACTCTTGGGATCCCACAGGCAGAATCTGTCTCTGGTGAAGGAGCTGGGAGACCGAGCTGCCCAGGGTCGGGCCTATGGGAACCTTGGCAACACCCAGTACCTCCTGGGAAATTTTAGTGAAGCCATCACCTTCCACAAGGAGGTAAGTGATTATCCCTGGGGCCTTTTTCCTCCTTCTGGGGTCAAAGTGTGTCTCTTGAAGCATAGAATTACTTAAGAAGCAACCTCCTCTTTCTATAGAGGAAAAAGCTGAGGGCTTAAACAGAAGGGTTTTATTCATGATAACAACCAGTTAAGTGCAGCTAGGTGGGGCAGTGAATAGAGTGGAATCAGGAACCCTCATCTTCCTGAGTTCAAATCTGCCCTCAGACACTCATTAGCTGTGTGACCCTGGGCAAGTCACCTCACCCTGTTTGCCCAGTTATGTCATCTGCAGAACAAGCTAGAGGAGAAAAAGGCTTTTAGTATCTTTTTAGTATCTTAGATACTTTAGTATCTTTGCCCAAAAAACCCCAAATGGGTTGTAGAGTCACACACAACCAAAAAAACAACTGAACTATGCAATGGTTAAGTCAGGACTAGATTCCAAGTCTCTTGCCTCCCAATGTGGTATTCTTTTGACAAGTACCAATAATCTCTCCCATTCTACACATACAAACACATACAGACACACACACACACACACACACACTCCCTCCAGATTGTCTCATATGGGACTTAGTCTCCAAAGAGGAACAAAGAGCTAAATGAGACACAAAGATCCAGTTCTCCTACACATAATGGATATGATTTGAACATGTTGAGTCAGGAGATATCTGTGGAACATCTAATTCAAAATATCCTAGTTTGTGATACAGGTCTGGAGTTTAAGAGAGAGACTAGGACTAGATATATATATTCATTTGTGAATCATGTGCATGGAAATGATCATCAAATCCAGAGGAACCAATTAAGTCACCGTGGGAGAGACTGTAGAGAGCAAAGAGGGACCAGGACAGAGGTGTGCCTTGGGGTACACGCACTGTTAAATGAGGGAGGCGACCCCCTGCTAATGATCAAATAAGAAAATGCTTATAAAGCACTTTGCAAACCTTGAGCCATATAAATGCTAACTATGGTTCTTTTACCTCCTCTGCTTCCTTATGCCTTCAGATAGACTAACAAATTGTACTCAGCCTCCCAGCTCCAAGGCTCCTCCCCTGCCTCCAAAGCCTCTAAGTGGCATAGTAGATTGAGTACTGAACCTTGATTCAGGGTGCCCTGAGTTCAAATTCTGTCTCTGATACTTACTAGCTATGTGATCCTGGGCAAATTACTTAATGTGTCTGTTTCCTCATCAGTAAATGGGGATAATAATAACGCCTACCACTAAGGATCATTGTTGAGGATGATATGAGATATTTGGAAAGTGTTATATAAATGCTGGCCAACATTATTATTAAATGGCAGATTCCTTATCTTGATTGGGGGAGAATAGTGACAAAGACTATGCAAAAGCAATAGGTGATGGAGAACAGCAGGTACAAGCTATACATAATGGGCCTTCAGTTTCACGTCCAGGCCTCTTTTTCTGTCCTACTACGGTATGTGAAAATGCCAATTTTATTTGCTGTTTGTTGAGTTCAGAATAAAAATAAACTAAAGAAAAAGGAAATCAGTGGATAATCCATGACTAGAAATTCCAGTTAACTTTGGAATTCACTTAGGGGTTAATTATTTTGTAGACAAATTTAGCCCAATTTTTAAAAAGAGCTTACCGTTCCTGAGTACAAGCTGCCTGTTGCTAGGCAGGAGAATGATTTACCCATGGTAGATAATTGAGAGGATCTTGGTTCCTCCTCTAGGCCCAGAGGGGGATGGAGCCTTCCCTTGCTTCACCCCCACCCCCATTTGTTTTCAGTAGCAGGATTCATGAGAACAATGCCCATTCAATGAATACTCATTCATTACTTTTCCTCCATAAGCTCTATGTATGAATCTTTGTTTTTCAGAGACTTGCCATTGCCAAGGAATTCGGAGACAAAGCCGCTGAAAGGAGAGCATACAGTAACCTGGGGAACGCCCACATCTTCTTGGGACGATTTGATGTCTCAGCAGAGTACTACAAGTAAGTGGTCTTCCTGGGGGCCACTGGCTGTCAGGAGGCTGGAGACTCTCCCTAATATGGCATTTGATTCCCTAGGGACCCAAGTTTGAAGGCCAAATCGTTTGAGGAGATGGCATTTGCTCTTGGCCTCAAGGGCCAAGATTCCCTCAAGGGCCTTCAAGATTCCCTCAAGGCCTCAGAAATATATGGATCCAAAAAAATATCATTGCTTAATCATTTCGGTGTCTCTGACTCTTTGTGACCCCATGGCTCCGCGTTTTCTTGGCCAAGATACTAGAGTGGTTTCCCATTTTTTTTTCTCCAGCTCATTTTACAGGTGAGGAAACTAAGGCAAAGAATATTAAGTGATTTGTCCAGGCTCACACAGCTAGTAAGTGTCTGAGGCTGGATTTGAGCTCAAGTCTTCCTGACTCCAGGCCCAACTCACTCTGTCCACTGAGCCACTTAGCTGCCCAAGATAACTTAGGAGGAGATTTTGATAGACTAATGTTTGGAAAAAATCAATTCATCCACAAGTAATTATTAAGCACTTATTATTTGCCTGGCACAATGCTAAGCAATGGAGATGCAAAAACAAAAGTGATGCCCCTGACCTCAAGGAGCTTACTATCAATGTAGGAAGCCACAAAAGAAATGAGATGTCTTTGGGAAATAAAAATACAGGACAAAAGTATCCAGAGTCTCAGGTTACTGCTCTTCTTTCCCCTACCTCTCTCCCATCCATAGCCAAAAGGTCCACAGGAAAGGGTCCAAGTCCTTATTTAGGAGAGTGACAGGTATCATAGGAGGAGAGGATTAGAGATGAAAAGGACCTGGGGGAGGGGGGTGCAGCTAGATAGCTCAGTGAGTAGAGCACTGGCCCTGGAATCAGGAGGACTTGAGTTCAGATCTGGTCTCAGACACTTAGCTAGCTGTATGACCTTGGGCAAGTCACTTAACCCCAATTTCCTTGCCTTACCCCCTCAACAAAAAAGGGAAAAAAGTATAGTTTCACAAAAAACAAAAACAAAAAAAAGTATGTTTCAAATTTGACTTGATTTCCCAAAATTTAACATAGGTGGAACTTTTCATGATTGTACCCACTGAATAAAGTAAGATGTCTATGAAATTGAAATAAAACACTCTTTAAACTGGGGGGGAAAAAAGGACCTTGGAAGCCTTCTAGTCCAGTTCCTTCATTTTATAGGTGAGGAATCAGAGGCTTGGAGAGGTTAACCGACTCGCCAGATTTGATGCCCTTTTCTCCATCTTCACTCTCCTCAAGGAGGAGAGTGCAACTTGCTACTGACTGCCCTGACTTCCTAGACGTTCCCCTATTTGGATCTTCATGACGCTGCTCTCCAGCTTCTCCTCCTCCCTGTCTAACCATTCCCTCCTCTGCTGATTCATCTTCCATGCCTCTCACAAACAGCAGATGCACACCAAGGTCCTCTCCTACATCTTCTCCTTGTTCTCTTTAGTCTTTGATTTGGTGACATTAGCTCCCCTGGGTTTAATTATCATATCTATACACAGGATTTCCAGATCTGTATATCCAGTCCTAGTTTCTCTGCTAAGATCCAGTCTAATGTCAAAAAATATTTATTAGACATTTTGAGCGAATTCCATTTCTTGTTCAGTCATTCAGTTATGTCCAACTCTTCATGGCCTCATTCACCATCCTGTCCATGAGGTTTTCTTGGCAGAGATACTGGAGTAGTTTGCCATTTCCTTCTCCAGTGGATTAAGACAAACAGAGTCTAAGTGACTTGCCCAGGGTCACACAGCTAATGAGTGTCTAAGGCCAGATTTGAACTCAGATCTTCCTGACTCCAGGCCCTATCCACTACACCACCTAGCTGTCTCCTGAATGTCCCATAGACAACTTAAACTCAACATAGCCAAAACATAGTTCATTATCTCTCTCCAAAAGCCCAACCCTTCCCCATACTTCCCTATTACTGTTAAAGGCATCATCATCTCATATTCAAGGCTTGAGTATCATCCTCAGCACCTCACTTGGACCCCACGTATCCAATCAGTTGCCAAATCTTATAGTTTTTCCACAATATTTTTCATGCCCCCTCATCTCTACTCACCCAACCACCACCCTAGTTCAGGTCCTCATCACCTCCTATCTAGCCAATTGCAATATCCCCCTTTTTGGTTTTTCTCCCTCAGCTTCTCCTCTTTCCAGCCCAACCTCCACATGGTCACTAAGGTGATTTTCCTAAGCATAGGTCCACTCATTGTCACCTCCCTACTCAGTAAACTGCTGTGGCTCCCTACCTTTTCCATGATCAATCAAATGTAAACTCCTCTGTTCCGCATTTAAAATCTTTTAGACCCTGGACCCTTCCTACCTTTCCAGTCTTCTTATATTTTATTCCCTCTTGGATCCGGCTTCCTCAGTGTTGCCCTCTCTGTGACTTTCCACTAGCCAGCCCAGTGCCTGGAATGCGCTACCTCCTCCTCTCCAGCTCTTTGAATTCCTGGTTTCCTTCAAGTCTCAGTTCAAGTGCCACCTACATGAAGCTTTCCCTGATCCCCACCCCCTCTAGCTGCTAGTGCCCTCCCTCCCAAAACTACCTTGTTTTCATTTTGTTTTGATTAGATATATTGTTGTGTACGCACATGTCTCTGCCATTAGAAGTCCTTCAGGATGGGAACTTTTCGCTTTTGTCTATATCTCTAATGCCATTGCCCAGCACATAGGAAGCATTTAATAAATACTTTGTCCATGAATTTCATTAATTAGTTAATTAAATAAAAACTTAAGTGACCCCCCCCCATCACCTCCAGGATCAAATATAAAATCCTTTGTTTGCTGTTCAAAGCCCGGTATAACCTGTCCCTCTTCCCTGAGAACCTTTCTAGCCTTCTTTTACCTTAGACCCTCCCAAGTACCCTGTGACTCAATGACCCTGGCTTTCTTATCAAACAAGACACTTCATCTCTATCTCTCCATTCTGGATCTTTCGCTGGCTTTCCCCCCATGCCAGAAATGCCCTCCTTCCTCATCCCTGCCTCCTGGCTTCCTTCAGATTCCAGCTAAAATCCCACCTTCTACAGGAATCTTTTCCCAGTCCCACTTAATTCTAATGCCTTTTCTCTGTTGATTCTTTGCAATTTATCCTGTATATAGCTTGTTTCAGCATAGAGTCTTTACATGTTATCTGTCTCCCTCATTAGACTGTGAGCTCAGATCAAATATTGTCTTTCACCTCTATTTGAAACCCCAATTCTTAACACAGTGCCTGGTACATATAGGTGCTTAAGTAATATTTCTTGACCAAGTGAGAGGAGCAAACTCAAGGGTCTTGATCCTTTGGGGAAGGCTTCTGAAACAGGAATATTCTTGTACTTCATCCCTATCCTCCCATTCTCCCCCAAATCCTTTCTACTGGGGAGCCCTTTTTGAGAGGCTGATTGGGAGATCTCTGTGGTAAACCAAACAAGTTGCTTGCCCCCTGGTGGCCATTCTAGGAAGTGTAGGAGATGACGTCCTAGGTGTTCACCTGAGGAAGATACAACTATCCCCTGAAATACTAGCAGGGACATCCAGATACAGAGGTATAAGGAAATGCCACCTCCCCAGGGGCACATATTGCTTTAAGGGGCTACCAGAAAGGATGCTGGGCAGGATACACTTCCCTTTGAAGGAAACTCCAGTGGTTTGTGTTTTTTTCTTAACTACCCCCAACCCAGGCCACATCCACAATCCTCACGACACCCCTAAACCTGACCCTGAAAATGTTCCCCTTCTTGAATATGCTTTCTCGACAGTGACCCTATTCTGAGCATGACCCTACCCACCCATTACCCCCCCTACATACCCATGCATTCACAATTTTTGCTTTGGGATGAGAATTGATTGAGCAGAGGAGACTAGGGAGGAATCGTTTGACTTCCTACCTACAAAACAGGACCAGGTTATGATGGATGACGTTCAGCCCAGTCTCCTCCATCCATTTCTCATGCAACCCTGCCATATCACAAATTAGCTACGTGAGGCACTCTGAATCTCAGTTTTTTCATATATATGATACCATAGCTCTAGAGTTGGAAGAGTCCTTAGTGGCCATCTAGAAGGCCAGCCCTTGAGGCCCAAGGAAGTTGAATGAAAGGAGGGGATTCAAGTTGATGGTCTCTAAGGCCCCTCTTAGTTCTGATGTTCTGTGATTCTCTCCTGGCTGCCCCAGACCTCTTTCCTGGCAGCCTGGCCTGATGGGGAAATCTTTTTGTCCTAAATACAGAAAGACCCTCCAGCTGTCCCGACAACTGAAGGACCAGGCTGTGGAGGCCCAGGCCTGCTACAGCCTTGGCAATACCTATACACTTCTACAGGACTATGAGCGCGCGGTTGAGTACCACCTACGACACCTGCTCATTGCCCAGGAACTGGGGGACAGGTACAAACACGGGGCCTGCTATGTTAGATGTTGGGGAGTGGGCTGCAGGAGAAGAGGCCTGGGATGAGGGCAATAGGTGATGACCACAAAAAAGAGAAGATAGCCAGGGAAGGGGGGTGAATGTGTGTGTGTGTGTGTGTGTGTGTGTGTGTGTGTGTGTGTGTGAGTGAGTGACTAGGAAGCTGATCATTAGACAGATTCTGAGTTTCTGAAGGATGGGGCTGATGAGTCCTGTCAGACTTCCAGCAGTGCTCCCCAAGGGGTCACACCTATGATCTCTGAAGCCCAAGATTTTGTCCCTAACAGCTCTCAGTCCTGTGCCACCCCCCATCCCTTATGCTCTAGTCCAGGGGTGAGGAACCTGCGTTCTTGAGGCCACATGTGGCCCCCTAGGTCCTCAAGTTTGGCCCTTTGATCAAACCCAAACTTCACAGAACAAATCACCCTAATAAAAGGACCTGTTCTGTAAAACTTCAATCAAAAGGCCGCACCCAAGGACCTAGAAAGCCCCATGTGACCTCAAGACTGCAGATTTCTCACCCTTGCATCCTCTGCCGGAGGAAAGATAGCAAATGCAGCAGAATTGTGGGTTTGTCCTGCCACTAGATGGAGCAACAACATCAAATGTGTAAAGAAGGGACATGAGCAATTATGGGGAGCTGGTGTTGCAATGCCAGGGGAACCCCCGGTATAAGGGGAAGAGTACCTGAACTTTGCTATTCCCCAAATGGGGAACAGTTTAGGACTTGAAGCAGCAGGAAATGGGGATTCTCTAAGACCAGACCCATTTGGCTTGGCCAGATTTTGGGTCAGATCCATTTAACTGGGCACTTAACTCACCCATGCAAAATGATTTTCCTAAACAATCTGGCTGACCAAACCTTTTTTACTGACCCTTCCCTCATTCAATGGCTCATACATTAATTCATTCACCCTATTCATATTTGAGCACCAGTTATTCCTTATGTGACCAATTATGTGCAAGAACCTAAACAGTCAAAGTCCCTATTTTAAAGGCGAACACCCACCAGAACTGTGGCTAGGGCTGCCCTTGGGGAAGGCTGCCTTGTGGTGAGTCTCTTCCTAGGTTGAGGAGAATGGCAGAGATCTTAAACCCAGGCTGACTTTAGAGAAAGTACCCAAACTCTGTGCATTGTCTTCCTCCTATCTGAAAAATGCCCCCTCACCTCACTGCTTTGCTGATGTCAGAACCATTATTTTTCATTACGTTGCAGGGATTTTGAACACAAGGCGGAGGTGGGGAATTTAAAAATAAGACCCTACTGTTCAGAACTCACTTTTAGCTTGGTCTTGATGAGACTTTTTTTTGCTGTGGGTTGAGGGAAGAAGTCTAAAGGGAAAGGGTGAAGCAAGAGTGCCTGGACCCTTAGTCTTACTGTGGAATGAATGGGTCTTGATGATGTTTCCTGTTTGGCAGAGTGGGTGAGGGCCGAGCCTGCTGGAGTCTGGGAAATGCTTATGTGTCCCTAGGAAGTCATGAACAAGCAGTGACCTTTGCCAAGAAACATCTCGAGATCTCCCATGAGGTGAGATGAGTCCCTCCTATCCAAAGATGTTTAGTTTGCAAATCAGGCCTGCTGGTGACCTTCCATGGTGTCTTGGGTAGCTCTGAAAGTCCCTAATCAATTATTTTTTTATTCTTCATCATTTTTTAAAAATTTGTTTACTATTAGTTTACTACATTCAGTTCCACAGGCTTTAATGCCTTTGTTTAAGGACATTTTAAATCATCTATCTTCAGGGAAGACATGGTATGGGGATTAGATGATCTTAAAAGATCTTTTCAGCTCTAAAATTCTAGGATCTAGGACCTAGATAAGAGCTGAAAGATAAAGCTCAAATTCCTTTGGCCTAGTGCTCAGAGAGGATGAAATTAGGAAAACTGGGTTAAGTTCCAGCACTGACATATCTAATTGTATGACCTTGAGCAAACTTATGCAGCAGAAAGTTTGCTGGATTTAAAGTCAGAAAGACCCAGGTTCAAATACTACTTTAGATTCTAACTAGCTGTGTGACCCTAGCCAAGTCATTTCAATGGTCCATGCCTCATTTTCCCTCTCTGTAAAATGAAAAGTTTGGGCTCAACAGTTTCTGAAGTCCTTTTAGGTTCTAAATCTATGGCTCTATGACCTCTGGGATCCCTAGATCTATCATTTGAAAAACAAATAAAAATATTTGTATTACCTGCCCTTTTTTAAGCTTACATTTATTATAAAACACTTTAAGGCTTGCAAAGTGCTTTAAATACATATTCTCATTCTGTTCTCACAATAACTGTTGAGGGAGATGCTATTATTATCCCCATTTTAAATTTGAGCAAACTGAGACAAAGAAAAAATCCCCTTACTTCCTCAGAATTACACAGCAAGCAAACGTTTGAGGCAAGATTTGAACCCGGGCCTTCCTGATTCCAACTCTATATGCTTGTACCTCTCTAGTATAGTAATAAGGAAAGCACTTTATAAACACTAAATTTAAATATGAAATACTGCTACTATAGTCTGCCTCCTTTTTTGTCCTCGCCCACCAGCCCTATCTCCAAAACCTCCATACCAACCAGGATGGCTGTCCCCACAGCCTCCAGCTTTTTAGCTCTCATGCTCTCCCCCTCGCCTGAAATGGCTTTGTGACCATCTAATCTTACCCACTCTTCAAGGCCTGGCTCATCTGCTGCCTCCTCTGGGAAGCCTTCCCTTACCACCAAAGTCTGAATAGATTTTCCTTTTTTTCTAAACTCTCCTAGCACTTAAAGTTTGCATTACTCATTTGGCACTTAACACAGACTTCCTTGTGTCTTTAGTTAAGGTTTTATTTATATGTGTTTTATCTCCCCAACTGGACCAAGATCCATGAAGTCATGTCTCAAGTGTTTCTATATTCCCCATGGTACCTACTGCAGAACCTGGCATATAGTAGGCATTGATCAAGATTAGTTGGTCATCATGGTGTCTGAGTCCCTGATATTTGACCCTTCTGTCCATATTCTGCCCAACAGTAATCCTCAGGGAGGATAAAGAAAGAAAAGGGGGGTGTGTGACTAGGTGGTACAGTAAATACAGTACCAGCCCTGGAGTCAGGAGGACCTGAGTTCAAATTCAACCTTGGACACTTAACACAAAAAAATTACCGGGTGACCTTGGTCAAGTCACTTAACCCCAATTGCCTTACACTTTCCCCTCCAAAAAGCAAAAAAGAGAGAGAGAGACAGAGAGAGAAAGGAAGGAAGGAAGGAAGGAAGGGAGGAAGAAAGGAAGAAAAAGGGATGGAGGGGTCAGGACATTAATAAGGCATAGCCTTACTGGGATTCATAACTTTTTTTCATGACGTCAAACCCTTTGGATGTCTGGGGAAACCTATGGAACCCTTCTCAAAAAAAAAAATAATTTAACACAAAATAAAATGCATAGGATTACAAAGGAATCCAATTATATTGGAATATAGGCATCAACATAATTTTTAAAAACACAAAACAAGTTCACAAACCACTGGTTAAGAATCCTTGGCCTAGAAGATGAGACAGTTGCCTTGGTTAGAATGCCTAGGCCTGGTGGTGTCTGAATGGAGCTCAGTCCTTTGACATTAGTCTACCGAGTGAGTAATTTTCATTCCCAGACAGTTTAGAGCCCCAGGCATCTTGGATCTTGGTGTATTCTGCAGAGAGCAGGGCTCTTTGTAGAAGAGGGAGGGAGGGAGGGGAGATGGGAGGAAGAAGGCACTCAACCATGAAAGAAATCACATTGTGCTAGAAGCCCAGCTCAGTAACTGTATGGGCCTTTGTGCTTGTGTTGATTGGCAGGAATGGGGTACCCCCCCCCCCCACACACAGCAAGGGTAATGATCCCCTGAGCTGGGCTAGGCTAGACGGTCTTCTGTCCCCATCATTGAGGAAGCACACAGCTTTCCTCAGCTCTGAGCTTGGAGAGCTGCCTGCTAGCTCCAGGCTTCCAGCTGGAGGCCAAGCCCGGGGGAAGCACAGCCGAGCTTTCTTAAACAGAGGATGACAACAATGCCAGGGCTGTCTGCTGCTTCCCAGGCTTGGAGAAAAGGGGGCAGGGAGGCCCTTAGAAGGGCCTTAGAAAGTGGGGGGAGGGCCTTAGAAGCTTGCAGGTGCTGCTTGGGGACATGACAGGGATAGGCCCCCCAAAATGGTTGTTTCAGGTGTGTCACCCCCAAATCAGTAAGTGCCAGGAGGAGAGAGGAGGACCATAATGAGAGCTGTTGCCATCCATTCATCAGCATGTATCTATTGGCCCCATCCTCAGAAAATCACAACTCCTTGATGTGCCAACATATTTATCAGTTCCTCTACTGTATGGCTAGCATCATGCTTGTTACAGGGGAAAAGGGAGAATAAAAAAGGAAAAGACATGGTCTCTGCTCTCAAGGGCACTTTTAATCTAGCAGAGAAGATAAGAGTCACATGAAACAAAAACAACCAAGATTATATGTAAACAAAGACTTTATGAGCTATTGGGGATCATCAGGGGCTGAGGAGAGGTGGAGGGAGAATTTGAACTGGCTGGGAAGCCTTGAAGGGGGAGCCTGACAGCCTCTCAGCTTGTCCTCTCTTCTCAGTCTAGTATCTGAAAGGACCAGACTGTCTTACCACTGTGTGTCTTTGGGCTTTTTTCCTACCTTCTCTGTGCCCCAACTAAATATATGACCTCTTGGTGGGTTAGAAAGAGTGAAGAAAAAGGAAATTAGGAAGGTAAGGAATTTTACATCAGTCTAGCAAGGCCTGGAAAGAAAGAAGAGCCCAAACACTGAGCAAAATGATGACACCCTCCTTTTCTCATCTCCTGTCAGAACATACGAATAGCGTCCTCTCTTCTAGAGAAAGTCAAGGACAACACAGTGGCATCAGAGAGTTTTCCGTTCATTTCCAAGACAAACTGGAATTTCAGTGTCACAGCATTAGGGAACAAAATTCAGCATTATGTAAATACTCTACTCTCCGAAGGACTTTGTTAAATGATAGTTTTTTTCTATAAGGAGGGCCCTGAAAAGATTCTAAAAATACTAGTTAAAGATATTAAAATAATAGTGATAATTATCATGCCTAACATTTGTCCAGCACCCTCTAAAGGAGCAGCGTCAAACTCAAATAAAAAGGGAGCCGCATTCTTGTGGGTTTCACATTGACCTAGAAAACCACATGTTAGTATTATGTTCTATTGCATTTTCATTTATTTTGTTAAACATTTTCCAGTCACATTTTAATCCTGTTTGTGTTTGACTTCTCTGCTTTGGAGTTTCCAAAGGACCTCCCCTCCCCCCCCCACATATGTCTCCAGCTCTTAGCACCTAGTAGGTAGGTAGGTAATAAATGTTTGTTTACTGACTGACATTCATGATCTTATTTGGTCCTTTCTACCATGTGGGGTAGACTCATCAACATAAAAGGAGAGAACTGGAAGGGACCTTAGAGGTCACCTAGCACAGCCCCATTATTTTATGAATAGGGAGACTGAAGTCCAGAGAAGGAAAGCTCAAGCAAAAACATTAGTAACAAAGCCAGAACTAGAACCCAGGTCCCTTGACTTAAAGTACAGTGCTGACTCCCAGTCCAGGTCTCTTATTTCTAGCAAATTCCACATCATTTATCAGTCTCTTGTTTTATGCTAGATGCTGGGGATAGAAAGACAAAAATGAAAGTATCCCTGCCCTCAAGAGGCTTACATTCTACTGGGGGAAGTGACAAGTATACACAAATTAATTTTTTTTAAGTCAAAGTACACCGTGATAACTTATTTTGATTCAATCCTAACTTTCTACAGTTTTCACATCCTGTCACCTCCTGCTGTTTAACAGTGTCTTCCCTTGTTCCTGTACTCTACCCCCTCAAATATTCACTCAATCCTCCCATCTCTCTTTGTCTCCTTCCCTCCCTTGTGACTCTGCCCTTTTTTTCTGAGCCACCCCCACCTCCTAGAAACAGCCTAGCAATTCTACATCATGTCACCTTTCTAAACCCCATCTATTCTAAAAATTTCCTAGTGCCTACCCCAATCCCCCAATCCACTGCATTGTGACGGCTCTATTTAGTATAACTATTAGTAGGTGCCAGGTACCCTATGCCAAGCTAGGGAGCAAGCATCAGAGATAACTGCCCCTGAGCTTGGGCTGAGATAGGGAAAGAAGGGACAGGGAAAGAAGTCCCCTCCTCCCCCTCCCCCGCCCCCCCCCCAGGAACTCTCAGAGACCTAAGTCAACAGATCTAGCAATAATAAGTCATAGAAATTTTAGGGACACCAAAAAGGCTGCCTCCCACAGAATAGCTAGATGATGTCTGAAATTGCAAATGTTAGAGCTTCATTCCTTTGGCTTAAGACAAAGAGGAAATGTCCTTTATTAAAATGCAAGGGGCGGCTAGGTGGCGCAGTGAATAGAGCACCGGCCCTGGAGTCAGGAGTACCTGAGTTCAAATCCGGCCTCAGACACTTAATACAAAAAACTAGCCGTGTGACCTTGGGCAAGTCACTTAACCCCAACTGCCCTCCAAAAAGCAAAAAAAATAAAATAAAATAAAATAAAATAAAATGCAAGCCCTTACCCTGAGAAAGCTCATGCATACTAAACTTCCTCAGTCATAGGATCATAGCTTGTTTTTCCCCAATATATTTGTATTTGTTTCCTTAAATATTTCTCAATTACATGTAAAGAAAATTTTAACTTTTTTGCAGGCATTGGAATTAAGTGACTTGCCAAGGGTTACTCAGCTAGTAAGTGTCTGAGGTCAAATTCGAACTCAAATCCTCTTGACTCTATGGCTGGTTCTCAATTCACTGTGCCACCTAACTGCCCAACATTTGTTTTTTCAAATTTTGAGTTCCAAATTCTCTCCCTCCCTCCCTTCTCCTCCTCTCTCTTTGAGAAGACAAACAATTTGATATAGATTTTACATGTGAAGTCATGCGAAACATATTTCCATAATAGCCATGTTGCAAAAGAAAACACAGACAAAAAAAACCCACAAGAAAAATAAACTAAAAAAAGTATGCTTCAGTCTTCATTCAGATTCCATCAGCTCATTCTCTGGAGGTGGACAGCATTTTTCATCATTTGTCCTTTGGCATTGTCTTAGATCATTTTTTTTTATCAGAGTAGCTAAGTCTTTCACATTGATCATCCTTACAGTATTGCTATTACTACGTACAATGTTCTCCTGGTTCTGCTCACTTTACTTTGCATCATTTCATATAAGTCTTCCCAGGTTTTTCTGAAAGCATCCTGCTCATCATTTCTTATAGAACAATAGTGTTCCATCACAATCATATACCCAACGCGTTCAGCCATTGCCCAGTTGATTGGCATCTTCTCAATTTCCAACTCTTTGCCACTACAAAAAGTGCTGGTATGAATATTTTAGTATTTTTAAAAATCTCTTTGAGATACAGACCTGGTAGTGGTACTGCTCGGTCAAAGGGCATGCACCGTTTTATAGCTCTTTGGGCATAGTTCCAAATTGTTCTTCAGAATGGTTGCATCATTGCACAAGTCCACCAACAGTGCATCAGCGTCCCGATTTTTCCACATTGTCTCCAGCATTTGTCATTTTCATTTTCTGTTCTAATAGCCAGTCTGCTAGGCATGAGGAAGGTCATAGGATGTTAAGAACTAGACGGAACCCTGGACATTATCATATACCACCTCCTTTGTTTTATATATGAGGAAACTGAGGCCAGAGAAGGAAAGTGACTGTTAATGGGCATCAAAGCAAGGATTAGAACCAATATCTTTTTGTCTCTTAATCCAAGGTTCCCTATGGTGGATATATGGTCAGTTTGAAATGTATTTGAGGAGTCAGAAGGGTAGGAGAAGGATGGTGCCACAAACAGAAACTCGAGTACCTCCCTCTAAAATTGCAATGTAGGCCTTGTTATAAATCCGTTCTTAATGCTTTTGTGTGCCGTGGATCCCTTTTTGCTGTCAGGTGAAGCCAATGGATCTCTTCTCTGTATGTTGTTTTTAAATCAAGCAGCTTCATGATGTAATGGAGAGAACATTGGACCTGGAGTCAGGAAGATCTGAATTCAAATCTGACCTCAGATATTTACTAGCTGTGTGACTCTGGGCAAGGCACTTAACCTCTGTCTGCCTCAGTTTTCTCATCTGTAAAATGAGGATAATATTAGCACCTATCTCCCCAGGTCACTGAAACACTTTGCACACCTTAAAGCACTATCTCAATGCCAGCAATTATTATTAAACGCATAAAATAAAATGCACAGGATTACAAAGGAGACTGTGTTGAAATGTAGTTTTTAAATGAAAAACAAACAAAAAAACCAAGCTCCCAGAGTACCTGTGTCTGCCATCCTAATGCGCATACCTTTCCCTCCACCCTGGTGTTTGCTTTGCAGATTGGAGATAGGAATGGAGAGCTCACTGCCCGCATGAACATTGCCCAGCTTCAGCTGGCCCTTGGTGAGGATATCAACACCAAGGCAGGGGACAAGCCTCACTACCCTGGCTATGAAGCTCAAGGTAGGTGCTTTCTGGGACCCTGCTGGTCCCTATGTTGTCCAGATAATGTGGGATAGAGGAATGTTGTGGATGCTTTTTATGTGGGTGGGACAAGTAGGCACAGTCATCAGTTTGTACCTTTTTCATGAAGCCAACTGACCAAACTCAATGTTAAGATTAAAATAGGGAGCGGCTAGGTGGCGCAGTGAATAGAGCACTGGCCCTGGAGTCAGGAGGACCTCAGTTCAAATCCAGCCTCAGACATTTGACACACTTACTAGCTGTATGACTTTGGGCAAGTCACTCAACCCCAACTGCCCTCCAAAAAGCAAAAAAAAGAAAACAACGAAACAACAAAAAAAGATTAAAATAGGATACTATCTTGTTGCAGCAAAACATAGGGAGGAAAACAGGAACTGGATTCAGAGAAATAAGACACTGTGATGGTTTGTGTCTTGTTTCATTGAAGGAAATGAGGCAGATGAAGATTTGTGCCTCGTTTTACCTGGAAGAACCAGGTTCCATAGTGGCTTGCCGTGAAGGGCAAGAGAGCTAGATTATGTACGGGACTTTGGTCTTTGTGTTCCCAAGATTTGGAGTCTCTGGAGGAGGGAAGGAAAAAGCCATTCCCTGCCCCACTCCCTGAGAGCCCCCTGTGGGCCTGGCTATTGATAGCTCCTGGACAGTGCCCTCTCCCTAAGAGGCTGTGGAGGACAGGGACCAGAAGAGCAATGCTCCAAAGAAGTCTGTCTGCCTCCCTGGACGGAGGGAAGCCCTGCCCGTGTATTGTGCCAAGCCATATGGAATGCTGTGGCCAAATTCATACCTGCTGCGTTCTCTGTAGCTCTAGCTGCCACATTTTAGAAAGGTCATTGACAGGAGTATAGTTAGAAGAACCCTGGTTCTGAATCAGAGGATCTGGGTTCAAGTCCTGCTTCTGACCCTTGCTACCTGAGTGACCTCAGGCAAGTGAGTTAATCTCTCTGGGCCTCAGTTTCCTCATTTGTAAAATGAAAGAGTTATACTAGATGGTCTCTGATAAACTTTCCAGCCCTAGATCCTATGAAGCAATTGGCGATTGGAGAAGCATGGAGAGCAATGAGTGTGGTTTTATGGGATAGAACACTAGATTTAGGAAGACCCGGTAGCTGTATGACCTTGGACAAGTCACTTTATCTCTGTGGGCCTTGGTTTCCTCATTTGTAAAGTGAGGGTGTTAGACTAAATGACATCTGAGGTCCCTCTCAGCTCCAGATCTGTGATACTATGGTGAGGGGACTCAAAACTATTGTATAAGAGCAGGCAAAGTAGGTGGGGGTGGTTAACCTGGAAAAGACAAGCCTGAAGAGGGGAGAGGTGCAGCTTCAGAGAAGTATCTGAGGGGTTGTCACGTTGAAATGAGAGCAAACTTGTTCTGTGAGTTTCTGAAGATCTTCAGAACTAGGACCAATAGGATAAGGCAGCACATTTCTACATAATGTAGGAAAGAACTTTCTAACAATTAGAGCTGTCTGAAAATAGAGTAGGCTGCCTTGGTGATGAGTAAGCGTGTTCAGGCAGAGATGAAGGGCCATCTGTCAGGGATGCTCTAGAGGGGTTTCCTGCACTGGGGGGGGAGTTTTAACTAGATCATCATAATAATTCCTCACGTTTACAGAGAGCTCCTCTGTTTTCAAAGTGCTTTTTACACATGACCTTGGAGATTCTTTGAATTCTTAGCCAAGGAAGGACTCCTTTCAGGCCTGCTTTGGAGTCAGCTCCATTTTGCCCTCTCTCTCCCCAAGCCCCTGCTTGTATCCTGTGTTCTTGAATTTTGCAAACATTTTCGTTGGTGACCTCCTGCCAAGGAGTCATTTAATGCCTGACATTAAGGTAGGTACTAGAGAAATAAAGACAAAAGTGGAACCAGACCTGCCCTCAAGGAGCTTCCAGTCCAACCCAATGTGACAACATATACATAGGCAGGAATAAACAGAGGATACCAAGTTTAGAATTCTACAACATATCTCTTCTTCTACAAAATTCCCCTGTCACCCTCCCATCACTCAAGAAACCAGGCTTAGTGAGAGACTGGGCAGGTTGTTCCAGAAAGTTTTAGATTACAAAGCATCCCATTTCCCCAGCCATTTCCAAAGATGTCATGTCCAAAAGGTCCAGGGAGCCCATACTGGAGGCATTTGACCTTGCAGCGATCCCTGACAAGGTCACTGGAAACAGAGCTCAGTTTTCCTTTCCCACCCTCATGGAGACAAGCAAGGAAGGCAAGGCCAAGTTGTAGGGATGGATGTGCTTTCCCACTTGGAAATAAGAGTATACAGTGGAGAAGGAGGGAGAGGATGCCTGGGAGTGTTTATGCCCTGTTAATTAGGCAGCATTTGGCATCCAAGCCCCAGCTGCCTATAACGACCTCATTCATTGGAACTGCCACTGATCCATTTCCCCAGGTCAATTCTGCTCCCAGCACAAGTACAGAATGTTCTCCTGGAAAAAAAAAAAAGTAGAGGGAATAGAAGGGGGAGGTATGTGGAGAAATACAGAGAGGAGGAGTGAGAATGGGGTGGTGGAATCTGTATATGCTTCCTGGAGGAAAGGAAGGGCTGGGCCAAGTCAGAGAGCTCAGCCTTCCCTGGCATTTTCAGGAGGCTTGCTTACACTGTTCGGATTTCTTTCCCTATGGCTTGGGATAGAGTGATGAGGGGCCTTCCAGGGCATTCTCCCTGAAGATGGGGGTTCACCCAAGGCCAAAGGAACTGGACCAGAAATGGACCTCTAAACCCAGTACAGTCTGCCTGCCATTACAGGGGTTGAGATGTCACAGTTTGACCACTTTATGAGATTCTGCCGGGTGTTGTTGGTATTCTCACTATTGCTACTCTCATTATGGGGGAAAGGAGACACAGGGGAAGGAAACAAGAGCTCCCACTACAGGGCAGGCCCTGTGCTAAGTGCTTCCCAAATATTATCCCACTTGATCTTTACAACAATCCCTGAAGGTTGGTGCTCTTAATGATGCCCATTTTATAGTTGAGGAAACTGAGGCAAGACAGAGGTTAAGGGACTTACTGAGGGTCACAGAGCTAGTAGTATCTGAGCCCAGATTTGAACTCAAGTCTTCTTAACTCCAAGGCAAGTGCTCTATCCACCATGTCACCCAACTGTCTATAGCAAATTCCGGACAAGTTCCACCCTAACTAAGCACCACTGCTAGGAACAGGCTAAGGGAATTTCTGTCCTAAATTGACTCATGAGGACTAGTCTCTACTCTTCAGCTAGAGGCCATCAGAGATCCCTACCCCGAGAAGAGCCCAGGAAAGAGAAACTGAGATACCCTGGATGAGCGTACAGGCAGAGGTGACAGAATAGAAGCCAACTCCTCCAGACTCTTCTCTAGTTGGAAAGAAACCCCAAGACACAGGAGATAGCCCAGCATTCAATGGATGAATGCCATTCAGATGGGGATAAGTGGCAGTTCGAATGGGTAGTGGTGGCGGTCTCTCTTGGGCTAGTAAAAACTGTAGTACTGATAACTGTTTAGTGCTTTGTTTATTAGGAAGTTTACATGTATCTCATTTGATCTGAGTTGACTCGATCCCTGGGACATACTTCCCTATGCTTTCCAAGGTGGGGGAAGGAACACTTGCTAGTCGCATTGGTTTCTTAGTCCAGCTGCTAGGACAGGTACCAGAAAGAGGGTGGCCAGCGTCCCTCTGGCCAGCACCACTGCTTCTCTACAGGTCTTGGCAGAGGCATGGAGAAGCTCGCCAGCGGCAAGGATAGGGGCCTATCCTTCTGGAAAAGAAAAGGTCTGTCACCAGGGTGCTCCCACAGACACTCTACGTCACTGCAGGGTTTTCTTCTCATATCAAAAGGAAAAGAGGATGGTGGCAGGCTTAAAAAATAAAAACACTAGTATGTAGTATGGGATAAAGCAACTATCCCCCATTCCTCAATACCAGAGTAACTTTTGGTTCTGGCTTACTCCCTGAGCATGGCTGCTAGGGAGCTACGATGGATTGGGGAGGGAGACAGGGTGGCCTTTCTATGGAAACTGCCTCCAGAATTCCTTCTTGGGCTCTGTGTCATTGCCTGGGAGGACCAGCTTTATTTTCAGCACTTGAGATCCAGAGTGGATAGAAATTTCATCACATATTTGGAAAGAGGCTGGTGTCTCCGTGGGAAGCATCAGTCCCACCCACAGAGTTAATGGTGGTTGGAAAGAGAGCAAATTGAAGGCCTTGTCACCCAGACCACAGGGAGGCTGTTCTAGAAGTTCTGGCCTAGAGAATGAGTGCCAAGGCTAGGCCTGAGGCCTAAGCCCTGCCTTGCACACTGCTCCTTTTGGATGCTGGGAAAGAGCATCTACATAGTCAGAAATCCTCAGCACTGCTGAGGGAGATCAAGGTAGTGGTGTTCAGACTACCAGGGTTATGTGGGTACTAGGTATGCTGCTTCCCCTTAACATTTTGTGGGTAGCCAGGTCCTGAGGAAAGATAATAGGATCATAGACCAGTGGGGGGGGGGAAAATTGGAGCCCATAGAGCTGTGGTCTCTCCACCTCCCACCAGAAATCCTGGCCATCCTATCCCTCCCAAGAATTAGAGGTCAGAAGAGACCAAGGATCATGAGTTCCTGGAAAAAACAACAGACAGGAGGCTGGAAGTGTATGAGGTAGGCCATGACACAGTGATGGCAGGGGATCCCTTGCTCTACTGGATTCTGAGTCAAAATTCAATGCATATATTCAATCATTCCTCTTTCATTTACAGTTGAGGCCAAAATGAAATTTGAGACTAAGATCTATCAGAAGACCAAGGTTGGGGCAGAGATAAGTCTGGGGGTTAATGGGGATGGGAGGAGATTAAACCAACTTCCTCCCGTATGCCCTTGGAACTTTAGATAAGGACAAGCACTGGACCTATGATTTCATCAGTGTAAAGGACACCCAGATAAGGCAGTTTCTTCCCCCAATGCAAGTCTGTACCTTTTCTGCCACTTAGAATCTTAGTTGCCTAGAACAGAGAAGTGGAATAATTTGCTCAGTCACACAGCCAATTTGTGCCAAAGGCAGTACTTGAATTCAGGTCTTTCTGATTTCTAGGCTCCTGCTCCATCCACTACACCATGCTACCCTCAGAACAGAGATACTAAGTCTGAGACACTAGTGCAGAACTAGGACTGGGGGGGGGGGGGCGCGGGGGGGAAGTTCCAGGATCCTGGTTGTAGAGTAGGGAGTAACCATCTAGAAATGTGGGTAGAGCCAGAGAGGAGATGGGGAAGGGTTCAAGCTAAAAGAATCTTTTGAAAAAGAAAAGTGCTGGGCACAAGCCAGTCTCGAGGGAGAGAGAAGGAGCAGAGCTGGAAAGGGACAGGCCTAAGGAGAGAACAAATGCCTCAGTGAGAAACATTGAGTAGAGTAGGTCAGGAGGGATGAGGGATTGAAAGTAGTCGGGCCTGTTCTGGTCATCTTATCTAACTAGGATGGAGACATTGCATGTCTTTCTGAGAGCTGGCTGGACACATCCCAGGGAAACTTGTGGAGGTACAGAGCTGTGCCTAGAGCCCCAGTCCATGACATCTGCTACATGGATAGTGCCTACTTTATGGGATGTCCCCTTGGACGAATGCTTTACTGCCTTCCCCAGGAGATATGCAGCCCTGTTTGTTCCCCTTGCCTGGTCCCCTCTCCTGCTGGAAGTGATTCAGAGCCAGCATGGGGGTGGTTGAGTGGGACGAGGGGAACAGCAATCTGATTTTCCCTTCAGCAGCCTCGCATAGCTCCTTTGACTAGACAGAGAATCCTTTTACCATTAACCAGTATAAGAATTCCTTCCCTGAAAGAAGGCAGAACCACAGACCATCCGTGTGTGTGTGTGTGTGTGTGTGTGTGTGTGTGTGTGTGTGTGTGTGTGTGTTTTGGAGGTGGGGAGTTCCAATAGAGAGAAAGTTCCAGGCTTCTCAAACATGCCTTACTTTGTCTATACTGGCAAATTTCTAGAAAGGTTAATTGGCTTAAGAATTATAGGCTCACCCAAGAGTTAGATTTTTCCATTGTCATATGGGAAGGGGACACTTTTCTCCATTTTCATCCAGGGAATAGCCCATCTGGGGTATAATTGAGGATGGCATAATTGTACTACCCATACCATATAGGCCAAGCAATGCTTCCTTGCCCATTGAAATTCCTTATTAGATTGGGAAGGAAAATAGAGTGGGGAGGATTTGTCAGTAGACAATGCAAAGGAAGACTGATTACAGAGAAGTCCCTCTCATTGTAACAACCCTACCTTCCCTCCTGAGGAACTGATTCTATGTTCTGGGATGGCTTAAAAGGACTAGGCTCCTGCTCCACATCCACTACACCATGCTGCCCTCAGAACAGAGGTACTAAATCTGAGACACTAGTGCAGAACTGGGGGGGGGGGGGCAAAGTTGGAAAATTAGGACCTACAAATCTACAAATTAGTTGTAGAAATCAGGACCTTAAAAGGTGGTCTACCAGCAGTGGGGCTTAATGTTCCTTCCCTCCCACCCACCACCAGGCCAGGGACTTTTAGGCCCTTGCTCCTTCCTTCTCTGCTTTTTTCCCCTTGAAAAAGACCCTTGAGATAGGGTCCTCTTGGCCACTTGCCCTGCGTCTTGCTCTCCATTGGTCACCTCCAGCCCTGACTCTCTGTCTGCACTTACCAAAGAGCATTGAGGGAGTGGATGAAATCTTCAGTGATTTTTACTTCTGACTCAGGTAGGAGGTAGAAAATGCCCTCTAGTTCTTAACCTTAACTTGATTATTTTTATGTTGGAATAATTGTATTTCAGTACAACTGGTTTCTTTTGAAAATTCATGTATTTTTCTTTTATATTACTCTGAGAAGGGGCTCAAAGTCTTTATGAGACTGGCACAGGGGGTGTACAAAAAAGAGGAAGAACCCTTCCCTTCCCAGAGTAATATTTATAAGTTCATAAAATAAAATACACATATTTGCAAAAGAAATCAAGTGCCTCTTCAGAAAGAGCTCTCTAACCAGGTCCAAGCCTTCTTCAAGGAGAGGGGCCTAGGAGAAATCTGAGACCCAGACTTCCAAGGACTTGCAAGCTGGCACAGAAGGAGTGAATCAGGAGAAAGGAAAGAGAGTTTAGGAGGGAACCCAGTTTGCTAACACCCCTTTCCTGCAGCCTCATAAAAGCTTCTCTGATTATATAAAAGGTACTATTTCAGCACCCAGCAGGGGCCTTTTTGCAAAAGAAAAATGACGCTTGTTATTGGCAACTTTCAGAGAAACCCTGCAAGAGGGCCCAGGGCTCTGGACTGTGCAATAAGCTTCTCCATAGAAAACAAACATAATGAAATGGAACTATCTTCATACATATTTACAAGCCCCAAGCCATGTACTGGATATGTCTCATTTAAGCAGGTCTAGCTGCAGTGGGAGCAAGCTGTCCTAAGGCAGCCACATTTTTGTCTAGTCCTACTTGAAAATTAGCATCTGTGAATTAGCTGGTGGAGGTAGGAGCTTAGTCAGTGACTGAGGTTAGGACATGGCCTGCAGCTGGAGAACAAATTCATATAAATGGGACTGACAAAAGGTAGGGCCAGTTTGCTAAGCTGTTACCAGACCCGGTCTACCATTCCATCTCTCAAGGCTAACCTGCTATGCTCTAAAGTCTACACACTAGACTTTCTGCCTAGACTGGTGTCCGATTCTGAGTAGGGGGCTGGGGGAGAGGGAGGGAAGTCTGGCACTCCATGTTCCTCAGAGAGGAAAGATCCTGCCAATTCTGGGCAAGTTAAATCTGTAAACCCACTGGAGATGCCCCCTTGAGGGAAGTCCAAGATCCTGCCTTCAATGGGAAGTAAGGAGCAGCAGTTTGAGAGAAGGCATAAGCTCTTACAGGGTCAGGACACCAATTTACGTCAGCGTCCTCAAGTGGCCTGCTGTGGCTTAGTCACTACCCAGAAATTTTCTCAACCCTGTCTGAAGCTAGTTTGAATTCCACCTTATCCCACCTCTATGAACTGAGTTCTAAAGCTATTGTTACTAGTGGGTGACATAAA
>CM053595.1:114605412-114617007 GCA_028646575.1 Pseudocheirus occidentalis | reverse complement strand
TCTCTCTCTCTCTCTCTCTCTCTCTCTCTCTCTCTCTCTCACACACACACACACACACACCCTCTTTAACCCAACTGAAATGACAAACAACTCAGAAAAATTCAAAGTCATAAAGTGGGAATCATTAAGAAGGCCATTGGCTAGTAACTGTGTTGGTAACCAGTTTGCTGTGAAAGGGTTGCAAACTCCCAAACACCTTAAGGCTATTTATTAAGGGGAGGGACAGGAAGCAGAAAGGGCCTCGTAAATACACCCTGAATGCAGGCAGTCAGAGAGAGAGTTCAGCCAGTCCCTTGCAGGAAAATTTGAACTTTCTAGATTCAAAACACCTCAGCAAACTCCCCAAGACAGAGAACACATTTAGACTTGCCTCAGAGGTTTTCCGACTGTCGGCCACTGCCTGGCCACCACTCCAATAAACACGGAGGGCGGGAGCAGGACCAGCCTAGAGACACATAGAGTTTTTAGTCCGTCAATTTCAGTCCTTCGATCTCCACATCCACCCCAGCTCCCGAGGGAGCCAGAGAGGGCCCATCTTCATGGTGGAGCATCAAGTGGTTTGGGAGGCCCTGTCCAGAGCCAACAGTCTTGAAGAAGAGGTGGGGAAATTGAGTCCGATTCCCAGGTCCTTTCGTGATGATTGGGGAAAAGGCCCTCCACCAAGACAGGGAGGGAGATGGAGAAAGATTTTCATCGGGTGTGGTAAGTAAAGGGCGCTATTGGGAAGCCCACCATTGGCCATCCTCTGGGACTCCCCCCACAGTAGGAAGATATGGCATAGCAGAAGATAGAAGTAGTATTGTTGGTATTACTGGGTGGGGAGGTACAATGGTTCGGATACATTTGCCTCCATCACCATTACCACCCTCAAGCAAATTTCTATTAGGCTTTGAAAAGTATCATATGATTTCTTTTTCGTTTTTTGCATCAGACTTACCTTTTTTACTCTGAATTAGACTAAGGTTTATAGAAGTTTATTTTCCTGCAGATGATCAAGGGAGAGGACCCAGAAATAATATATCAAGGGCTAAGAGAAGCCATCCTAATAGATAGGAGTAAATGTTCTCAATAGTAGGTCCAAGTGGATACTCCATCCACAAATAATTAAGAAGATACTTGATCCCAAAGAGTACTTTCCATAATGGGAAATGAACACTAGTATATTTAGAGGGAAAGAGAAAACCTGATGGCCCGAATAGGACCCATCCCCAAGATAATAACACAATCAAGGTGTGTAGTCTGAATTGTCTAGGTAATTTCTGGTGATTACCCATATGAAATTACCAGTAGGAAGGCACCGTGAGGCTTTCAGGAAGAACAAAGATTAATTGCCTTAACCTAATGCTATTGCAAACCCAAGAAAAGCAGGGAGATGTGTAATTAACCACTCCTTAATGATTAGAAAGCCTAGCGAATTTAATTGGCCCCTTTCCCTCCCATTTGAGGTCAGACAGGACTAGGTTGTTGCTAGTGCCCTAAGCAAATGAAACCTGCCATGTCTGTCTCCAAACCAAAGCCAAGTTGGAAGGAAAAAAAAAATGCTGAGAAGGGGGTGTGATAATAAAAATAAATGACCCAAATGTGAGCATTTGGAAAATGGGAGGAGGGTTCTTTTATTCTGCTTTTGATAAATCTTCTCATTTTCTGAATAGCTCCCTCCCCCAGCAAGCCACCTCTTCTAACAAAGATTTAGAAGAAAGGGAGAAAAAAGTTTTTCAAAACCAACCAACAAATATAAACTTTGACAACATTTGCAGTTATCTATACTCAGAGTCCCCCATCTTTGCAAAGAAGAAAGGGAGGTGCATGAAAAATGGGTTTTAAAAATGAACCCAGGTCACTTAACTGAGCTCTTGGGATATTTATATATGACTGGAGTGTGCAGTGCTTAGGGCTCTCCAGCCTTTTACCAGCCCCCAATCTCCTCTAAGGCACTTTATTGCTGTGCAGCCAATTTGCACCACACCCCATGACCCTTCTCTTCCTCCCCACCCCTATCTCTCCCCCTCCTCCTCCCAGTGTACCTCAGCTCAGCAAATCTTGTACCTAGGACACTGTGGTTATTTTAACACAAAAGTTGGCTGCCCACTAGTTGGGTCAGAGCCATACTGCTCTGAATTCAGCAAGATGCTCTTTTAAAAAACCAATTCATTTCCATCCCAGACAATTTCATTATCTGGTATTTGAGAGATGGCAATTTGAGAGACTTTGGGATGTGACCCAAGTGATTGGGAGCCAGGGAAATGGCAGTGTTTGGCTGCCAGACCAGCATTTATACAAGCTCCCTTGCACAGAGGTGATAGGCATCTTCTTCAGTCTGCCCTGATCCTTCAGTCAAAGATGAGTTCCTGGAGGCAGGGACCAGACCTTACTCAGCCTTATTTTTTTCCCCTTAGTCCTCCCTTAGCTGGGTCATACATCTAGCTGTTAAGTCATTTCCCATTGCATCCAATTATTCATGTCTACATTTGGGGTTTTCTTGGCAAAGATCCTGGAGCAGTTTGTCCCTTCTCCAGCTCATTTTACAGATGAGGAACCTAAGGCAAACAGGGTTAAGTGACTTGCCCAGGGTCACACAGCTAGAAAATGTCTGAATCTGGATTTGAGCTCAAGTCTTCCTGACTTCACTGTGCCACCTAGGTACCCATGCACATAGTAGGGGCTAGTTAAATGCTGAACTATCTCATCAGAAAGACCTATGGCCCAGAGAGTGCTGACCGGCTGGGGGTCATGGAAAGAGCATTGGACTGGAAGTAAAGATTCTACCTTCTATTCTTGGATTCTCTTTCTAGCTCTACTATAAATAAGCATTGACATTTCACTTCTGGGGTCTATCTGGAGAATGTGGCTCGATTTGATCAATGGCTCTCAAACTTTGTGATCTCAGGGTTCTTTTACACTCTTGATTATTGAGGATCGCCCAAAGAGCTTTTGTCGAAGTCAGTAATCTCTATCGGTATTTACCACATTGAGCATTAAAATATCTTAAGTAGTATCATGAAAAAATTTCAAAACTAACAGTTTAGAGTATGTTAAACATTATATAAATAAAGTACAAAGCGCTTCACAAATATCTCACTTAACCCTCACCATAATTCCAGACGTTGTTACCATTTATGGTACTCCTCAAGGGCCTTCTGAAGGATACGTGATTATTTTAACTAGGTTTGGGAGCTGTTTTACCTGGGAGAGTAAAACCTATCAGCTAGTTTGAGTTCATTCACCCTAACTCAGATTCACCAACCTCTTTCTTCCAAGAAGTTCGACCATCTTACCTAAAGGGACCTTTCCTATACTGTTTGTTGTCTATGGTGTTGCAATGAGACTGATTGTATATCAGGGGGTTTTTTATGTGAATTCTAGAATTATAAAATCACTTGCACTCAAATATTTAGAGATTATCTAGTCCAGAGGTTCTAAATCTGGGGCCAATGAACTTGCTTTAAAAAAAATATTTTGATAACCCTATTTTAATATAGTTGGTTTTCTTTGTCCTGTGTATTCCCTTGATGCATTTCCTCAGGTTACCAGACTGCCAGCAGGGTCTAGAAGACAGACAAAAATAAAGTTAAGAATCCCTGCTTCAGTCCAACCTCTTATTTTACTCATGAGAAGCCAAAGACCAGAGTGGGGTGTTCCTGGCCCGAGGTCACACAATTAGCTTAGCACAGAGCCAGGGTGACAATCTAGATCTCCTTAAAATAAACTGCCTAAGTCATGATGTGCCTAGGGAAGGTTGGCCCCCTGGGGAGTATGGACAAATAGGTTGGAATCATGGTTCCCACCCAGATGCAATACTCGGAACAAACTACTTCCCTTTTGGGGCTTTCAGTTCCCCTTAGGACAGGCAGTCAACAGTGAAAAGGGGATACTAAGAACTCCTGTCCCCACCTTAATGCCTAGCCTTTTAAAAGGAACTCAGGTGACATCCAAAAGCCAGAATTGTTAGTACTCCACCCCAGATGTGTAGGATGGGGAATCAATGAAAATGTTTGTCTATGAAAAGCCAGCCTGAGAATAAACATTTCCCCTGGGTCTCCTGATGAGCGCATGTAATTGCAAATAATTGAGAATTGACTACTAAAACTTAATTTTTTACTCACCTGTAGGTAGTAAGTGGCCCCAGCTTAGCCAACCATTTTCAATTCAAACAAAACCAAGAAATCAGGTTTTATTTTTTTTATCTTCTTGCCACCTCCCTAGGAGTGGGAGAGGGACTGTCCCTTAACACGCTCATTTGGTCAGAAGTCAGCTAAAGGCTAAAGCTTGCAAAATTAGAGGCTCTCTTCCCTCTTCAGAAGAACAATAAGATCTGCTCTCAGAGTTCTCATAGTCTGGTTGAGTAGATAAAATAATAACATAGGGGAAAAAATTACTAATAATCCAAGACAGAGTATTATCAGTGCCAGGTGAATAGAACTGTGAATGTTGCAGATAAGGAGAGATTACTGAAACCCAAGATAATGGGGAAAGTCTTGGAAGAGAGTGGGCCTGAGCTAAGCACTGAAAGATAAATAGGCTGGAATGGAAAGCATGGCACTCAATCTCAGAGAAATGTCATTGGGTACCACATGATGGAAGGCCTTGAACGCCAAGATAAGTATGGACCCTGAAGTCCGTGAGAACTCCTAATCCTCTTCCTGCTCTGCCCTGTTTCCTGGATGGTTGCCCAGGGCATTCAGGTGCCACACACCTACCAGCACCTAGGGGATACCAGACATGGGCTTCACTCCCACAGCTCCAAGGTTACACCAGACGTTATCTCCACACTTCTATCCCAGGCAAGCTGCCAGAGAGATTTATTGCCTCAGTGTGAAGAGTGAGTGATGATGTTTTTAAAGTACAGCCTGTTCCTTTCTCCTTTTCAGCTTTCACAGGGACTACATATCATAGAACCTGTCATCTCGTGGGCCTAGAAATGAGTGGAGGGGCCCCTTTTGTAACCCAGCTACCCTCTCTGAACTTTCACTGGATCCCAAACCTACATTTAGCTTCAGCTGGAAAACAGAGCTGAGGGATGGCTTTAATCCCACCTCCTACTTCTAAGTAGAACATTTCTTTGGAGAGAGTGACTCTCTTTCCATCCATAGGATAAAGTTGGGAGGTGAGGGTTGGGGGCAGACTGATCAGAGTTGGGGAAGTGGTCAGGTCCAAGGACATACTTGGAAGACTGGGAGTGTTCATGACTGAGGAAGTGAGCCATTCTGGTTATTTCCCCCAGGGTGCAATCAATTAACCTCACCCTGGGAATTGGAGTGAGGATCCCTCTGAGAGACCAGAATAGGATCCCTATGGTGGGCCCAAAATCTAGTCAAATACTTTTGACTTCAAGGTTTCACATGTCACTTCACCTTAACAAATCACTTACCCTTCCTTCCAGCTTCAAAAATGCAAAGAAACAATGTGCGTCCCCACCCCACCCCAGTCAGTGACTGTGCATGAAACTTAGAGAGAGGTTTGATGTTCTATGGGAAGGTAATAAGGAACCTACCAGAAATATACTAAAAGGAGCAGCCGAGAGGCCTGGGATTATATCCAAACTCTATCTACCGCCATGTTAAGTCAAAGGGTTTGACCGTGGGTAGGTCACTTTAATGCCCTAATTTTTGCGATGGCCAGAGCTGCCCTACGTAACACTGAAGAAAGGGATAGAAAGTCAGTGGTGAAGTGCTATAAGGCATTTAAGTCAGCTCCACAAATGTATTTTTGCTTTGTATCTCATCTTAGAATTTTAACTCTCAGGTTTAGTTTCCCCACCTCTCTTCCCAGTCTAAAACAAGCTAGTAAAGGCCTAGGGAATTCACATTCCTTAGAATATTCAAGGGAGCCATCCTGGTTAAGAAAAGTGAATCTATCCACATGCACAAACACTCGTGTGATTCATTTCAGAAAGGCATTTTTAAAATTCAGCTATATCACCATTCCATTGCCTTATCACAGGTGAGTGAAAATTGTTTGGACAAGTGTCCGTTGCTAAGAGGGTAGGTAGCACCAAAAAACCACAGCAAAGAAAAAATAATTAGCAAGTTTGTGTCCGTACTTCAGTTTGGTCTTCTCATAGATGATCTCCTGACCCTAACTCTGCCTCAGATAAGTGCTTTTAATCTGACTGTGGCCATTAGCATGGAAGCAAGTGTTGACTGAGCTTGGGTCCTTTAGAATCCTTTAGAGCAGTGATTCTCAACCTTCCTAATGCCGTGACCCTTTAATACATTTTCTTTGCTACTTCATAATTGTAATTTTGCTACTGTTATGAATTGTAATGTAAATATCTGATATGCAGAATGTATTTTCATTGCTACACAATGAACATAACCCACAGGTTGAGAACTCATGCTTTAGAAGAAACATAATTGGGGCAGCTAGGTGGGGCAGTGAATAGAGCATCGATGCTGGAGTCAGGGGGACCTGAGTTCAAATTCAGCCTCAGACACTTAGCACTTACTAACTGTGTGACCTTGGGCAAGTCACTTAACCCCAATTGCCTTGCCTTACCCCCTCCAAAAAAAAAAGGGCAAAAAAAGAGAAGAAATACAAGCAATGAAATCACAGAAATTGAGGGTTGAGAGAGACCACAACCAGCATCAGGTCAATTCATATACCAAAAAAATCCCCATTATAATGTACCTGACAAGTGGTTGTCTGGCTGTTGCTTGAAAACCCCCATGGGGGTAGGGAGGTGAGGGAAGCAGAACCCACCATTCATTGAAATACCCCCATTCCACTTTGAGTTAGCTCTAATAATTAGGATATTTTTCCTGACATTGAGCCAAATTTTGCCTTTTTGAAGCTCCTCCTCGACCCCCATTGCTCTTGGCTCTGTCCTCTGGAACCAAAGTAAATCTAGTCCCCCTTCCTCCCTCAAATACTTTAGCATAGCTATCCTGTCCCCACCCTCATCCCAATCTCTTCCCCCTTTTTGAAAATTGGGACGGTATTTGCCTTCGCCAATTTTATGGTATGCCAGAGCATTTACATACATTAGAATATAGTACCATTGACTAACCCAACGATGTGTTTCATCCGGTGTAGGTGATTTGAATTCATCAGAGGCAGCTGGCATCCCATTTGTCAGACATGTGCCCTAAAAGTATAGTTGTTGCTGCATAGAATCTCATAGAATGCTCATCTCTAGAATGAGAGGGTTAGACTATATGGCTTCTAAGGTGTAGATCCAAGTGTAGATCTGTGGTTCTCCACAATTCAAAAAAATATAAAAATATTGTCTATATGTGACTTCTAAGGGAAAGAAAAAAATGAGAGAACAAGGCTAATACCAGAGATTTATTTTAAAAGTAACTTACTGAGTGTAGCCCAGTCCCCTTTATCTTCTCCAACCCCAATCCTATTTGTGAAGATCACTGGTATTCAAAGCCATGATTCCTGAACCTGGTAAAATCCTAAGGACTCTACCCAAATGAGGAAAACCTATTTAGGGAGTCAAAACCATTATTAGTAAGTGCACAAGGAAGCAATCACTGGTCATTGAACTGGGGAAGCTTGTTAACAAGGGCTGCAAAGGTTCTCTGCTTAACCCCAAGTCAACAACAAAATTCAATTACCCAAAAATAGCCCAGGTCCTGAGCATTTTCGCTGACTAAGACACCACCATACATGTATGAAAAGGGATTGATTGAATTGACTGTGGTCCCCATTGTCTTCCCAGGGGCCAGGCCTAAAAGGATCCAGAGACACAGTGTAGAGAGCCTGGATTTATTGAAGTTCCCACTGGAAAAGGTAAGCATGCTTGGGTTGAGTAAGGGAAAAGATGAGTGTCTGTGGGTGTGGGTGTGGGGGAGTGTTTATGGTTTGAGGGAAGGGAGGTCATGACTAGAGAGACACTTCAGAATCACTGGGTTGAGGAGATTAAACATCAGTGGAGTGGCTTATTGACCTATCTCATTTATATGAATTCTGCAATTAGCAGATATCACTATCATCAACAGGATTAAAGAGGGAGAGGGTTTCCAGGGAGCTGGGAACTGCTGAGAACTCTTAAAAAAAGGCACTCAGCCCCTGAAAGCCCAGTGAGCTGTTTACAGAGCAGCAAAATGACCCTTTTTGTTAGCACCATCTCAGCATTAATGTTTCTTTCCTTTTAGCTCTGGCTGTTAAATGTGGACCCTTTATTGCTCTGAGTTGGGCTGAAGGAGGTGGAACAGAGCTGCTTAAAAGAAGCCCATCTGTCCTTGTTCTTAACCCTGACACCTAGGTGTTGCCTCTACTAACATTACCATTTTGAATTTATCTTCCCCATTGTCCACAAAATGCTCAAAGGTCTCACATCGCCCCATTTTCCCCAACCATATCACAAAAAGAATTCTTAGAGCATTTACATACATTAGAATATAGTACCATTGACTAAAACTGGCTTCTCCTTGTGGCTCTTTTCCTTTCTATTCATTTTTAAAGAAATCATTTCAAGGAAATGTAAGACACTCATCTTCTGCCACTGCTTTTTCTTCCTCTTAGGCTATGTCTGAAACAATAACAACAAAGCTGAGAAGTAAAAAACTCAGTTAGTCTAAGTATTTGGTGTTAAGTAGATCAAAAGGGAAAAAAACCCAACCAATTAATTTTTTTCATTTATTCAACAAACACTAATTAAATTAAGCACCTACACTATGTGCTAAATCCTGGGTTTTATTTCTGGATCCAGCCTGGTTTGTATGTATTCTATAATCCATACTGAGAAATATCTCCATTTGTAGACAAATGCCTGAGGCCCAGAGTGGCCCAGCCCAAAGGAGGAAACCTGCTTAGGGATATTGGTCACCATTAATCCCATTAGCTTTGCACAGATCCTAGACCAACCAAAGCTAAGGTCTGTGGTCTTTTTCTGTTTTTCAGAGTCTTCAAAATATAGTATTTTGTATTGGATTTGCTGTTTAGTTTATCCCACTTAATCACCCAACTCCTGGTGATTTTACATAGGCACTACCATCACTCATCTTTATAAGTGTGTTGCTGCTGCATATGTTACTAAATAGCGCCTTTTCTCCAGACTTGTAACTGTCCATCTGCACTTCATCTCTTTACTATTTTCTCTCCTTAATTTCCTTTTTTCTTATTTCCTTCTTTCTTAAACTTCCTTATTTCTATTGAGGGTGTCACTATCCTGAGTGGCACAGATTTGCAGCCTGGGAGTTACCATCGCCTTCTACCCTCAACTGGATCAGTTGCCAAGTCTTGTTGATCCTCCTCAATAAATCAATCTCTCTCTCTCTCCCCCTTCCTCTCTCTCTCTCTCTCTCTCTCTCTCTCTCTCTCTCTCTCTCTCCCTCTCCCTCTCCCTCTCCCTCTCCCTCTCCCTTCCTGCCTCCCTCCCTCCCTCTCTCTCTCTCCCTCTCTCTCTCTCTCACACAAACACACACCTACACCCCTCCATCTTAATTCATACCCTTCATCTCAATTGCCTGAACTCTCGCAATAACCTTCTAATTCTGTGGTTTCTCAACCTTCCTAATGCCCAGACCCTTTAATAGTTGTATGTGGGCAGACTCGCCTGGAGATGGATAGAGTAGGTTCCTAAAACCATTGGGAATATGTGTTTTCTGATGGTCTTAGATGATCCCTGTGACTCCTGTGAAAGGGTCGTTCTACCCCAGAGGGGTCGCAACCCACAGGTTGAGAACCACTGTTCTACTTGCTTTTCTGCCTCCCAGTACAGCGCCTGGCACATACTAAGTTCTTTTTTTTCTTTTTTCTTTTTGGAGGGCATTTGGGGTTAAGTGACTTGCCAAGGTCACATAGCTAGTTTTTGTGTTCAGTGTGTGAGGGCGGATTTGAACTGGGGTCCTCCCAACTCCAGGGCCAGTGCTCCATTCACTGCGCCACCTAGCTGCTCCTGATACTAAGTTCTTAATAGATGCTTGCTGACTACCTGGCTGTATCCCCTCTCCTGTCCCACTCGGCCCTGCACACAGCTGCCAAGCTGATATTCCCAAGGCATGGGTTTAGTTGTGTCCTAGAAGTTCCAGCTGTTCTCTCTCACCTCTAGAAGCAAATACAGACTCCTGTTTGGCTGTCACAGCCCCTCACAATGTGACCTCACTCTGCCTTTCTAGGCCCTTTTCATCTGACTCTGCTTTGTGTGCTCTGCACTGCAGCCACATTGGTCTACTTTCTGTTCTGCGTACAAAACACTCCATCTTCCCCTGCCTGGAATGAATCCTTTCCCCAACTCTTAGAGCCCCTAACTTCCTTCAGAGCTCATCTCCAGTGCCCCCTCCTATAGGGAGGCTATCTCCATCCCCTCCATCAACAGTCCTCTACTGTGGAAACTATTTTGTTTATATTTTGTATTAAATTTTATGCATTCATGTTGTTTCCTTCCAATAGGATATGAGCCTTACAAGCTGTGTGACCCTGGGCAAGTCACTTAACCCTGTTTGCCTCAATGTCCTCATCTGTAAAATGAGCCAGAGAAGGAAATGGCAAAACCACTCCAGTGTCTTTGCCAAGGAAACCCCCAAATGGGGTCAGGAAGAGTCAGGCACACCTAATCAGCACAACAACAAACTTGTTTCTTTCCAATAGAATGTAAGCCGTTTGAGGGTAGTGACTATTTCTTTTTCTTTTTTTTTTCTTTTTTGCCTAGAACACAGGGGACAAGAATAGGGAGAGGACTTATGATTTCATTGGTATAGGGAGGAAACTTCTTTCAATGCCATTTGGTATCTACTATATAGCTTATAGACTTAAAGAGTTGCCTAGGGCACTTCCAATAGGGTAACTTGCCCAGGGTCACACAGTCAGTATGTCAGAAGTGAGACTCAAACCCAGGACTGTCACCACTGTAATGAGCTCAATTCCATGATAAATCCTTCTAGAGCAGCAGTTCTCAACCTGTGGGTTATGTTCAATTAAAATACATGCTGCATGTCAGATATTTACATTGCGATTCGTAACAGTAGCAAAACTACAGTTATGAAGTAGCAATGAAAATAATTTTATGGTTGGTGGTCACCACGACATGAGGAACTGTATTAAGGGGTCACAGCATTAGGAAGGTTGAGAACCACTGTTCTAAAGGATATTTGATCATATTCCTACTTTTTTAATTAGCAAGCTAGTAAAAAGTACTAGGAATTAGAGGATACCCCTAATCTTTAAGGAGCAGCTCCTGGAAAGTAACTACCATGGACTCCTGAAAGGTCCTTAAGCTCTTGTTAATGGAATCTTGAATGAAACAGAGTATAGGATTGACCTCAGGGAGCATTTCAGATGGACTTTACTGCCACAACCACCCTGAAAATACATCCAAGGGAAAGTTGGGAGATGCCTCCATGACCTTGGACTTCACCTCTGACCTCATTTCCTCTATTACAGAATGGGGGTTAATAATACCTTCCCTCTCTGTCTGTCCCACCCAGCTGATGGTAGGGATCGAGTGAGACAACATAAAGTATGAAATGCCTTATACAAATACTAGTAGTCATAATTTCTTTTTTTAATTTAGTTTTTATTTGTTTTCTTGTTTACGTTATTCATTTTTATTACATTTTTGAATTACACATTTTCTTCCTGTCTTGCCCCTGCCCCAACCCTAAAACAGCAATCCCACTGTAAAGCCCCTCCCCTGCTCTGCTCTCT
>CM053595.1:114559431-114604912 GCA_028646575.1 Pseudocheirus occidentalis | reverse complement strand
CTGTTCCAAATCGCTGGGATTTTCCCAACTGCCGGAGCTATTAGGGGGGTGTTGCAAGTTCCCCCTACCTTTGGCTTGCTGAAAGTGCACCCCAGGACCACCACCCAAGACCACAATCCGGATCCAGGCCGCTCAATGCAAGAGCACTTGGCCCTGATCAATCGATTCAGCCCCTCTGAGGAGTCTGCAGGCCAGGGGCTCTGAAGCAGCCTGGTGGGGACCACTGCTGCTGGTTCCAGTAGTTCCCCTCCCCCACTGCTTCCTTGCCCCGGGGGCAGATTGGCCGAACTGCTTTATCATCCCCAAATTAATTTTCAAAGTTTCAACTTTCACTAACCTCTCTGACCCAAGCTCCCCTCAGGCAGGTGCTTTAGATTTTCTTTGAAGTAGACTCATGCTGTGGCTGTGGCTTGGGAGGCTCCGCTCCTCCTTGTGGCCGCCCTGGGGCCTTGCCTGGCCATGGCTGCGATTTTGGGCTGGCTGGGTCTCTGCTCCCCTGCCGTGAGCTGCTCCTCTCCTGTCCTGTTCCTCACGCCTTGGCAGATGTGGAGGTGCTGGAGGCTGTAGAACTGCTGCAGGCTGGTTGCGGGGTTCTGCTCAGCTCAGCCAGGCTACTTCCCACTGCCCCTGGCTTGGCTGCGGTCTCGGTGTCAGGCTGTTCCAGCCTCCGTTCCGGGCCGCCTGCAATGAGCCCCTGCTGCCGAGCTGCCTTCAGCGAGAGATGTGTTCTCTGTATTTTTGTGAGTCTGAGAGTCCTAGACTTTCCTAGACTTTGTCTGGGCTCATATTTTCTGGGTGTTTAGGGTGGCAGTGTGGGAGCTGCGGGACCTTGCTGCTTCTACGCCACCATCTTGGCTCCACCCCCCATCATAATTTCTTGACAAGTCAGTCTCCTGCATTTAAAAACAAAACAAAAAACCTTGTTCAGTTTTCCTGGACCTTTTTCAACATTCCTTCCTCACTTTCTTTCCAATGACAGAACCAGAACGGAGACAGTCACCACATGGTGGCAGTGAAGATGGCAGGCAAGGACTTCTTTTCCCTCTCTGTGAAAAGCCAGAAGTACCTTGAGGGCTCCCAGGAGGGGAGCAGCTTACCCTTGGACAGCGCCAATGACATCCAGATCCAGATCCCCCAGACGGTAAGATGCTGGTCATTCACCACTTTCCTAAGCCTGTTCTCTGTGGTTGGAGGGGGCACCCAGTCCCAGGGCTGTCCCTAGTGAGGAGGCACCGAAGCTGGTCAGGGTGCCAGCCCCCTCATCTCTACATTAAAATCTGTATCCTGAAGAACTCCAAGTAAATCATCCAGTAAGGGCAGATGGAGGGAGAAAGAGGGAATCCTGTAGAGGAAGGATATTCATAGGATCTCAGAGCTAGAAAAGCCCTTAGAGGTCATCTAGTCCAATCCCTTCATTTACAGGTGAGTGTGAAGGGGAACTGACTTTCCCATACATTCAACAAATATTTATGGAATACCTGTTGTAGGGCAGCTAGGTGGTACAGTGGATAGAATGCTGGGCCTGAAGTCAGGAAGATTCTTCTTCCTGAGTTCAAATCTGGACTCGGACACAACTTTGTGACCCTGGGCAAGTCCCTTAACCCTGTTTGCCTCAGTTTCTTTGTCTGTAAAATGAGCTGTAAATGGCAAACCACTCCAGGATCTTTAATGAGGTCAGGAAGAGTCAGACTTAACCAAATAATAACACACAGCATTGTACCCAGAGCTACAGAGACACAAGGAATATATGTAATGCGTGGCCCTTGCCCTCAAGGACAAGACCAGCTCCCATAAAAAGTTCAAATAATGGGGCGGCTAGGCAGCACAGTGAATAGAGTGCTGACCCTGGAGTCAGGAGGACCTGAGTTCAAATCCATCTTTAGACACTTAACACAAAAACTAGCCATGTGACCTTGGGGAAATCACTTTACCCCAATTGCCCTCTAAAAAGAAAAAGAAAAAAAGTTCAGTAACAATGCCATAGTGAAAGAAATGTAGCACAAGGTAGCCTGTGCTCAGTGCCAGAGAGATGAGATAGGCAGTAGAGGCTGACAGCTTATAGGCCACAGGATAGTCCCCACAAAGGGTCTTTAGAGTTTCAAGGGCTCCCAAGAGAGCTTTCAGTCCTTTGCCTTTGCCTTAGGAATAGGACCACGGGACCATGCTCTGATTATACGCATGTGAGTCTCATCTGAGTTCCCTGTGACCTTGGTCAGGAGCAGTGGGGGTTAGAAGAGGTGCCTACGGGGCTGGGGAGGCCAGCTTCCTGTTTCCTGCTTCTTTCTCCTATGGTTTTCCCAGCCTCACCCTCCACCCCCTTGGACAGAGCCCAGTTTACTTAGATCAGTCTCTCTTCTGATGTTTCCTCACCCATGTGATTCTTGTCTTAATTGTCCCAAGCTCCCTTATGTATCTATTAGACATTCACAAAAAGGCACTCACCAAAAATAGACTGAGTGCCCTCCTCAGGTCTCAGCAGGTGGCATGAAGCCCAATATAAAAGGGATCATTCTTTTTGGATGAGAACCTATCCACCCACTTCTCATATACAAGGCTGTTTGTTAGTCAGTAAAAGACCATCTTGGGAGAATAGAATGGGGAGAAAGTACTGTCTGAACAGCTCCAGGTTTCATTCCAACTTGTGAAGTGGACTTGTAAATTTCATCCCCTGTGAGTACTCCTTCAATGTAGGTCTCTGGGAAATGGGTATAGCAGGGCCAAGGGGTCCCCAGATGTCTGCAGACTTAAGTTCTCTCTGGAGTACTCTTGAGATCTCCTGAAGGGAATAGACACCTGTCATTGCCTCTGACTCTTGAAGTGATTCAGGGTGACCTTTTGAGGGAAAGGAAACTTTGGGTTAAAGAGGAGAGATGCTAAAGAGATAGAAAGGGGGACCACCAAAGCATCAAGAGAAAAAAGCACCAAACCCAGGTAGGAGCAGAGCCCAGGCAACCAAAAAAACATTACCCAGTTGGAAACCTTCTCCTTTTACTGTGACTCATCTTAGCCCCGGTGTCAGGGTGGGAAGGTGGTGAGGTGAGTGGAATGTAGAACTGGCATCTTGTCAAGGGGGGGGGGCCTCCAAACAGCCTAAGAGAGACTCCCATCCTTCCCATCGTCATTAGCACCTGCTAAGCTGGCAGCCCCCATCACTCACCCTCAGCCTCCTCCATCTTCTCCCCTGAGTTCCATCCTGGAGCTGCTGCCTTAGAATCGGGGGAGGACCCTGTGACAGATAGCACCACCTAGTCTAGCTAGAAGGAGCTGCCAGCTGCTACCCAGGGCTTTCCTGAGCCCCTTGAGAAGAACAAGCTGGAGAGATTTTTGAGGAGATCCCAAGACTCCCCCTGGGGAAAGAAAACTCTCTCCAGCCCGCATGAATCAAGTCAAATGATGAAGGTAGGAGGGAGCTGGTAAAGGTGCCTGTGCTCAATACTATTTACCACCTTGCTTCAAGATAAAAGTATATTATTGGTGCTTGTTTTTTGGTGGGGAAATTTGGTGTTGTGCTTTGAGTCTAGGGTCAGAAGACCAAGTTCAGTTGCTACTTCTGCTCTCTATTTTTTGGGGGGGAGCTCTTTTAGAGGGGGGGAAGTTAGGGCAATTGGGGTCAATCGACTTGCCCAAGGCACACGGCTGGTTTTGTGTTAAGTGTCTGAGGTCAGATTTGAACTCAGGTCCTCCTGACTCCAGGGCCGATGCTCTATTCACTGCACTACCTAGCCGCCCCTTCTGCTCTATATTTCTTGCATAACTTCAGACAAGTCACTGCATCTCTCTGGGCTGTTTCCCTATGTAAAATTAGGATGTTGAGCTAGTTTGGAGGTTCTTAACCATTTTTGTGTCATGGAGGACTTTGGCAATTTAACGAAGACCTATAAACCCCTTTTCAGAATAATGCTTTAAAATACATAAAATATAATATATAAGATTACAAAGGAAATTAGTTATATTGACATGAAGATTTGATTTTTTCCCATTCAAAGTCAAAAATCCCCTAAAATCAACCTGGGCACCCCAAGCTAAGAACTTCTGGACTAGGTGATCCCAAAAGAAAAAAGGAACAAATGAAATTTCAGGACTTCCCAGATAAATTCACTGCAATATTTTAATCCATTCATTCAATCTATCTTTCTGCAACTGGTTGGGGCAGGTGGGGGGGGGTGTGGAGGGGAAAGGGAAGATTTTTCAATCTCCTCTTGAGGAGGCAAAGGCTAAGCTGTAGCTTCAGCAGATGTGGCCATGCCACAGTCTATTTGTTTGGAGTGGAAGCACCTCAGGCCTGGAGGCTCTCGAAATATAAGCAAAAGTAGCTTTGGAGTCCACTTTTGCTCAGGAAATTATTATTAAGTGCTATGATGTCCTACACTATTGGGACACTACATAGGATTCATGGTTCGGAGACGGGGTTGGACTCAGTATCTTCTTTGCCTCTAAGACCATATGGATGAAAAGGCAGTCAGAGAATTGATTACAATTACAATTACAAGGGATGTTTTGAAATGGGAGGCTCATTCTATGCTTATGGCAATCCATCAATCAAAAAAGTATTTGTTAAGCGCTTAGCAGACAGTGTGCCACATGCTGGGCATACAAGGATAAAGATGAAATATCCTTACCTTCAAAGAACCCACTTTCTAATGGAAGAGAAAGCATGGATATGTTTAAGTATATATATATATATATATAAAATAGATAATAGCTAGCATTGATATATAGTACTTTCAAGTTTGCAAAGCATTTATTTTCACACAAACCTGGGAGGTGGATGCTGTTAGTATTACTCATGGCAGAAAATGGTTGAATGACTTGCCTAGGGTCACTCAGCAAGTGTCAGAGTCAGGATTTAAACTCAGGACTTCTAGCCTTGCTCTTAGGCAGTCAGGGCACATGCGCAGAAACAAGATGGACATCTTGGGTGAGGAACAAAAAGGAAACACTTCCACTTACTGCCCACATGTGTCACTCCCCTACTGGACCACCATGCACATGTGAATAGAGGCTACCAGGCTCCCAGACATCCTGTAATGCTGGGTTTGGCTCTGCCTTGGCCCCTCCCATCAGGTCTCACAGACCAGGAGCACAGGACTGGGTGCAGACCTTTGGGTAGCTGAAGCTGCACTTTAGGACCTCATTACCCTTATCATACTCCCCCTCCCCCCAATAGAGAAGAATGTAGAATTGTTAGAACAATAAAGGACCTTAAAGGGGGTGGCTAGGTGGTGCAGTGAGTAGAGCACCGGCCCTGGAGTCAGGAGTACCTGAGTTCAAATCCAGCCTCAGACACTTAACACAAAAACTAGCTGTGTGACCTTGGGCAAGTCACTTAACCCCAACTGCCCTCCAAAAAAAAAAGCAAAAAAAAAAAATAAAGGACCTTATGGGGGGGCCTGAGAGACTTCCCTTGCAACCTGCCTGGGTCAGAGGTTTAGGAGACCCACCTGGAAAAGGAGTCTAAAAATACTTCTCTGGTTGGGAGGAAGGGGTGTTAAGGCTTAATTAACATATTCCCAGCTCTCTGAAGAGAAGTGTGATCACGGTGGGGTACAGTGTGGTAGCTGTATTATTAGATTCAAACCACTCCTCCCATCTTTTTCATTCCCTTCTAAAAAGCAACTGAGACTCCCACAGGACCCTACTTAACCCAAATGCCTTGGATAAAGCTGTCAATAGCCAGGAAGTTTGGGTTTGGGATCCTAGATCAGAGGGAGAATGCTCCAGGAAAAAGAGAAGTGCATGGGATGGGGAAGCAAAGGGAGCAGTGTTTGTGTGAGGAGTCAATGGGGAGGCCATGCACCTCTTAAGGAAGGGAGACTTCCAAAAAAGAGGAACCAGAGGGAGAGTTTTCTTGAGCATGGTGAGCAGACCATTTAAGGTACTCACATGGAAACACTTGTCTTCCTAGGTAACCCTACAAGCAGTATGGGAAGTAGGTCTCTCCTGGCTCTTATCTCTAAATGCTGGCCAAGGTCTCTACTTACCTTTGTAGCTGTAGTCACAAGGGGTAAAGGGGCCTTTGCCTAGGGGAGGCTCTACTCTTTCCCACTGGTAATCAGTATTCCAGCTAGGGAAGCACCCCCAGGAGAAGATATTGATAAAATATCTGTATAAGGGTGCTAGAGCTACTGAATTTTGTAAACTGCCGTTAAGAAAAATATCTCAGAATGATGAAAAGAAAGAAACCAAAAAGCACAGAGAGTTGGTGAGGGGATAACAACACCATAACCGTTAAAATCTTTTGACCTCCAGACTTCTGTGAGCTCTGTGGCCACTCCTGCAGAGCTGAGTGTGCTGCTCCAAAGGGCACAGACCCAAGGCTTTGTTATAAATGCTCCTCCAACCCCTAACCCAAGGAGAGCCATCTGTGAATGACTGACTCCCTTTATTACCCAGGGTTCATGAGAGGGGTCAGATCCTTACTCCTCCAAAACCTCTTGGCATAGTCTGACCATGATATACTTCATGTCATGCTTTAGGGGATAGATTTCATAAGATCATAGATTTAGAGCAAGAATAAATCCTAGAGATTATCTAGTCAACCCCTCTTACCCTCTGAGTCTCAGAGAAGTTAAGTGATTTGCCCAGGGTCACACAGGTAGCGAGTAGCAGAGCTGGGATTTGAACCCAGGTCCACCAGTTCTAAATCTGTGCAATCTACACAAATTCTTGTACAATTGTTGTTGTTGAGTCACGTTTGACTCTTCCTGACCCCATTTGGGGCTTTCTTGACAAAGATACTGGGGTGGTCTGCCATTTCCTTCTCCTGCTCATTTGATAGATGAGGAAATTTAGGCAAACAGGGTCAAATGACTTGCTCAGGGTCACACAAGTAGTGTCTGAGGCCAGATTTGAATTCAGGGAGATGAGTCTTCTAGGTTCCAACCTGGTCCTCTATCCACTATGCCACCTGGCTGCTCCATGTGTAAAATTCTTACACATAGAATATTCTATGTATAAACAAGGAAAGGACCTTTAGATATCATCTAGTCCAAACCCTTCCTTTCATCGATGGAGAAACTGAGGTGCAAGGAAATTTTGTCTTGCCCAAGGTTCCCCTCCTCTGTCTCCCTATCCCCCAGTTAATGGTAAGCCTGCAAAGAGATTATTTTTCTTTGTTTTTTAGTCCCAGGCTCTTTAATAACAAGCTGGGTTGTATAATTAGGCCTTGCTGCTCTGTGATTGCATCAGTCGATGTGTGCAAGCCTGTGGATAATTAGATATTTGGTAGGTATGGAGGTAGCGGAGAGAGGGAGATTGAAAATCAATTTGTGAAAAGCTAGAAGCTTTTTGACCATCTTATTAGACCATCTGAGATGATCTAAGCATAGAAACTTTTCCAGGAATCAGCATCAGCTGACAATTTTCCTGGAAGTGTCGTTACTGGCGTCATTAGTCCTTCTGTAGGGACCATGAAGAGGTGGTTGGGATGGAATCCGAGCATGTAAAAGCTGGAGTGAATCAACCCACCAGCATTTATTAAGTTCCTACTGTGTTCTAGGCATTTAGCAGAGGCATCAAATACACAGAACATGTGTGGCTGACAACACTCCTGAAATCAAGTTAAAATCTAATTGGGAAATAATTAGCAAAATTAAATAAAAACATGAATATTAAATATGGAGTTTTCTAAGTCAATTTGTGACTCTCAGGGATCCTAAGGTACAGTTTAGTGGCCCCTGTTTTTATTTTAGTTTGATACCACTGGTGCAGAAGATGGCTCTTATGCTAAGTTTTTAAGAAAATAAGGGATTCTAAGAGGCAGAGGTGAGGAGGGAAAGCAGTCCAGGCACAGCAGTCCAACAGACAATGCAATAGCATGGGGAAGGAAGTGGAATATGGAACAGCAAGAAAGCCAGCTTGGTTGGACCAAAAAGTGTGCAAACAGGTACAATGTATAACAAGGCTAGAAAGATGGGTCATGAAGGGCTTTAAAGGTTGAACAGAGAAATTTATACTTGATTCTAGAGGAAATAGTAAGCAACTAGAGTTTGCTGATTGGGATAGTAGCATTATCAGACTGGCACTTTAGGAAAATCGCTTAGGCTGCTCTCTAAAAGCGGTTTTGGAAAGGGGATAGTCTTCACACTGGGAAGCCAGTTCAAAGGTTATTATTTGCAATACTTCAAGACGGGGGTGAGAAGGCCCTGAACTAGCATGAGAAGAGAGAAGCAGGTAGAACAAAGAAATTTGTGGAGGCAGAAATGACAAGATGTGGCAACTGATTGCTTTATGTGGGGTGAGGGAGAGGGAGAAATCAGGGATGATGCTGAGTTTTAAAATCTGAATAACTGCAAGGGTGATGGGGCCTTTGCCAGAAACAGGGAAGTCTGGAAGAGGGGTGGGTGAAACTTGCCAAAAATAAAGAGCTCTTTTCACAGATAGAATATGAAGTTAAGTTTCCTCCCCTGAAGGAGCCATCCTGATCTCCTGGACCATTGGCTAAGCTGCCCTTCCATTTCCTCAGGGGCCTGTTGAAAACAAAGTTCCAAAGTAGTGAGCTTAATGGTGGAAGTTTCCAGGAGAAGGGTGGTTATCAGCTTGTCAGTGGTAGATAGGAATTTCCCTGTACCCCAGACCCTGCCAATCAAACCTCAGGAGCTCAGAGATGTGGAAGGGTAAATTCCTGTCTGGGAGCTGGTTGGCACTGGGTGCTTACTCCCTTGGGGGTTAAAGGGGGGACAGAAATGGAAGAAGGTAGTAGCTAAGTGATTGGGCCATACATGGAGGCAATAGTTGAATATAAAGGGAGGTCTTCCTGTCTCAGATTGAGATTATCTCTATTTCTTTGGCAGTAGGAGAAAGTGTCAGCACAATAGACCTGTGTTCTAGCCATGTCTTTCCCAGTAATTAGCTGTGTTTTTCTTGGGCAAATCATTTCCTTTCTCAGCTGGACTCAAGCATCCTCATCTGTAAAATCTGGGCAGGGGGTGCTGTCGAGCTAAATGGTTTCTATGGTCCCTTCCAGAGCTACTATTTGACTTCAGGAGGTAGGATTTGAGCCAGCAGTGAAGAATAAGTTGGGTTTTATTAGGTAGAGATTGGTATGGGGGAAGTGGGGAATAGAGGTGGGAGAAGATAATACTGATGACAAGTGACATGAATAAAGGTTAAAGTGCAGCTGTCACACAAAGAAATGCAGTCATACCTCCTCCTACCCCACTCCTACTTCAGATTCCCCTGTCTGGTGCTAAACCTCCCATTTTGTCTCCTTGTTATTTCATAATATCATAGAGTTAGAGGCAAAAGACATCATTAAGGCCAAGGGGATTGAGTGATTTAGCCAAGGTCACACAGCCCAGGAAGTATCTGTGGCAGGATTTAAGCTCAGTTGTTCCTGACTTCATCTGGTCCTCTCTCCACCGTGCCACCTAGATTATTTCCTTCCTGGTCTGGAACACTGAGCAACAATGACCTGTAGTGGCAGCCCAAGGAGGCAGAAATCCTGGTGGAACCCAGTACACCAAAGTTGTAATTAACACCTAGCATCACTGCTGGGAAAGGGAACAGGAGAATTGCCTTCTTATGATTCACACACAAACCCAAGTTAGCTTTCCCATAGGAAAACTATTTTGAAAATCTTCTCCCAAAACAAGTACAAATTAGTAGAGTTTTTAAGGCACCCACATAAACAGCTAACTCCCTCCTTCCCAGCCTAGGTGTCTGCCCCTTCACCTAAAAAGTTATTTTTAACTTGCTCCAATTCTTATTTTATTTTAATTTTGCTCGATTACATCTAAACACAAAAAAAAATTTAAGTATTATTTTTCTCTCAATATTTGCTTTACTTCTTCTTTTACAAAGTTTCATGGAGTTCACAGCTTTGTACCAAAATGAGAAGGGTCAAGGTGTTTACTTATGAAATACTTCAGAACCATCTCACCCATTTTCATTCTTCTAAATCCACATGCCATGTTAAAAACTATTCTAAAACCAAGAACATTGAAGCAACTCTGGAAATAAAAAAAATTTTAACATTCATTTTTTAAAATTTTGAATTCTAGTTTCTCTCCTCTCCCCTCTCCTTGAGAAGGCAAACAATTTGATATAGATTATACACGTGTAGTCATGCAAAATGTTTCCATGTTAGCCATGCTGCAAAAGAAAACAAACAAAAACCCAAGAATAATAAAGAAAATAAAAATAGTTTGCTTCGATCTGCATTCATATGCCATCATTTCTTACTCTAGGGTCGGATAGTATTTTTTATCGTAAGTCCTTCAAAATCATCTTGAATCATTGTATTGCTGAGAATTGCTAAGTAATTCACAGGTGATGCTCATATAATATTGCTCTTACTGTGTATGATGTTCTCCTGGGTCTGCTTATTTCTCATCAGGTCATGGGTCTTTCCAGGTTTTTCGGAAGGCGGACCCTACTCACCTTTTCTTATAGCACAGTAGTATGCTATCACAATTGTACACCACAATTTTTTCAGCCTTTCCCCAATTGATGGCCATCCCTTCAATTTCCAATTCTTTACCACCACAAAAAGAACAGCCGTATTTTTATACGTACAGGTTCTTTTCCTTTTTATTTGATCTCTTTGGAGTACAGATCTAGTAGCGGTATTGCTGGGTCAAAGGGTATGCGCAGTTTTATAGACCTTTGGGGATAGTTCTAAATTGTTATATAGAATGCTTGGATCAGTTTACAACTCTACCAATAGAGCATTAGTGTCCCTGTTTTTCCATAGCCCCTCCAACATTTATCATTTTCTTCTTCTGTCATATTAGCCAATCTGATAGGTGTGAGGTGGTACCTCAGTGTTGTTTTGATTTGCATTTCTCTATTCAGTGGTGATTTAGAACACTTTTTCATATAACTACAGATAGCTTTGATTTTTTTTTCTTCTGAAAACTGCCTATTCATATCACTTGACCATTTATCAACTGGAGAATAGCTCTTATTTTTATCAGTTTGTCTCAGTTCTCTATATATTTGAGAAATTAGGCTTTTATCAGAGAAACTTGCTGCAAATTTTTTTCTCCAATTTTCTGCTTCCAGTCTAATCTTGGCTACATTGATTTTGTTTGTGTAAAAACCTTTTTAATTTGAAGTAATCAGAATTATTCATTTTATATCTTGTAATGCTCTCTGTCCATTCTTTGATCATAAATTCTTCCCTGATCCATAAATCTGACAGGTAAGATATTCTATAGTCCCCTAATTTGCTTATAGTATCACCCATTATGGCCTTATCTTGTTGTGGTATGTTGGTCTATGCCTAGTTTCTGCCAAACTGCTTCCAGTTTTCCTAGCAGGTTTTTTTTTTCTTTTTGGAGGTGGGAAGGTAGACAATTAGGGTTAAGTGACATGCCCAAGGTCACATGGCTAGTTTTGTGTTAAGTGTCTGAGGCTGCATTTGAACTCAGGACCTCCTGATTCCAAAGCCAGTGCTCTATTTACTGGGCCATCTAGCTGTCCCCCAGCAGTTTTTAAAACTTGCTCAAATTCTGAGTCTCAGTTCAAGCTGGGTCTTAGCCTAAGGATAGAGGAATTTGGCAACGCTAGATTTCAGCAGAGCCTCTGGGACAAGCATTCACCTCCCTCCCTCTGCATAGTTCTGTGGTAGAAGACCAAGGAGGGCACATTGCCACTGCCAGTAGGGAGACCTACACAAAACTAAGCAGAGCCATATATATCAACAAGGAATTAAATGTAAGATTTGCTGCATTTAATCCCCAGGCTTCAGATAAGTAGAAAATTGACTGTTTATTTCTCTGTATGGCTGCCTGAACATTTGAGTCTGAATACAAGACCCTGTGGCAAGAGCAGCTCTTATGTCAAACAGGTGTCAAACAGGCACATGTCTCGGTCCTTGCTCTCACTGAACTGAACTAATCACATAGCTGAAGGGTCAGAACTAACCTCTTCAAAAAGTTAAACACTGTATATTTATATTAGGAGTAAAAAAATAAGCAAATGAAATGGTCCTACTTATCAACCCACCCAGTCAGTCAATTAAGAAGCATTTAGTAAGTGCCTTCTACAGGGCCAGTCCTGGAAATATACCAAAAATATATTTGGAATAGCCAAAAGCATTTCCTGTCATCAGGAGGCTTCATTTCTAATGAGAGAGATGACATATGTGTAAATGGGCACATAGAAAACATGTACAGAGTAGAAGGCAGCTGGGGTGACTGGGGAAGGCTTCTTGTAAAAGATGGCATTTTAGAAGCTTAATTTTTTAATCATTGCATCTTTTTTTATTGATATCTTTTACTTTCCCCTTCATTTCCAAATATATCCCTATCTCCCTTCCCCCTTCCAGAGAGCCATTGCTTGTACTAAAGAATAAAAAGAGGGGAAAAAAAACAGTTCAGCAAAACCAACCAACACGTCAGCTGTCTGACAGACTAGGCAGTGTTCTACACCCACCTCTGCAAAGGAGGAAGGGAGGCACAGCTGAGCCTTGAAGAAAGCCAAGGATCTCAGGAGGAGGAGGAGGAGGAGGAGGAAATCAGGAGGGAGAAGATCTCAGACATGGGGAACTGCCAGTTCGAATGCACAGAGTTGGGAGGTCAACAAGCAGCCCAATAAGGCTGGACGATAGAGTTCGTGGAAAGGACTAATACTTGAGAACACTGCAAAGATTGGAAGGGGCCACCTTTTGAAAAGTTTTAAATGCCAAACAAAAGACTAGAATAGATCCCGGAGGGAATAGGGAGCCAGTGGAGTTTATTGAATAGGGGGTTAGACCTGTGCTTTAGGAATATTGCTTGGCAACTGAGTGGAGGACAGGTTGGACTAGGGGAGAGTGCTAAGGTGGGGATATCAATGAGAAGGCTATTGTAATAATCCAGGTGAGAGGAGATGAAGGTGGCTCTGTAAATGGGGGACATATGGGAGAGATGTTGTAGAGGCAGAAATGTCAAGACTTGGTGCCTGATTAGATAGAGGAGGTGATTGAGATAGGGAAGTCAAGAACCATAACTAAGACTGTAAATCTGGGTGATCAAGAGAATCACAGCCCTTGACGGTCATAAGAAAGGTTGGAAGAGAGGTAGATTTGACAAATCTACCAAAAGAAAGATGGGTTCAATTTTGGACATGTTGAGTTTGATATGCCTAGAGGACATGCAGCTCAAATGTTTAGTAGGCAATTAGTGACATGGGAGTTCAAGGGGAGAACCTAGAGCTGGATATAAAGATCTGGGAATCATTAGCTTAGAGATGATAATTGATGAGATCATCAGATGAAGTAGTGTAATGAGAGAAGAGAATAAGATCCAGTAAAGAGCCTTGGGGCACATCCACAGTAAGTGGCAAATATCATAGGTGAAGGCTGAGAAGAAGGGATGAAGGATGTGAAGGAGAACCAAGGGTTAGGAGTGTCAAGAAAATCCAGTGATGAGAGGAAATATGGGAGGTGATCAACAGTGTCAAATGCTAGAGAGATTGAGAAGGATAAGGACTGAGAAAAGGCTATTAAGATGTTTTAATTATGGGGCAGCTAGGTGGCGCAGTGAATAGAGCACCGGCCCTGGAGTCAGGAGTACCTGAGTTTAAATCCGGCCTCAGACACTTAACACAAAAAACTAGCCGTGTTACCTTGGGCAAGTCACTTAACCCCAACTGCCCTCCAAAAAGCAAAAAAAAAAAAAAAAAAAAAAGGAAATAGCATCTAAAAAGGGTTTTCTAAGAATGGAGGAGACATAAGTCAGTAGGCAGCAGGGACGGAGTCAGAGGATGGGGAAAGATTGAAGAAAAAAGAGAGGAGGGAATGATATTGGGGACAATACACTGTAGAAGATAAGAGGGAATGGAATTAAGGGTTCATGTAGAAGCATCTGGGGAAGGTAGGTGATACAATGGATAGAGCACTGGACTTGGAATCAGGAAGATCTGAGTTCAAATCCAGCCTCCCATACATACTAACTATGTGACCCTGGGCAAGTCACTTAACCCCTACTTGCTTCAATTCTTCATCTATAAAACAGGAGTACACAGGAAAAGAAAATGGCAAACCACTCCAGTATCTTTGCTAAGAAAACCTCATGGACAAAAGTCCATGGGATCACAAAGAATCAGACATGACTGAACAACAACATAGAAAGATTAGCCTTAGAAAGGGGAAGAGACAACTTTTTATCAATTCAATAAATTTAATTAACATATTAAGTGCCTACTATGTGCCAGGCTAAATGCTAGGGATGGAAAGAGAGGCAAAAAAAAAGTCCCTGCCCTCAAGAAACTTAGCATCTAAAGGGAGGAGACAACATGTAAACAAGTATATAAAGCAAGCCATGTGCAGAATAAGTAGGAAATATTTCAGAGAGAAAGTACTAGAATTGAGGGGTTAGGAAAGACTTACTGTAGATGATGGGGTTTTAGTTGGTGCTTAAAGGAAGTCAGGGAGGCCAGTAGTGAGAGTGGAGGAGGGAGAGCATTCCAGGCATGGGGAACAGGGGGAGAATATGCACCAGAGCCAAGTAAAGAAGATAATGGTATCGGTGTTAGAAGACTGTGATAGAAGAGAGAAGTGTTGGCAAATTGTTCCCATTTGGGGGGAGGAGTGTGAAGTAAGAAATGAGACCTTCTGCAGAGGAGTTGGGGAGAGGGAAAAGGAACCATAGAAGGCTTGGCCAGAGACGAGGAGTTTTGGAGGGCAGAATAGAGTATAATTTAGGGAGGATAATGGGAATTGCCTTGTTCAGTAAGGACTCAGATGGCAGACGTTTGTAATGGATACAGTCTGTATGGTTTGGTTTTTTAATTTGTCCAACTCCATTTAGCAGCATATGAGTAACATCAGAGGAGGTGGAAGTAAGCAAGGGTTGAGTTTCGCAAGGTATAGTCATAAGGTCACCCTCATAGCAAGTGGTATTGCTATATCCTCTGAGACCTTGGGAAACCCACTTCACAGTAGGCACAGGCAGGAAGAAGTATATACCCTGTGGGGTCTAGGAGCCCAGGCTAGAAGTATCCCCAGCCCGCACTGCAGACACCATCATGGCCCCACATAGTTTATAGATTTGGAACTGGAAAGAACCTTAGAAATCATCTAATCCAATTACTTCTTACAGAGAAGGAAACTGAGTCCTAGGGAACCCAAGATCACAGGTCCTCTGACCCCAGATTCCATGCTCGCTCTTGTACCCCATGCCTCTGGCTGTAGATACTTCCTTTGCCTTCTGGGCCTCAGGAGCAATTCATTCTACATTGGTCCTAGCCAATTGGTGGGAGCAGGCTGGAGAAGATACCTATGTGTTGAAGACACACAGGCAGCATTGATAAATGCTGAGAAAAACCTTTCTGGCACACAGCCAGACTTTTCTCAGTCCCATCATTTACACTTGCCCAGAAAGACTTAGGATTCAACAAACAAAAACTCCTATTTTGAAAACATAACTCTTGTATCAACCTACCAGGCCTTCCCAGATTTCCCACCCTCACCCCAGTTGTTAGAGCTCACGCTCTTGACATCTCTTCATGCTCCTCTATTTGGCATATAATGTCTTTCTCTGTGTGTGCATGTAGCATCTCCAAGTACAAGAGAAGTCTCCAGAGAGCAAGGATGTTTTGATTTTGGTCTTTGTATTCTAAGAGACTAGCAATGTGCCATGCACATAGTAGGCCCTCAGTGAATGTTGAATTGACCTAGAAGACCTTTACCACATTCTTTTCTGTAGGAACATCCAGGGGCTGAGCAAACTTTTCCCTGATGTTGTGACTGACTTCCAGGATAAAGGCTAATGCCCCAGGGACGAGGCCAGTGCTGTTGGAGCCGGCTTGTAGGGACTCATAGCCAATTGTTAAATTTTCAGTGTAAGCATTTATACCTAGGAAGTCAGCAAATGCTATAAATCAGTTAGTGATTTGTTATTTTTATGATAGTACAGACTTAAGGTTAAACTTGAAAGTGTACGTGTGTGCATTTTTTTTTAATTTGCACAACCAGTTTTTAAATATTCACCAGCACAACCAAGGACTAGATTCTAGTTATAGGCAGGTGGTCTAGTATGGTAGAAAGAACGCTGAACTTATAATCAAAGGACCTGATTTTGATCTTTGTTCTGCCTGTAAGTTACTTAACCTATCTTATCTCTATCCCCTCATTGATAAAATGAGAGGATTGTGACAAATGACCTCAAAAGCTCCTTCTAGTTCTAAATCTGTGATTTAGTTGACTCTTCTAAGATAGACATGGTAGGTAAGGGCCTATTAAGTTCAGTTTTGTCTTGGATTGAGAAATACCTTTTGCAGAAGATGCCGGGAGCAAAAATGCTTCAGTCCTGCAGCTCCTGTTCTTGAAGGAGCCTGTTAGCTTCACATAGAGAATAACTGTATTCTATGGCTACAGACTGAGCCCTAACCCTAGAAACACACAAAACCCAGTCAGTCACTGAGCCCTTATTTTGTTAGATTATCGAGAGCCCTGAAAGGTATCTCACAAATGAGTACTCTTGGTTACGCTAGGGGACGAGGCCACAGAGTGTGCCTTTTGATGGTGGGTCAGGAATATCAGCCACACATAGGAAAAGTTATCCATTATGAGGCTCTCCCCATAGATAGAAGAAGATACAGGTATTTCCTCTAAACAGCATCTGGTTTTGTTTTCAAAGAGCAGGAAGGACACTTTGGAGAAGGGAACATGAAAGACCACCTTGCTTTACAGATTGAACCTGTTCCCCTCCCTGGCTAGTCCCATGCCAGGTGTCCTTTCTTGCAAGGCCTCACTCCTGTCCCTGGGGGGCTTGGGCTGATGAGCAGCAGCTGGACAGCAGGAAGGAAGAGGTCCCCGCCACCACCAGAGACTGAGCAGTTCTGCAGACACACATCATCCATCACCCAGTCCTGGTGAGCCTGTCACTGGGATAGGCCAGGAATTACATGGACCTGCTTGCAGATCCCAGGTTCAACCCAGGGCAGAAAAGAGGAAAGGCCAGAAAGTTGTGTGTGTGGTTTTTTTTTTTAAGTTGCTCCAAGAATATATCCCTCCAAAAAATACAGTTTGCAGGTGTAGCTCAAAAACCCTTTGCTGGGACTTTAGGAGATTATTCAATGTCTGCAGTAGCTCTCTGAGATTTCCCCAAAGGGGATCTTCTGGCTTGCTGAGGAACAAAAAGGATCTGATCAACAGGTCAGAACTATGCAAAGGGTACTGGCAATGTCGCAGTAGGTGACAGGGCAGCTAGGTGGCATAGTGGGTAGGATGGTAGATCTATAGTCTGGAAAACCAAAATTCAAATCCTGCCTTAGACACCAGCTGTATGGTCCTGAGCAAATCACATAACCTTACTTCATCTTAGTTTCTTCATCTATAAATTGGAGATAATAGCAATAGCACATCCCTCACTAGGTGATTGTGGAGATAAAATGAAAAAAAAAATACAAACCTTAAAGCAATAAATGCCAACGTACTTGCCCTTGGGGCTCTGGGAGGTCTCTGGAGGGCAACTGCCAGGTTTCCCATATCTCCCTCACCTACCTGGGTCTTCTATGAAACTGTTTATTTTCCCACTTCCCTATACTTTCCAGGGATCCCCTCCCAACCGTGGTTGTCATTGCAGTGATACTCTTGGTCTTTGGGAAGATTTGGACAAATAGAAAATCTAAGACTCTGGTTTAAGGAAACAAATCGCTCTCTATACTTGTACAGGATATGGGACTTTTTCCCAAGGACTTTCATGCTTGTTCTGTTATCTGATCTTCAGAAAACGTCTGTGAAGCTAGCACAGTGGAATTATTTTCCCCATTTTGCAGATAGAGAAACACATGAACTACAAAATTAATACAAAGTTACCTTTGTAACCTTGCTAATTCAACAAACATTGAGCACTTAATGTACTGGACGGTGGGAATATAAAATATGAAAACACAATATTTGATACCCTAAAGGACTTTTGGGGTTTTCACTGGGAGTCAAATATTCAGAACCTCCCAGGACCTCAGTTTCCTTATCGGTAAAATGGGCGGGGGTTAGGGGGAGGTTTGATCCAGATAGCTTCTAGAATCAGGGCCGTATTCTGGTAAGTATTTAACAACTGCCTCTCTGAGAGAGAAAAATAGACCCTAAACACACTTTTCAGTTTAATCTTCACCATTAACATTGTCCCATTGCTTTCTAAAGCCTAGACCATCAACAAAACAACACATCAAGCCCTGATTTGCAGCATTTGCTGATTTCTTAGCTGTTAACTGGCTCTCTTGTGATTCTGTCGTGAGAGAAATTCAATAGAAAGTAATGGGGCGGGGGCGGCTAGGTGGCGCAGTGAATAGAGCACCGGCCCTGGAGTCAGGAGTACCTGAGTTCAAATCCGGCCTCAGACACTTAACACAAAAAACTAGCCGTGTGACCTTGGGCAAGTCACTTAACCCCAACTGCCCTCCAAAAAGCAAAAAAAAAAAAAAAAAGTAATGGGGGAAGGGAGAGAGGACAAGGGGGATGAGGGAAGGCTTCTTGGAGGAAGAAGCTCCTGAGTGAAGCCTTAAGCCTTAAAGGAAGATAAAGATTCTAAAATATAGAGAATAGGGAATATTTCCCTGGCATAGGGTGCAGGTACATAGTGAAAAGAGGCCAAATGTCAAGTTCAAGGAGCATTCAGTTGCCCAGTTAGCCTGGGATAGAAAGTGTTTGCATGAAAGGGAATGATGTTAAACAAATGGGAAGAGGCTTATAGGAGTCAGGTAATGGAGGGCCTGAATGCCAGGATGAGGAGTATGGGTTCTGGGTGCATCTTTGGCCAACCAATGGAAAAATTAGCGCTAACACCAGGTATCTTGATAGCCCCTCTCTGTTTTTGTTTTGTTTCTTCCATTCTGCCCTCTTAAGTGCTCACTATTGATCTGTTCCTATGGCTTACCTAACCTCTAACAACTAACAGTCTCTCGGAGAGGGGTTGGAGAGGGAGGCAAGAGCTTATCTTATTTCCTAAATCTCAGGTACTAGAAGGACAGCCTCCTTGAAATCCGAAGAATAAATCTCAAAACGTCTTATTTCACCCAAGGAGGAAATGAATTTGTGGAATCTTTAATGAATATAAGCAGTTCCAGATGAATTTATATAAACCCTTAGATCCACAGGGGTGAGGGCAGGGAGCATCATTAAATGTTGCTTAGATTGTTTGAGGATGTCCCTAATCTGAGATAATGCCAGGAAATTACTCTGGATTCTGTTCAGAGACAAGATCTAGGCCAGCAGAAATCGAGGTGATCAATGTGTTAATTCTCATATCATTGAAATCATTTCATTTTCAGAACGGTAAAACCGCATTGTTATATAGGATTTTAGGGTTTACAGAGCTCTTTCCTCACAACTGGATTATAGGGAGTACAAGTTTTATTATTCCCATTTTACTAATGATGAAACAGGTTCTGAGGGGAAGAGTGACTTGCATATGGCCACAAAACTATTGAGTGTCAAGCAGGATTTAAATCCAGGTCACCTGAATCTAAGTCTATCTTTCTAGTATGATAGCTCTCCATATAAACACCTGATTTATCCCCACCCTCTCCCATGCTGCTCAGTCTTAATTTAGGGTATGAAAATACTAAACCCTACTACTACTGCCCAGCCCTGGTGACCACCACCATCGGTTCTTTCCTTAGCCCTCCTTTCATATAAGGAAACCCTGTATTTGCAAATATTGAATTTGGCCAGTCAGAACAGTAGGTGGGGAACCTGGGGTCCAACGAAAACTACGAGCTTGGTTTGAAATAATAATGCTCATTAGTAGTCTTCCTTTCATCTCTGTGAGCCCCAGTGTCTCCATTAATAAAAAGGAGAGGCCTGACTAAATGATATGCAAGTTACTTTCTATGCACATACAGGTTCCATAAGAGCCAATCAGTTCTTCCCACTAGCTTCAAAGCACTCCTTTCAGGAAAAGGTTGAGATAACCCGAGGATTAAGCCTGTCCCCCCACCTCAGCTTTTGTTTTTTAGATAAAATTTTGCTAATACATTTTGGGTTTAAGTCACCTAAAATTCTCCCTGTATACCTTCTCTGCTTCCCTTTCCAGAGATATACCTTATAACAAAGTTGTTGGGGGTTTTTTCCTGACAAAAGAAAAAGAAAGAAAACCTGCAAATTAGATCAATGTACAGAAAAAAAAAATCTGACAGTAAATGCAACGTTCCACACCCGTGGACCCCCTCCTTCCACTTCTGTAAAATGGAAAGAGGTGTAATTTTCTTATCTCTTCTTTGGGACTAGGTTTGTGTTTTTCACTACCCGAGGACTGGACGGGATTCCATGCTCCCTATAACTCAGGATAGGTGGGATAGTAGTGTTCCTGGAGAGAAGAGGTGTCGACACCATCTCAGATCCATCTTACTGTTGGAGTGATGGTGACTAACTTTGCATTGCAAAGAAACCGAAGGAGACCTCCAGCTTTGACATGCGAGCCCTCCAGGGGCTAGGGTAGGGGTTGATGGAGGGTTGGCTCCGTCTCTATGCCCAGGGGGCTGAGCCCCTGCTGAATTTGAGCGGATAATCTTTTTGAATCAGTTTCTAAGGGGTCTGTGCGAGCGTGGAGAAGGTGGGCGGGGTGCTGAGGAGTGGGAGGGACCCCGAGCATTCCCAGCTCTGATCGCCTGTAAAAAGCAGAGAATACAATTCCCTGGCTCCGGGATCTGTCTCTTTAAGCCTCCGGCGGCAGCGTTGGCGGCGGCAGCGGTGCCAGTGGCGGTGGCGGCTGCAACTCCGGCAGCCGCGAGTGAATCTTGGCACTGGGGTCGCCTTTCACATGGCTCAGGCGCTCCAGCTGCCTGTGCCCTGCTCTGCCGCTGCCGCACGAGATGGGCTGTCCAGTCGCGAGGAGTGCTAACTAACCCAAAATCCGCCGAGCACTACCTCACCCCGGGAGCCTGGCCCCAGCTTGGCCCTTGGAGGACTACAGAAAGAAGCAATTGGAGATTGTGAGTGAGTGCCCCGGGGTCCCTGGGAAAACGAGAACGCTGACAGATGGAGGCTGGGGGGGGGGGTCTTAGAGAAGGATTGTTCCTTTTATTATGTAGAATTCTGGCTTTGGAACGCCCCCCTCCCGGGGAAATTCCAAAACTCCTCTGCCCGCGGAAAACTTTGTCGAACAGTTCCCGCTAAGTGGAATAATAATGACCTTGCCGTCATGGGGAGGGGGGACCCTAGGGATTGAGGACATTTGTACTGTCTGTGGGGTGCTGCGTTATCCTTCCAGCCATGTGTGTATTTAATCAACTGGGGCTGTGTGTGAGCTGAAAGGTCAGAGCTTACCAGAAAGTGCCCCAAAGCCAAGTCTCCCTCCCTTTTATCAGGAAAGACATTTGCATCTGAGTGAGTGCCCATTATCTACTGTTTTTACCCTGGTATTGAAGAGTTTTGATTCTCTGAGCCTGGCTGAGAATTTGACTGTTTGAGGGGCAGGCCAGGGGAGGAGTAGACAGAATTTGTAGTCTACAAAGTTTAAGATAGAGTTTGCATTTTCCCCGTGTTCGCTGGGGATTTATGCCTGCTGTTAGCCGGGTGGACTGGGCATGGGGGGGGAGGGGTGAGGAGAGACAATCACCTAAAAGACGCCAGGGTTGTTTAATCAGAAGAGGAGGGGGCTGTGGGGTGATTCTGTTTTAGGACTTGATTGTATCAAAGAGCTTGTGTGAGAGGGCTGCTGGGCACTTTGTACATGGGCTGGGGGAGAGGTTTTGTGAAAGCGATGCTACACTCTTTTTCCAGGAAGGGGGGGAGGAGAGTAGGGAGAATCTCAAATTCAAGCAAGGGAGACTTGAATAACATCCACAAAGGAATAACATCCTGGCCATTTGGGTTTAGTTCTCAGGATCCTACAGCTGGGAAAGGAGAGAATTTAAAGACCATCTTCTCGAAGCCCCCTGTTTTACAGATAGCCCAGATGGGTTGAATGACTTGCCCAAAGTCACCCGGGTAATGGATGACTGAGTTGGGATTTGAATTCTGGTCCTCTTATTCCAAATCAGTGCTCATTCCTCTGTACCAGGCAGGTGATTTACATTCATCACCCACCTGTAGGCAGTGAGGCTGAAAAATAGATGAGCTTTCAAAGTGCCTTCCCACTCTCAGATTCTCAGATTTTCTTGAGAAAGTTGTAGTCACCCAAGCATGCTGCTGGTTGTTCCTCAAGATATAAACACATTAAATCTTGTATGTTCCTCATATAAAGGATATTGAGGAGTGGAGGGGTTTCAAGTCAGAGGCTGGGAATAAGAGACTTCAGTACCAGGTGCTTTCTCCACAATATTTTTCCTTTCGTCTGGCCATGGAGGCATCAGCATTGGCTGAACAGCATCTTTGTCCCAGGAATGGAAGCAGGACCAAGGGAAGTGATCCATACTGTTAGGTTAAGAAACTCGGAAACTGGAAGTATTTGATTCTAATCCTATTTTCCTCACTAACCCTTTTGGGCCATAGAATTTAAACCTATGAGGATCTGGGGTACACAGTCTATTTTCAGGAGGCAAGAGTAGACCTTCTGGATCAACTGAAGAAAGAGAACTCTTTCAGTTTTTCTAAGAGAGAACCCTCCCTTAGCTGTTACTGAGCACTGAGGGAAAATATCAACCCCTTCCCCACCATGATCCTGCAGAAAGATTCCCATCACAGGTTCACAATAGCCTGGCTTTCATCAATGAGACAAGGATCAGACAATATACTATTGGAACTACTGTGGGCATGTTGGCTTATAGAATGAGGGGGTCAGGATATTAATATTTTGATACTTGTATCAGAGACAGTCCCTTAAGGAGTATAGCTTGAGACCTATTCATGCCTTCTTATTCTGTGCTGCTCTTCTTCATGACCAAAGGAAGGAAGGGAGGAAAGAAGGGAGGGAAAGAGGAAGGAAAGAAGGAAGGGAGGGAGGGAGGGAGGGGGGACTACTAAATAACCAAGTGCTTTATAAATAAAATTTTGGTTTGATCTTCACAACTCTGTGAGGTAGCAGCTGTTATGATCCCTACTTTATAGTTGAGGAGACTGAGGCAGACAAAAGTTAATTGACTCACCCAGGATCACAAAGCTAGTAAGTCTCTGAGTCTAGATTTGAATTCAAGTCTTCCAGACTCCAGGCTTAGCATGCTATCCACTGTACCAGTTAGCTAGAAATTTCCTTAAGTTGATCTTTTGATATTTTGGGGATACCAGGACAGTCTAGCCGTCTGTGATCTCTTGCTCTTGCTACATGACCTCTACACCTCTTTTCCCAATAATATGTCTCCTTGATGATACATGGTATGCTATTTTTCACATGTAAATTTTCATTAGTAATATGTGAAGTTCTGCTTGCCACAGTATGTCTTTCCGGTACCATTTGAGTCATCTGTAATTTTATTTCTTTTTTTAAAAATCCTCCTATTGATGTTCTTTTTTACATGGCTGTCACTTCCCAATGACTCTCCTCCACCCCCGCCTCCTCCCACTCTACATAGAAGAACCCTCACTTGTAATAAATACAGTGTTGATTTTTCTGTGTATTGTATGGCTTATAGACTTCAGTAACACTAGGGGGAAAATATTAGTTCTAAGGAGATGGGTTAATACTAACAACCCACATTTCCATAGAACAAGCTAAGAAGAATGTGGTCATTAGGGTTATTATTCCCATTTTATCCATGAAAGAAAACTGAGGCTCACAGGGATTAGGTGATTTACCCATAACTACACAGTTAATAAGTGAGTGATCTAGAATTCATAGCCAAGGTGAATTGCTCTCTTTCTACTACTTCAGAAAGATCCTAACTATATGTTTTCTTGATTCAAAATCAGGACAGTATCAATGCTTTGGTGTGTGAGTGAGTACACCTGTCTCTTTCTCCCTCTTGCCTAATGGTTCAGATTTCTGCTGAGCTCCTATGCCTGCCTGGGATGGAAGTGTTCATAGCTAAGTAACTAGTCATGAGTTGTTAGTAAATTGCACTAGGAGCTGGGATAGGGATAAGGATTGACTTTAGAACTTTGTGTGTGCTCTAAAATGCTAGCATCCTGTGTACAACCTTGTCTGTGTTTAGGAAGGAACCTTGAGTCTGCCTCACTGACAGAAAAGTGTCCAGGTCTGAGCAATGGAAGATGGGGAGGAGGGATGGTCTTTGAGAAAACAGGGGTACCAGATGGGAGGAAAACTCCCTTGGGTGTACTGTAAGTAAGCATTCTATAACTTGTAGTTGGCTCAGGAACAATTTTATCTCTGCTGAGGACCACAGGACATTCTGAAAATGAATGCACAGCTTCATTTAGTCTGAGTAATGAGCAGGTGAAAGACTCCCAGGCTTGGCAGAGCTGGGACACCCACAACTGAGTCTCTCCTAGTGTTTCCATGGGAGAAAATATCTTTGTTTGAAGAATCTTAGATCTCTCTAAAGGGCATCTTGGGTGCTGTTATAACCACAATCTCACAGGCAGAAAAGGGGGGTGGTGGAATTACCTAGGGCAGAATTTGGAATGGAGGTTGGGGAGTGAGACCAGCCCTTGGTGCTCTCATGCCCCTTTCAGCCTTCTGTCTATCAAAGAAGCAAGGTCACATCTGAAACTCAGTCACCCTATTGAGGTTACAGACTTAGGCATGTACTCTTTCCCAGGGGATTGGGGTTTTCAAGGAGTTGAGAGGGCAGCACAAAAGGAATGAAGTTCCAGTTGTGGAATTCCAGAGCAGCATAGACTATAATGGGAGTGGGGAGGACAACATTCTGCCTGGCCTCCTTTATCAAGATTTCTTCAGTGTAAGGAACGGGTATTACTTTTGCCCTATACCTCCTATTCAGGAAGGCCCCAAAACTGGGAGCTCAAGTCCTAAGTTTATAGGATCTAGTAAAAATCCTCCACCCATCCTGAAGGTTGTGTACAGATTCTGAAGGAAACTGAAAGGTCTGTTTGCTGTGCCAGAAACTAACTAGGAATGGAAAAATTGGGAAGGGATTATTCCTCCCCAACCCTGAGGTCTGGTCAAACCCCACCCATTAGCCCATCTAAAGTGAGATGGAGCCTGCTCTAGGCTCCACCTCCTTCCTACCTGCTTCTTCCAGGTCGGCTGGTGACAAAACAGTGAAAATTCCCCCTGAGGCAGCTAAGGCTTCTAAAGAGTCTTATCCTGGGCCAAGTGCCCAGGAAAAACAAACAGTCCGGTAGCCACCTGGTCTCTTCCCAGATCAGCACCATTCTCTGTCCCCAAGGATTTTAAACAAGTTCTTTAACCTAACTCTCAAGGAGAAAGTGGGTGAGAGAACTCCTTGCCATTACCAGGAAAGCCGGATGTGATGGAAAAGAATGATGTCAGTCTGCAAGGTTTGTCTTCTGGGCCTCCCCTGCCTCTCTGTACCATTTTAAAAATTACATTTCCCTCCACTGGGCACCCCTTTTATCTCAGGCCCTTGGTGCTCTCATGCCCTTTCAGCCTTCTGTCTATCAAAGAAGCAAGGCCACATCTGAAACTCAGTCACCCTATTGAGGTTACAAACTTAGGCTTGTACTCTTTCCCAGGGGTTTTGGGTTTTCAAGGAGTTGAGAATGCAACACATATGGAATGAAGCTCCAGTTGTAGAATTCCAGCAAATGCAGTCTCTGGGTGTAAAAGAGATTTGGAGCTGCCACCAACCTAAAAATGTCCAGACACATCCTTTGGTGACCATGGTCAGCTCTCAGTCATAGAGGCAGCTGGATGGCAGCATGTGCTAGGCCTGGAATCAGGGAGACCAGAGTTTGAATCTAGCTTTAAATACTAGCTGTGTGACTCTGAGCAAGTCATTTAACCTCTGTCTTCCTCAGTTTCCTCAATTCAGGAATCAGAAGAGCCCCTATGTCATAGGGTGGTTGTGAATTTCAAATGAGATATTTGTAAAGTGCTTAGCACAGTGGCTGGAACATAATAGGTACTTAATAAATACTCATTGCCTCACTCCCTAAATGCTTATTACCTCCTCTTCTATCTTTTCCATTTCAAAGGCTACAGGAAATTTTGCCAAGTGGGAGGACTGGGATCCTGACCTAAGTTTGGGAGGGTCCAAGTCAGAGTCATTTACTGAACCTTAGAGAGGTTGGGGGAAGGGGGGGCTGGGGGATAATATGCTAGTAGAATAGCCAGTGTGACTTCAAGATAAACACCCTTTTTAATGGTCACTGTAAAAAAAAATACACTTCCACTCCTCCTTGACTTTAGCTGCAAAAATAGATTGCCCTCACGTTCCCCTCTAGGCCACCATCTGCTTGGGTCAGGGACAAGAATTTCTGGTTCTGGTACAGTCCCTCCACTGGGATTAGCGGCATAGGGAGTTCCCTGGTGCCTCCAAAAGGGTGGTTGTGGGTCAGGAGATTCAGGGCTCCTGGAGGTGGCCCCAGCCCTTCACCCCAGAGGGAAGGAAACACTTTGGGATTGCTTGGATCTGGAGAGTGGGAGATCCTAAGGATGTGAGTAAACACCCTCTGGGGTCAACCTCACCCTCCCTCCAAGCCAAGTTCCTGACTCCACCTAAGGGGCAATTTTCAGGAATCTGGAATCACCATCTGATGCCATCACACATCTTAGGAACATCCCTAACTTTCATTATAACCTGCCATGGATCTGTCATCCAGGGATTTACCTAAACCTGTCTGGAGCCTGTCTACACTCCCATCCTGTCTCATCTCTTGGGGAACTAGTTCCCTAAGTTTCTTCCTTACTGAGTAGAAGCTAGACATCCTATATGATTGGTTTTAAAACTGCTTCCTTCAAGTGGCAAGAGGCTCCTAATTCTCCTAAGACGGGGCCCCTCTCCTAGTAACTTGTCTTTCGTGGGACAGTGAATAGAGGGCTGGGCCTCAGAACAGGAAAACTAATCCTGCCTCAGATATTTACTAGCTGTGTGACCCTGGGCAAGTCACTTAACTTCCCTGTTTCCTCAGCTGTAAAATAGGGATGAGTATAGTACTGACCTTGTTGTGAGGATCAGATTAAATATCTGTAAAGTTTAGCATCATGCCAGACACAAAGTACTTTAAAAGAACTTATTCGTTTCCCCTTCCCCTATCTCTAGATTTCATTCTTAGCCTTTCTCAGTTGATATCTCTTATTGAAGAAGCCTCACCTAGCCTTCCCTCTCAAGGAAAAGTAGAATCCTGGAATGTTTTATATAAAATCTTAAAATCATGAATCATGGGACAGAGTGTGCTAGAGCCAAAGGAGACCTTTAATGAACACTTAGTCTGAAAGTGTAGGGGGTCCTGATGCCCAGAGAAAGGAAGGATGGTCACACAGTAGATTGGTAACAGGAGAGACTGGAACTCAGGTCTCCTAATTTCCAGTCTCTAGGACTCTCTGTCCAGGACCCTGTGATCTTAAAAAAAAAAAATCTAGAATAATCCCCCACTCAAGACAAACTCTAAAAGTCCAGCCTGTTCCTGCTTCTGCCTCCAGTTCCCTGTTCCTTCTAGCCTCTATTCTCTTTCTTCAAACAACCTTCTCCACTCCTAACTTGAGGGGCCTCAGAAATGCTCTGGTTATAGACTCAGGAAGGTGGCAGAGAGCACTTGGGGAGGGGGGGGTGTCTACAGAAGGAGCAGAGGCAACAACAGCTCTCCTGAATCTACCTTCCTGCTCCCATCTCTCATCCCCTCCCCCCTCCCCACCATGGATATAGATTTTAGGGAGAGAACAGATGATACTTTCTCAATGTTGGCATCTGAAACTGGGAAGAGAGGGGTGTGACCCTCAGAGTCAGACCAAGAGGCACTGCTTCCTACTTCAGTTGCATTAGGTGGGACACCTGTGGAGTGAGGTAGCTAAGAAGGGAAGCCTCAAAAAAAAAAAAAAAAAAAAAGGGAAGCCTGAGGACTTGAGTCCTTGCCTTGTCCTGAGGTCAGGGGACTGGGTAATGAATCCAGCATAGAATTGATTTCTAGCAAGTCTTTTTGGTAATGATCATAAGATCATATAGAGCTGAAACGAACCTTGTTCATTCATTTCAGTTTGTGACCCCATTTGGGGTTCTCATGGCAAAGATGCTAGAGTGGTTTGCCATTTCCTTCTCTTGCTCATTTTATAGATGAGGAAACTGAGGTAAACAGGGTTAAGGGATTTCCCCGGGGTCACACAGCTAGTTACTGCCTGAGGCTAGATTTGAACTCAGGAAGATGAATTTTCCTAACTTCTGGCTCAGTATTTTATCCACTTTACCACCTAACTGCCCCAAAAGGGACCTCAGAGGCCATCATTTCCAGTCCTCTGATTTTATGGATGAGGAAAGTGAGTCATAGAAAGGTATAGGTTACTCAGAGTCATACAGCTATTAAGTGCCTAAGGTCTTTCCAATTCTAAAACCAGAGAAAGGTCTCTGGTTCTAGTCCTATCCTGGCCTCATGACCTTAGACAAGTCATTTCTTCCTTGTAGGCTCTACTTTCCTCGTCTGTAAAACAGGGATAGTAATCTGTCAAAACACTCATGCATCATCTACAAGCATTTATTAATTGACTATCGTGTGCTACGCGCCAAAGACAAAAGCAAAAAGGAAACCACCCCCTACTCTCATGGAACTTACTTTCAACATAGTAGACAAAATGTATATATAGAAATAGATGCAAAATAAATCCCAAGTGATTAGAGAGAATGGGGGAAGGGGAGAAGCATTAGCAATTGAGAAAATGAAAAGAAAGCCTCACAGAGGAGACAGTGTTTGAGCAAAGTTTTGAGAGATTTGGAAAATATAGTCTTGCACACTGGTGAGGGAGTATTATTCTAAAGATAACCCAAAGGTGTTCCTTCAGAAGGGAGGAAGGAATGCTCTTAGGGATCTGGAGCCCCTGAATGCTATTCCGTGGCCAGGATGGGCTGGCTCCCGGGCTCCAAAGCCCTGATCCATCCAGTTTGGTCAGGCTGGCAGCTGTGGCTTTTCCGGGGACCCAGACTAAATATATGACAGTAGTCATTTAGGACTCCCTTTTACAAAAGCCTTCAAACCTACAATTTGGTGCTAGTGAGTCTAACGTTTGCAACCGGCAGCACAGGAGTTTGGGGGAGGGGTAGTTCCTCAGGAGAATGGTATCCAGCAGTCAGAATCTCTTGAGGAAGTTTTCAGAGTTCTGGGTCAGAGTTTCTGCCCTGGACTCTGCTATCTGCAATGGATAGCTAACCAGAGAAGGAATCAAACATAGGGAGTGCCCTGCATTACATCTGGGGATCCAGGTCAGTATCCATCTCACAAATAGTACATGCACATGGCTATTCTTCATCCTCTTTCCTTTTTCAACCCTTTAATACTCTCCTCTTCAGTTTCTGGGAGACATCTCCACCCACCCACACCCACACAGCCCTGCAGCCCCTTTATAAAGCCTTGTTAGGGGCAACACGGCATAGTGGCTAGACAGTTGGCCTCCAAGCCAGGAAGATCTGGATACAAGGGCTGCTTATGACACTTGCTGATTCTGGGACCCTGGGTGAGTCGCAGTCTCTCAGTGCTGGTGAAGGAAGGAGTTTCCTATACTATGGAAATTGCTATCCGGTTTTTCTCTCACCATCCTTCTTTCATCATTTGTCCTATTAAAATCCTTGTGCAGAAGTAAGTATTCAGAGTGTCTGGTTAGACCTGGATCAGATTTAGAGAACAGCAGAGTACTATTCTAAATCTTTAGAATCTTTAGGTCTAGCACAGGATAAACAAGATAAATCCTCACCTAGTTGGAACTAGACAGGCTGACTTTTTTTTACTTTTCAAACTCAACCAAAGAAGTGCCTTAAAAGCTTCTTGCTTTGAGAAACTTGAAAACAATTGAAAAGCCAATTGTTTGTTCTGCTTATCACAAGTTAGAGCAACTTGGCCTTTGCATTATGCTCCATCAGCTTTCTTTCCAAGAATGTTGGTGTGGTACCCTGGTTGTTTCTGAATGACCATAAATGGCTGCCTGACTTGAGAAGGATGGGCCTGAGCTATCTGTAAATAGTCCAAACGGAGTTTTCTCCCCCATTTGGTGCTCAATAAATGTTTGAATGAATTTTGGCCATAACATATGGATGCACAAATCTATACTCCCTTAAGAGTCAAGCAATAAAAGAAAGAATTAACTTTAGCTCACATTCCTGACATCATCAAGGATGGTACTGAATTGTTGGGGAGATTTGATTTACACCAATTACTGTTTGCTATTTTCACTTCCTACAACCTAATTTTGGCCCACAACATAGAGGAAAGATAGAGGAGCCATAAAAGACATGGGAGGTGGGGGGGGCGGCCTAGAAGCTTAAATAAAAGCATCAGACACGTCAGAACCAATGCTCCTCTCCCCATATCACCTGTTTCCTGTCTAGAGGTATAAAATCTTCAAAACAATCAAATGCATTGGCTTTCCTGGTGATGACCCATGGCGTGATCTGACTTGAAGTCAGGGGCCATATCTTTATTTCAATTTATTTCTCAACATTCAACAGGTAGTATTCTATTCACAAAAGACTCTAAATCAACCAGCAGATATTTACTGAACACCTATTACATGAGTCCTAATATGTTCCAAGTGCTAAGGGAGATACAACAAACACAACAAAAAAAGACACAGGAGTCACTCTGGGAAAGGCTGGGGTTTATTTGACTGTCCCAGAAGGAGGATCATAGGATTATAGAACAGAGGAAGAAATAAGCCTGGTTTCATTAGCCTATACTCCAGCCATTCATTGAGCTGGAGACTATATATATCTAGAGTCTACGTGAGAGATAGGGAAGAGATGAGGCAAAGAATAGCTTTCTCCAGGATAAATATTCACCTTCTTCTTCTACAGTTTTCACTCTTCTTCCTTCTTTTTCTTCTGTCTCTCCTATCCTTCCAGAAAATCCCACGGGCTCCCTCTGATGAGGAATGTTTCTTTGACCTACTGAGTAAATTTCAGAGCAACCGGATGGATGACCAACGCTGCCCCCTGGAAGAGGGCCAAGCTGGGGCCGCTGAAGCTAACACAACTACTCCCACCCTGGAAGAAAGAATACGTAAGTGGGAAATCAGGTTGAGGGAGGAATCAGGGTCTTAGAACCACAGCATCTAGAGTTATAGAATGTTAGAGCTGTCAGAGGCTGGAAGGGTCATCAAACCCCTTATTTTACAGATGGGGAAACAGAGGCCAAAACTGGAGAACTGAATTGCCAAGGTGACACAATTATTTGATGAAAGATCTAGAATTAAAACTCAAGTTTCTTAATTTCTAGTCTATTGTTTATTCCACCAAACTGGGCTGCTTCTCAATCCATCACTCCATTTCTGGGCAGAGAGATTTCTGTTCCGAACAATATCAAAGTCTTCTCTCAGTGAGTTTCATTTAAACTGATCCAAACTGGGAGGCTCACCTGGGGATTGGATTCAGAGGCACCTGGCCTCAGCCACAACAACATAGAGGTGTTCATCTGTGTAGATGGGGGTAGCATCAGCATCAGAGATTCGGAGACAGGGGGATTAAAGAGCTGGGGAAAGGGCAGGCCAATGGGTGAATCATGCAGTCTTGCTTTTCCCTTTGCTGATTAGAGGACTATAATTATACCTAGTTCCTTGTAATCATTGGGTGTCTGTTACCAGGTTGTATATGTGCAAAACAGAAAGCTGCTCGATTTGCAAAGAACCCATGCAAATCAAGCCATGCAAAGGGCTTTTTGAAAGTAATATCACATCCCTCCCCCCACCTCCAACCCATCTCCCATATCCTGAAGTTAGGTTTAATAATGGAGAAAAGTATGTAATTACCTTCTTCCCTACCCCCCCCCCCAGCCCTGCTGGCACACTCCTACAATCAGGGCATTGGAGACATATCCCTGGAGCATGTGTGGGAGGAGAAAGGCCATCCCCTTCTGTCACCTTCTGACAGGCTAAGGAGCTGGGGCCAGGGGACACACAGATGTGCTGAGATTCCCAGTGAACCCAGACAGAAAAGCAACTATGGTTTTGCACACACAGTTGCAAGGAAAATTATCACTATTTCAACAGCTGTAGGGGATATCCTTTGTCCATGCATCCTTGTGAGTGTGCAGACAGAATCGAGATAACTGGCCCACTCTGGGATTGAACTCATGACCTTCACCTTATGAACGCTGCCCTTTTCCTCCCCTCCTCACTGACCATTGAGGAAATCTCAGTTGACACTTGACAACTCTGCGGCAGATCATGAAGGTGCCTGTCTCCAAGAGGCCTTCACACCCAGCCCCCTCAGCTCCCAGGGGACCAATGCTGAAACTCCTGTGGGAAGTAGAGTCAAAATGATAGAGACAGAAGATTGCCTGAATTCAGGGTGAGACTCCTGGCATCTGCCTGGGCCCTCTCTGTGGCAGAGGCACTGATCCTAGGAGAGTCAGGATATCAGTGGGGTAACAGGATAATGCCTGTTTGGCAGATATTCTTGTGCTATCTAGATCTCCCTAAAACTAGGCCTTTTTGATGGTATAATGGGAAGAGCATTTGGCCAGGACTCAGGAAACCTAGGTCATAGTACCATCTCTTCCACTAATTTGGATAAGCCCCTTCTCTCTGGTTCTCAGTTTTCCAGTCTGTAAAACTAAGTATTCTTTGCCTTGCCTACTTGACAAGGTTCTAGTAACTCTCCAAATGAGGCCAAGAATATAAAAACATCTGAGAGAACCTTAAGGGCTCTACAAATGGAAGGGATTATCCTTCTCTTTAGAATTGGAAGGTCTAGGAGGAGTCCAGCTTGGGGGGGGGGAGGGTCTTCTCTGTTTCATTCCCTTCTTACAGTCATATCTCTCCACCAGCTCAGTCATCCCTGATGGCCTCCCCTCAGACAGAGGAGTTCTTTGACCTCATCGCCAGCTCCCAGAGTCGCCGGCTAGATGACCAGCGTGCCAGTGTGGGCAGCCTTCCGGGCCTTCGAATCACCCATAACAACTTGGGCCACCTTCGTGGGGAGGGGGATGCTCAGGAGCCCGGAGATGAATTCTTCAACATGCTTATCAAGTGCCAGGTAGGATCATAAGATAATAAATAGATTTAGAACCAAAACGAACTTTAGGGATCACCTAGGCCTGGGACTCTTTTTCTGTGTTATGGATCCCTTTGGCTAAACAGTAAAATGTACTTGCCCCTTCTGGAAATAACATTATTTTTTAATTAATATTTTTTCCAATTACATGTAAAAATTTTAACAGTTTTTGTAAGTTTTGAATTCTAAATTTTCACCCTCCTTTTTCTCTTCCCTCCTTGGGAAGATGAGCAATTTGTTATAGGTTATACATGTTCAGTCATACAAAACATATTTCCATATTAGCCATGTTACCAAAAAAACCCCAACCAAACCCACAAACAAAAAAAAAGAAAAAGAAAAACAGAGAAAATAAAAGAAAAAATATGCTTCGGTCTCCACTCAGACTACATCACTTCTTTCTCTGGAGGTAGATAACATTTTTCATCATATGAAATTCCTTCAGAATTGTCTTGGATCATTTTATTGCTGAGAATAGCTAAGTCATTCACAGTTAATCATTATACAATGTTTATGTTACTGTGTAGATTGTTTTCCTAGTTCTGTTCACTTGACTTTGCATCAGTTTGTCTTTCCACATTTTTTCTGAAATCTGCCTGTTCATCATTTCTTATAGTACAATAATATTCCATCATAATTATATACCACAATTTATTCAACCATTCCCCAGTCAATAGGCATCCCTTCAATTTCCAATTCCTTGATACCACCAAAAGAGCTGCTATATTTTTGTAAATATATATGCTTTTACTTTTTATTCCCCCCCCCCCAATCTCTTTAGGATATAGACCTAGTTGTGATATTGCTGGGTCAAAGGATATATGCCCTTTGGGCATAGCTCCAAACTGCTCTCTAGAATGGTTGAATCAGTTCACAACTCTGCTAAGACTGCATTAGTTTCTCAATTTTCCCACATTTCCTCCAACATTTGTCATTTTCCTTTTCTGTCACACTAACCAATATGATGAGGTATGAGGTGGTACCTCTCAGAGTTGTTTTAATTTGCCTTGCTCTAAAACAGTGGTTCTCAACCTTCCTAATGCTGCGACCCTTTAATACAGTTCCTTATGTTGTGGTGACCCCCAACCATAAAATTATTTTCATTGCTGCTGTTATGAATTGTAATGTAAATATCTGATATGCAGGATGTATTTAAATTGAACATAACCCACAGGTTGAGAACCGCTGCTCTAATGAATGGTGATTTAAGGCATTTTTTCATATGGCTATAGATAGCTTTAATTTTTTCATCTGAAAACTATTTATTCATGTCCTTTGACCATGTCTCAGCTGAAGAATGACTGGTATTTTTATAAATTTGACTCCAGTTATCCATTTCTAGTTATGACACTGCCCAAGATGGAAACAGCCCTATTATGGGTAGTGTGACTTTCCATCCTGTGGACCATCAAGGCATAAAGTGATTTTAGAAGTCATTCAGTTTCACTTTGTCATTTTAAATATGGAGTGTGTTATGGGAACAATAGTCATGCATTTTTTTTTTTTTTTTGCTTTTTGGAGGGGGGAAGGCTGGGTAATTGGGATTAAGTGACTTGCCCAGTGTCACATGGCTAGTAAATGTTAAGTGTCTGAGGCTGGATTTGAACTCAGGTCCTCCTGACTCCAGAGCTGGTGCTCTATTCACTGCACCACCTAGCTGCCCCAATAGTCATACATTCTTAACCTCCCAGGATTGTTCTGATTTCCAGAAGAGAAATTTGTACTTTTATGAGACTTTGAGAAATATCCTTGTCTGACAATGTATTTGGAGGGGAAAAAATGGTTTCCATAGTCCTTGTGGATTAATTCGTTCTTGGTCACAGGAAAATAAGACCTTGGAATTGGAAAGGATGGGGTTCTTAGCCTTTTGTTATGGGCCCCTTTGGCAGCCCAGTGAAGTCTGCTAGGGAGCCTTTCTCAAAATGGTTTTAAATGCATAAAATAAAATACACAGTATTATGAAGGAAAATATGTATACTAAAATATGGTTGTCAAAATATATTTTTAAAACAAATTCATGAGCCCCAGGTCAGAACATTGCTTCTAGTCCAACCATATAATTTTATAGAGGAGGAAACTGAGGCCCAGAGAAAGCAAGGGACTTGACTAGTTACCCATTCAGCAAGTATTTACTAGCACCTACTGTGTTCTTGGTTCTGCAACAAGTGACATTTTGGGGAAGACAAAGAAAGAGGAGACACAATCCTTCCCTTTGTGGAACTCACAGTCTCATCGGGGAGATAAGTTGTAAACATAGAGAATTAGAAAGACAAGCCAAGGAGATAGAAGAGACCACAAGGCAGGCTGTGCCAAAAATTGCAAGTCCAAATCCCAGTAAGTTCACAGAGAGACGGCCTTGTCCTAGCCTATTCCCTGAAAAGCCACAGACCAAAAAAAAAAAAAAAATCTGTTAGGATAAATAGAAGCAATAAATGCTTTAGGAACTCAGAGAAGCAAATGGTTGCAGGTACATTAAAATCCCTCCCCCTATAAAATTTACAGTCTTCCTAGGAAAGATAAAGTCAATCTACTTAGAACAATTGGAGAGCAATAAAGAGAGTCCATAATCATTTGCCAAACTTCCCTAAGAGCTCAGGGAACAGGGTAGAACAGCCCGAGTGCCTTCTATGTGCTTGGCCAGATACTAGATGCAGGTAAAAGATAAAGAGCTGCACAAGCCACAGTGTTTCCCCTCACACGATTTAATTTTAGGTAGAATTTGGATAGTTGGAGAGGGAGGAAAAAGAACGGATGTCCCAGGCAAGGAGAACAGCAGAAACCAGGAAAGAGCAGCTGCATAGATAGGAATCGTAGGTTTAGACCTAGAAGAAAGAGAAATGGAACATTCTACTTCATTTGGCTTTCTGAAAAAGATTGTGACATCTCAGGGTCTCCTGGCCATGATGAAGGGTGGGGCTGTACTCCACCAGGCACAGAATTTGTTCATTTCAACAGAAAATAAACAAACCAACAGAATACAAGTTTCAGTAAACTAACAAAGGAACCCCTGTGGCCCAAACTTACTTCAGAAAAAAGAGGGGGGGGGGGGTAGATGCACCAAATCATGAAATCTACATGTGTAAACACTGCCTACTTAAATTTTCATCTTCATACTAAATCAATATGTGGATTCTGGGGATTCTTATGTAGGGATTTCTATTCGAGTTTGATCACACCTCCATCCATGGAACTACACTGCCTCGTCTTCAAAGTTGCATATTAAGATAGGGGCAATAAGTTAGTCTAGTCAGGACTAGAACTCTGGTCCTCTGAATGTCCTTGCCCCAAGTCTAGGGTGTAATGAAGCTTTGGGGTGATTCTCCTCACCCTTGGCTTTCCCATTGCCATTTGTACGTCAATGGAGTAGGTAAGCACTGCCCTTTTTCATCTTGGACAATTTACACTCGGCCGGCTCCAGGAGGTCCCAGGGCGGGAACTGTCCATAAATTATGCTCCAGGAGATCCAAGCTTAGCCCAGAGGACAAGCAAAGCCCCTCATCTCAGGCTGCCAGGTCTGGACTCTGAGAGGAAACACCGTCAATCCTGCCACTGAAGCAGCTCTCTCAAACCGGATAAATGGGGTTAGATAAATGAGAAGTTCTCTTCCTGAAACCCTGGCTCCATTCTTCTCTCGATGTTTATTTCTCTCACTGTCTAACTGTTCTCCAGTTATGACGTTACTTGCTCAAACAGCCCTATTATGGGTAGTGTGGCTTACAGGGAATGTTAGCTCTGGTGATAGAGTTTATATTGGCTGGACCCCCTACGGTTACTATATGGAAGGATGTTTTTTTGAGAATGCCCAGGTACTCCTAATTGCATAAGCTTCCTGATCCACTTAAAATAGTAAGAAACCTCACTGGTCGCTGTGATTTAAAGGACAAACAAAGGTAGGGGAAGACCTACCCACCCGCCTCTGGGTTCCTATAGTTCCACCATCAGAGATTCTTTTTACTGAGACTTAAAAGTGTTTAAGCATACCTGGTACAACTTCCCCAGGGACGGGTAATACTATCCACTATTATGAGCTACTAATAGCTTAGGAGGAATTGGGCACGATGGAAAGACAAGACAGAGAAAGTAAAACCTGGCAAAAGGCACATTGACATGTAGGGGCTGGAGAGGGGAAAGGGGAGGCAAGAGCATCAGTATGGGAGGAGTCCCAAAACAAGAGGTGGAAGGTACCAAAGATGAATGTGATCAACTTCACAGCTTGGCTCAGGACTAGCCTTTGTGTCTAAATTTTAGAGTCTAAAAACAGTTCCTCCTGTTTTCTACCCACAATGCATTGTCCACGAATCGACTGCCCTTCTCATTCTGAGCTACAGAATTTGGAGTGTTGTAGTTATGTCACAAGAAGATAAGGGACATAGAACCGTACTGTATAAATGACGACCTAAGTAGAATAGATTACAGTCATTAAAATGCCTTACGCTTATGAAGAAAGGGCTTTGTAAATCTGTGCATGCTATACATATGTTGGGAGTTGCTGTTATTATCAGATTGGTTGACAGTCCCCTAGCAGAGAGCAGGGTTTTTAAGGGGAATAGAAAATGGGAAGGGTGAGACAGAGAGAATGGGGCTCAACAAAGACCTGAACCTGCCAGGGGAACTCAGCCCAAACTGTGGACAGCAGTTTCATTGTTTTGATGACCCCAGCTTCATAATAGCCAAAAAGAGAAGTAAAATGAGTGGCCACTGGACTCCAGAACCGTGACTCAGGATTGGTTTCTGGTGTTTCCTCTATTGATGAAGACCACAGATTAAATATTAAATTAAATCAAAATTAAATATTAAATTAATAAATATTAAGAACCAACCATGAGACAGAGAGGTAGCATGGTAGATAGGTCACTGGGCCTGGAGTCAGAAAGACTTGAATTCATATCCAGCCTCAGACACTAGCTGTGTGACCATGGGCAGGTCACTTAACCTCTGTCTATCTCAGTCTCCTCAACTGGGAATAATATTTAAACATTAAATCAAATTAAATATTAGATTGCTCATCACTTGAATCCAAGGCGCCTCCCAGGGAGAAATGTGAATGTTCTTGCTGTGTTTCACATGAGAAGAGCAGGAAATCTGGTCAGTCCATAAGGTACGCACTACCTTGCTCTGTGTTTTCTACATTCATGACTCGGTATTAAGATACATGTGCTTAAAGGTCAGTCTCAGAGAGAATTCTGTTAGGGGTGGTTATAACTGAGTATTAGTCATCTGCAAGGCACAAAAGGAACAGGAGCCACGGACACCAGAGACAAACAAAAACAGCCTGAGTTTTGCCAGGGGCTGCCTGAGTGTAAAGTGTGTGTGCCTGGCTGAAGGGTGTCTTTAACTCTGCCTCTGTTTCCTTGCTTTGGTACAGTCCTCCAGAATAGATGACCAGCGCTGTGCCCCACCTGACACAGTGCCCCGTGGCCCCACCATGCCAGATGAAGACTTCTTCAGCCTCATCCAGAGGGTACAGGCCAAGCGGATGGATGAGCAGCGCGTGGATCTTGCCTCTGGCCAGGAGGAGGAGGCAGCCAACATGCGGTCAGATCCCCCGCAGCAATGCCGGCCCAGTGCCAGCTAAGGCCCCTCTACTGGAGGGCCCCTCCCCAGGATGGGTGCAGCTGGAATACACCTGTGCATCCCTGAGCCCTCATCTAGGATCTGGGGAAAGAGAGACCTTCTTTACCTTCTTCCACCTGTCTCCAGGCACTAGGGGAAACCACCAACCATGTGCAGATCCTCATGTCCCAGAAGAGGCCAAGAAACCCCAGACATATGGCTGAGCTTGACATGGTCATGGCTAGGCACTGGAAACCCAAATAGATGTGAACAGATGGCCCTTCTTACCATAACCTCAGCGGGCACTTCCTGGGGTCAAAGGTAGATGTCTGGGGAGACAGTACTTACTAGAATCTTACAAGTGAGGAACTGATCCTCTCCTTCACCCTATTGAGCCCAGAAATCCCAAAGGAAGTATGGTGAAGGATGGGGCCCCTCCTGTGCAACTGGCCCCATCCCTGCTGCTTTCCCTGACCTGGTATATGAGTAGTAAAAGGCAGGCAGAAGCTGCCTTGACAAAGCAGCCAGGCTGGCCCTAGCTCCCTGCCTGTCTAATCCTCTTTTCCCACCCCTCCCCTCAGGCCAATCTCCAGCCGTCCCACTGAGACCAGAAACCTGACAAAGTGCAATATAGTGTCAACCTCCTCTGAACCATCTGTGCCCCTCCACTCACCAGGTTCCTCTCCTGTCCCTGACCAAATGTGAACCCACCAGGCATGCCAGTACTAGAGATTCACAAGGGGATTCCCATACCATGAAGGAAACCTCCCAAGGAGCTGCAGGACTAAGGTGTGGAAGACATTCCTGTCCAGTTCACAGTCCATGTGCTAGATATATACATTGACTAAGTGATGGTGCAACCCTCAGGCATCCATGCCAGGTCTTAATCAACAGCCAAAGGACTAAGCAGCTTCAAGCCTGGACTTCTGCTATCTCCTCTCCAGTTGTTAATTTTCCCTGAATCCATCTGAACTCCCCAGGAGCCAAGAGCAGCAAAAAGAGGGTCCCTCACCAACAGGGCATTATTAGTATTGCCAAAATAGGGGACAGGAAAAGATGGGGACAGAGGAGAGACTTCCGTCCCTCCCCTCCCCAGCAGTCTAGCAATACTACCAGTTCAGCTATAGAAGTGTAAACTCCTGAAGTGGGTGGTGGAATTTAGATTGCTAGGACCTGGTAGGCCCTGTGTGATAGTCATGGGGGCAGGAGGCAAAGACCAGTGCACCGTTAGGTTATTAGGATGCCTTTATGAGTCCTTCCACCAGCTAGGGTCCACTGTCCTAGCATTGGTCAGTACTGCTTCCTTACTCACTGCCCCTGAGTCTTCTTCCCCAGGAGTATGGAACTAAGTTGTTCAGGCACCCTGGAACTGCAAGAGCTCAGTTCCTCAACTCCTGAGGTAATAGTGGAACATGAAGGCATTCCTGGAGAAAAGGGCTGCTTCTGGGTTCAATTTCTTTTTTTTAAGCTTGGAAAAGGAGTCTCCATCAACATCCACCCAGTTTAAACCCTGGACTGTGATAAAGCCCAGGAATGCAAATGCAACTGGTGCTTTGTTTACCCATTACCCCTCGGTGTTTGTGGGTTCCTCTGACTTTCGAAGATATTCATCTGTTGCCCAAACTCTTGGAAAGTCTAGTTAGGGAGCAGAAGACTAACTGTGTGAACTTGGGCTTTAAAGCCTGCTGGCAGGTCTGAACCAGATTGAATCTCCACCTTTTCTGCCCTGAGCTCCCAGATTCTATGGGAAGGTGAATTCAGGCTGGGTTAACTTAGTTCTCCTGAAGCAACACTGGCCCTCCACTCTTCCTAAATCAGCAAGGTCAAGGAAGGAGAAAGGGTAGGAGCTAGGAAATGACCCAAAATGTGCTTGTCCTCTGTGTCTCCACCCTCATAATTTTTAAAGGGCATTCTGAGTTTCACCTTCAGTTGACTTGGGGGTAAGCATAGAAATTCTTAATCCTACCAACTTAAAAAAAACAACATGAGTCAACTTTTCCCTCCAGCTAAATCCCAGGAGGAAAACTGTTGGGTGGAAACAGAGGATGATTTGGGGTCATAGGGATAGGAGTTGACTTGTGACCCTGAACCTTCCTACATGCTCTCCAGGAGGACAGTTTGGGATTTTGACAGCAACTCAGCACCCACCCCTCAAAGATAAGGACAGCTGCAACTGGTTATTGACCAAGGCCAGTTTCTTATGCTCCAAGCCTTTTTTTTTTTTTTTTTTTTTTTTTTTTTTACAAAAAACCCTCCCACTGCTTGGCTCTCAGCTGGAGTGTTTGCCTTGGGCCTTTGACACTCAGATTCTATAAAACAAGAATTCACACAAATTTTTACAAAAGCAGCTGACTGGCTCTAGCTGCCTTGAACTAGTTGGGAAAGGCTGGAATGGTCTTCCCTCACCTGACTTGTAGAGATCTTCCCAATGGCTGAGGCATATGGTTCTTAGAAGGGCAAGTAGCCCAGAAATAGGGTCTCCCCATGGGGAATAAGAAATCTGGGTTTGAGCCGTTGTGGGAGATGGAGCTCAGGACCAAGATTTCCCTTATTCTATTTCTCTTCTTTACCACCCCCCTACTCCCACCTCCTACCCTTCCAGGTTTCAATCTCTTAGGCCATGTCCTAAGAGACTGTTTGAAGCTTGGAAAACAAAATGAGACACAAGAGGAAGGCACAGTCCTTTCTCTAATGAAGCTGAGAGCCCAATACCTGTCTTTGCTTTTCTGGTTTCATCTCAAGGTCCTAGATGAGCTATTAGATGGGCTTCTGCCTTATCCTAAAGGGATATAGTAACTATAAAGGTGTGTTATTTGATTCACACAAAAGCCCTGGGAAGTTGGTAGGACAGGCCCCAAAATGGCAGAATTAAAAGAAAATGGCCCAAGGTCCCACAACAAGTTTATAACAGAGTTGAACCTATGTCTGCTGACTGACAATCTATTCCTCTTTCTACTATCCTGGGCCCAAGAGTGCAGGTTTAGGTGATACCTAAGACTGGGCCTGATGTGTTCACAATCAAACCATGAATGAGGAGGACTCTTCTTCCAGGGGCCAAAGGACAGAAAGTAAGAGTCTGAGCCAAAGTAGGACGTAACTCCACCTAGGCAGAAAAGCAGCAAAATTAGAGAGGCAGGCTTTCAAAATTTAAAAAAAAAAAAAGGGAAAATAATAATTTTAAAAAAAAGCAAAACATTAGTAATTACCATATACTTGAATGTTTAAGCTTATTTATTTTTTACATCTGCGTTGGTTGTGTTGTAAGTGGGCCATTCCCAATCCTGGAGGTACATTTTGTTTTGTTTTCTCTAAAAATAAATAATGAGATCTGCCAAATGAATTAATATATGTGTAAGTATGTAATTAAAGCCTTGGGGGTTTTGTGCATAATAAAAGTTTTTTGTGGTTTAACCTGCATTCGACAAGACTTAGTTCCCTTCTGACCCATGTGACTATTCTAACCTGTCAGGCACCTGGCTTGGGAGGACCTCAGAACACATGGAGTAAAACCAATCCTTGGGTATGCTCCATTTCCGTCAGACTGACCTGGCCACTTCAACCTCACTCACTAGAACTCCCTCTGTATCAAGGGATAAAGTCAGGTTGAACTGATGAAAGAAAAGTCTGAATTGTAGAATGTTTTTTCAATTTTACAGAAATGAAGTTTGTTTCCTTTAAAATACACAAAGAAACCAGAGATGTCTTAGTAGAGCTTCTTAAGGGATCTGCATTAATGAAAAGATGAGTGATTTATTCATGTATTAATTATGTAAGATGGGTGCTTGGAACATTCTCTTAAATGGGTTCAATAGTTCTGTCATTTTGTTTACTATGTCAGTTTACTTAGTCATTTATTTACTAAAGCAACACAAAAGAAATCATAGTTTTTCTGTTGCTTGTAAAAAATGACCAATTCTGAATTGATGAATATTTAGTGTATTAGGAGAAGCATGGAGCAAAACTGAGAACCAGAACTTGAAGTTCTCATTTTATGAGGTTCTGATAATCCCTAGGAGAAAGTCAACAGTTCAGCAATTCAACAAGATCATTTGGTTTGGAAGTTGCAGGAAGATCCACATCCACTGTTTACTACCAGTGTTTAAGGTAGTATGAGTTTATGGGGCTTTCCTAATAGTTGCCATTAAAACCCAACCAATGTATGTAGTGACCTCAGTCCAAACTCTATTCATCCAACCCTATAGCAGGCCAAGAGTCTTCCATAACTTTTGTCAATTCATCCTATAGGCATATTAGCAGATAAAGAACTGCATGCTGGAAATCAAGAGGTACTTATCCATAGATTTACTATATGGGGAAAAAGACTACTTCTCAGTTAATTCCTCTGTAAAATGAGAGTGATACTAATTTCCAAAGGATTCCTTGAGAAATAAGAAAGAAAAATTGAGGAACAGATGCAAAAATGAAAGCTCCAAATGGTAAGGAAAGCTATACCAACATACTCTTTTTTTAGCAGCATCATTTATGAAATATATTTTCTCCTAAGTATGTATCTCTCTGGATAGATAGCCTTTACTTTACTGCACTAATAGTATGACCGCAATACCAAGGGACAAGACAAATCTTAACAAGATCTTGTATTCTTCAGTGTAGCACTTGTATACCTGGCACTATGGGGACAGTAGGGGTAAGGAAGTCACTAGGTTCCCTTAAGAGGATCTGCTGGGAAGGGGGCAAGGATCCTTTCCAACAGGACGCCCAGGAAGGGAAACACGAAGAGCTTACAAATGAACTCTAAGAAAGAATTGGGGTGGAGGGGGCAGTGTTAAAGGAGGACAAACCCAATGTAGCTCAGCACCCGTTGTTCTGGAAATTTGGCTCTGAAGGAATCAGGGGCTTATCTGCCACTTTAGGTTACCCTGGGCTAATGGTGTTTTAAAGTGATGGGTGAGCAACAGTTGTCAGAATTAGCAATTAAGAATATATCATATACTGACTGAGGTGGATTCTATCCTGTGGCAACAGCACATAAGCAGGAAATGAAAGCCATATATGTCCCAGTGATTAGAGCAAAATCAAGGGCTAGCGCTGCTTTGGTGGCAGTCCCAAATGGAACTTGGATCTGGAGCTGCTTATTAGGCACAAAGGTCCCTTGGACCACACTCACAGTGTGACTAGATAGAAAGTCACTGGTCATTGTCAACCACTGGTCAAAGCTATGATGAGACAGTACTGTACAGACAGAGTGAAGGGGACCCCTGGGTTGGATGGGGGAGGACCACAGGACTGCTCTGAGGGATAACAGGCGGTGATTGAAACATGATTGGGCCCTCCTTGCAGATGGAGAATCTGAGTTGGTTTGGAGACGGGCAGGGACAAGGTTCTGGAGCTCCCTTTACTCTATTTGCAATACGTTCACAACAAACCTTTTTCATGCTCCAAATAACATCTTGACACAAAGGTGGAAAGAGTAAGGGATCTGGTACGGAGTGCTGCACCAAGCCAGGTCTTCATGGGGACAGTCACCACAACTTTGACACTGAAGCCACATGGGTCACTGTAAGTCTGACTGGTCCCAACAAAGACGATAGTTTGCTTGTGATGTATGTCATAGAAGTGGCAACACTCACCTTGTCATCAGTGGTATCAGATTTGGTCAGAACAATGCCATCAATGAGCTGGGGTATTTGAACCATAGAATGATTGGCCAGAGCTTTGTTAAATTTTGACAGGTGATCCACAACTTCATTTACCAACAAGCCGCTCCCTGCCCCAACAAACACCTCCAGATCAGTTGTGTTGACAGCAATGAGTTTAGCTACTGTGGACAGCTAAGTGGCCCAGTGGTTAGAATACTGAGCTTGAAATGAGGAAGACTCATTTTCATAAGCTCAATTCTAGCCTCAGACATTCACTAGCTGTGTGACCTTGGGCAAGTCACTTAACCCTGCTTACCTCAGTTCCTCATCTGTAAACCCCTTTTGGGACTTTCTTGGTAAAGATGCTGGAGTAGTTTGCCATTTCCTTTCCAGCTCATTTTACAGATGAGGAAACTGAGGCAAAAGGGGTGACTTGCCCAGAGTCAGCTAGTAAGTATCTGAGGTCAGATTTGAATATATCCTCCTGACTCCAGGTCTGGCATTCTATCCACTGTGCCACCTAGCTGCCCACCATTACACCATGCTGCTTCTCAAAAACCCGAGACTTTCCCATGGTTACTCAGCTAGAAAATGGACTCATAGTATGCTGCTCCATGCGCTTTGTCCCTCTACACTGTTTCAGTCTGGAAGAAACTAAAAATGTTTTTTATCAGAAAGCTTGGTCACATCTCACTCGAAAAGATGAGAAACCAAGGTGAGGTCTAATCCAGAGGTTGCATAGGAATAGAGAAGGACCTGTCCCAGGTTTTATTACTAAACCTCTATTAAAGACCTACTGTATTTAACTGGATTTTGAAGGAGGGAGGGGGAAAAAAAGGTTCCATGGTCTCCAGCCCCTAGGCCTAGCGAGAAAGAACATTCCAGAACCAAAGGTTGGCCCTTCCTCCCCAGTTCCCAGACCAGGGCAGTGTGCAGTACTCCTGAAAAAGCCGGGCAGGGGCTACATACAGGACCCAGGACTACCCTCCCAGGCTCTTCCCAACCCCAGAATGGTACCCACTGGTCAGAAGAAGGGGTGATCTAAGATCATAGAAGTGGAAGGTAGACCCATATGTACAAAAATATTTATTGTAGCTCTCTTTGTGGTGGCAAAAACATGGAAATTAAGGGGATGCCCATCAATTGGGGAATGGCTAAACAAGTTGTGGTATATGAATGTGATGGAATAATATGGTGCTATAAGAAATGAGGAGGAGACGTTCTTCATATTCATCTGGAGAGCCTTATATAAACTGAAGCTAAGTGAGAAAAGCAGAACCAGAAAAAATTTGTACACAATCACAAACACATATGTGTGACAACTAACTTTGATAAACTGGACTCTTCTCAGCAATGCACAGTTATAAGACAACTCTACAAGTCTCAGAATGGAAGGAGATACCTACATTCAGAGAAAGATCTAGAAAGAACAGAGTTTAAATGGAGACTGAAGC
>CM053595.1:114527022-114558931 GCA_028646575.1 Pseudocheirus occidentalis | reverse complement strand
AAGTTTTTGCAGATCCTATACTTGATAGCATGCTGCCATGGGTGGGGGGGGGGGTGGACAGAGAGGGAGGGGAGAAAATTTGAACCTCAAGGGATTGTGGAACTGAATCTTGTAAACTAAAAGTAAATAAATCAATTTTAAATGAAAAAAAGAAGGGGTGATCTGATTAATACTCATGAGATTTCATTCATAATTCAGCAGGTCAGTCATCTCTTCTCTCCTGTGTGATCTTCCCCTTTATAACTGCTGAAGGCCAGGCTGGGCCACAACTTCCACTACTCCTGGCCCCAGCTTTAAAAGAGGTTTGGAGGGTGGAAGAAAGAATCTGCCACTTGACAGGGGAGGAGGATGAAGACTCAGAGAAGGAACTGGTCTCACTAAAGTAAACAACTCTACTTTTTGGCCAAAATGCTGTGGGCCAATTCTCTACCAATTTAGGGTATTCCAGGAACCTGCTAACAACAGCTCTGGGCCTAGGATGTTGCAAATCATCTAGTCATCGAACAAGAAGATGATAATAGGAAGGATTAATGAAACTCTTCTCTTCAATGAAAGTGACTGGATCATGCTGCCCTATAAAAGGGATGATAAATATGATGACCACTGTGGCAAGGAACAGCTACAGGCAGTGAGGATGATCTTTTAATTTAAAGACCGGTTCAAAATTGCTCCTGTCTCTGAAGAGAAGGACAAAATTCAAGAATAATTCTACCTCTTAGAATAACAGTTCTCAACCTGTGGACCACGACCCCTTTGGGGGTCGAACGACCTTTTCACAGGAGTCACAGAGATGGCCTAAAACCATCGGAAATCTGCCTCAACTGTGAAAATGGGGATAATAAGAGCACCTGTTTCCCAGGATCAAATGACATATTCCTAAAAAGTAATTAGCACAGGGGCGGCTAGGTGGCGCAGTGAGTAGAGCACCAGCCCTGGAGTCAGGAGTACCTGAGTTCAAATCCGGCCTCAGACACTTAACACAAAAACTAGCCGTGTGACCTTGGGCAAGTAACTTAACCCCAACTGCCCTCCAAAAAGCAAAAAAAAAAAAAAGTAATTAGCACAGTGTCTGGCACATAGTAGGTCCTTTATAAATCGTCGTTCCTTTCCCTCTTTGAGATGGACAGTAATCTAACTTTCCCCTCTCAGAATAGGCTCTATCTTCTCTCCATATCATTGGATGTTTCTTATACCAAAGGCTGGCGGATGGTGGAGATTTTAATGCTGAGTGTGCATGTCCAGGAATGAGGAGCTTGAAGAATCAAAAGTGAAGTATGTGATTATGTCAATGTGATTATACTTTACATCTAGTCTTCTCTTCTTTCAGCCATTTAAAAAATTCTACTTTGCTTCTTTAAAATGTATTTCAAATTTATTATTTATTTATTTTAAACATTTTTTTTAAATTTTGAGTTCCAAACTCTCTCTAGCTCCAGTCCCTACCCTACCCTTTGAGAAGACAAGCAATAATTAGATCAGTTATACATTTGAAATCATGGAAACATTTCCATGTTACCAAAAAGAGAGCAAAACATAGAAATAAAAATAGTGAGAAAATTATGCTTCAATTTGCAATCAGATTTCATCAGTTTTCTCTCTGGAGGTAAAAAGCATTTTTTATCATGAGCCCTTCAGAAATAACTTGGATCAAGAGTTATTTGGGGGTGGCTAGGTGGCGCAATGAATAGAGCACCAGTCCCGGAGTCAGGAGGACCTGAGTTCAAATCCAACCTGAGACACTTAACACAAAAACTAGCCATGTGACCTTGGGCAAGTCACTTAACCCCAATTGCCCTCCAAATAAAAAAAGAGTTATTTGGAATTGTCTTGGATCATTGTATTGCTGAGAAGAGCTAAGTCATTCATAGTGGATCATCATACAATGTGGTTGTTACTGTGTATAATATTCTGGTTCTGCTCAGTTCATTTTGCATCAATTCATGTAAACTTTTTAGGTTTTTCCAAAATCCTCCTGCTTATCATTTTTTATGGCACAATAGGATTCCATTACATTTTTATACCAGAGCTTGTTTATTCATTCCCCAGTTGATAGGCATCCCCTCAATTTCTAGTTCTTTGTCACTACAAAAAGAGTTGCTATAAATATTTTTGTACATGTAGGTCCTTTTTCTTTTTCTTTGATCTCTTTGGGATATAGACCTAGTAGTGGTCTTATAGTTTGCTTTTAATTTGAATTTTGCATCCTATCCACTAAGCAGCTTTCCCTCTGCTCCATGTTAACACTTTGGAGCTTGTTACCGTCACTGGCCTAGAAAAGTGAACCTGGGAAGGGAGTGCTTCTTTTAGGCCAAAGGTCACACAGGGTTTGAGAGGGACTACCCTTGCATAGAAGGGAGAGGAAGGTGAAGATAGCTTGGGAATGAACAAGACAGTAGAGTTTCCTAATCTTTTTATTGCATTTTCAATGTCTGGCTCTTCTGTGAGACACTAATTTATTCCAAATTATATATATAGGGTTTTGATTGATGTCATACTTTACCCTGTGCCTGCTCAATGCCCACAACAATTTGAGGGAGTCCTCTACTACTTGAGACGACTTTGCAACGATTGGCATTTCGAAGTTCCTGAATTTAGTCTAGGCCCAAGGAAGCCCCCAGACTCTGTTGGCTGCCTCTGTGAACAGAACCATAAGAGGTGAATTTTTCTAGGCCACAATTTTGTGAGTTACCACCAGGTCATTTGTTGACTTAGTGAGAACCTCTTACCTTGAAATATGATGTAGGTTGTGATCTTGTCACTTCACATTCAGTCAAAAAGCCCCAATCCAGAAACAAGAACGGGGAAATAAAACTGATGTGTTTTTGTGGTCACATCAGCTTCTGAAAAAGGGAATGAACCATGCTTGGAGTGGTGGGCTTAGTTGAGGGGGAGGAATTGTCTTTTCTGTTGTAAAAACTGGTGAAGATTTTCTTATTTCCTAAGATATACTCCCACTCCTCTATCAATATGGCCCTTCCCTAAGTATGTCATTTCTCTTTTGCAAAAGTGCCCCAGATAGAAACAGAAGCAGATATGGGAGTCTGGCTACTTCCAAGAGTTTTTGTTCAGTCTTGTTTGACTCTTCTTGAGCCTATTTGGGGTTTTCTTGTTAAAGATACTAGAGTAGTTTCCTATTTACTTCTCCAGCTAACTTTACAGATGAGGGAACTGAGGGAAATAGGGTTAAGTGACTTGCCCAGGGTCACAGAGCTAGTAAGTATCTGAGGCCAAATTTGAACTCAGAAAGATGTGCCTCCTTGAACCCCTACTCAGTACTCTATCCACTGCACCACCTAACTACTAAGGGTAGGAAGCTACTAACATTCCCTTTGCTGGTTCAGGGAGGAAAATGTGTCTTGCCCATGATGTTTCTGGAGCAGCTAAGTGTTTTCATTTCTTCCTCTGGTGCCTCCCTCTTCTGATCAGACAGAGATGGCCCAGAAACTGAGCTAATCTTTCTTTGGTTAATAAAGCTTTTCTGGCCATTCAAGGGCAAAATAAATAAAGACAGAGGAAAATTTATCTTTGTTTTTTATTACTGCCTGAACATTTTTTCCTTTGAAAATAGGAAAATTAAAGTCATAAAATCAGCAGGAATTTTGTGTGTGCATGTTTTATTTTCCACCATCTTCCTTATCCTGGTGTTTTAAAATAAGGCAAAGCCCAAGCAACTTTTTTGAACAAAACCATAACTTCAAAAAAGTAAAAGGACTAAAAAAAAAAAGACAAATGTTTTAGACCAATACAAATGCCAAGTTGACTGTTTTGGCTTTGTAACCCCAGCATCTACGGTAGTGCCCTGCACATTATAAATACTTAAACATTTAGTGGATTGAACCCCATCTCTTCTGTGATCCTTTTGAATCATGTCTTTTCCTGCTAAGATCACTTTTTCAAGACTATGCTAAGCTTTTAACAGCAGTACAGGTAATTCTCAGCTAGTATATATATATGGAACGGATTCCTGAGCTGGTCAGTAGTCTCTTAGCTGAACAAATGCAGCAGAGCAAGGGTTGGTAGAGAAAAGCTGAGATCGGTAGGTCACAACGACCCCATGCCTAGGTTGAGGACTTCTTGGAGTTGTGTGGGTACAAATGGTGTATAAAGGTTGTAAATCTATCTTCGGGGTGGCAGCTAAGTGGTGCAGTAGATAGAATTCAGGGCTTAGAGTCAAAAAGACCCATCTTCTGAGTTTAAATCTGGCTTCAGACACTAGCTGTGTTATCCTGGGCAAGTCACTTAACCCTGTTTGCCTCGGTTTCCTCATCTGTAAAACGAGCTGGAGAAGGAAATGGCAAACCACCCCAGTATCTTTGTCAAGAAAATCCCAAATGGGGTCATGAAGAGTTGGACACGAATGAACGACAAATCTATTTTCTATCTTGATTCATGACTGGTTCCACCTCTTCTGCTCCTATACCCGCTTGATGAGATCCTGAGGGTGCTGTTCTCATCTACAGCAGAAAATGTAGAGGGAAAGAAAACAGCACACGGTCCTGGGCAGAAGAAGCTAATGCAGTAGAAACAGCATTGCTCAGGGTGTCCCCAAAGTCCGCACTTTGACTCTGGGGTTACCCTGTTTTTGGAGTTACAGGACCTGAGTTCAAATCCCAGCTGTCAGTCACTGCCTCTATGATCTTAGACAAATTGCTCAATTTCTTTGTGCCTCAGTTTCCTACATGACCCATAACAACCCTTCCAGTTCTGCATCTGTGATCCTAGGATGTAGAGAAAAGAAATCCGGACTGAGTTAGTGCCTAAATCACGAGCTTGAGTCCCACTGGTCCCACCTGAGTTCCACTCTGTGAGACAAGATAAGGTCCTTTACAGTAGGAATAGTTTCATTCATTGTATCTGTATCCCCAGAACTTAACCCAGGGTCTGTCTGGTATAGAGTAGGTATTTAATAAATGCCTGCTTGCTTAATTGGGCAAGTCACTTAATCTTCTAAACCTGTTCTGTAAAACAGGGATAATCCCACTCTGCCTACCTTACAAAATGTCAGATTAAGAACGATGGATGAGGAGGTGCTTTGTAAACTATGAAATGCTATATAAATGCATGATATTGCTATTGTCTGAAACCAAGTGGGGTTTGTAAGATCTGCTGCTTTTAAATTTCATCAGGCTGTAGAGAAACCACACTGTAAAGATACAAACTGACCTTCTGTGAAGCAGCCAAGGTAAGTCCCATGGCAAAGCCCTTCTGTAGGGTTGGAATTGGATATATTTCATTAAACCCTGGATAATTAATTCCATGTAACCTAAAGGTCAATGGAAAAATGTCTGTGATGGGTGTGAATAAGCTGTAGCAAATTGTTTACTGTACACCAAAGGCCACAGGAAGGATGGCATCAAGCAGCGAAAGGGATCAGGAAAGGCCTTTGGTGGAAGGTAGCATTTATGCTGAGGTTTGAATGAAACTAGAGATTCTGAAGGGTGGAGGAAAAGAAGTGTATTCTAGGAAGGAGAGGCACCAATTAAGTCTGTGTTTGAGCTTGGGCAGGTCCCTTTTCCTTCTCAGGGGCTAAGTTTTCCCACCTGCAAAACAAGATGGTCAGACTAGATGACCTCTAAAATGCCTTTCTTATTTCTGACATTTTGCTGAACCCAAAGCCACACAGAGAGTTTGATGACTGAACCAGTCCTGGAACCCAGGACTCCCAGCCATGTGTTCTCTCCACCATTTGTCTCGTGCTGGAATGAGGCACAGGATGGGAATACGTTATCCCTTCCACATCAAGACTTTCCCCATCACAGTTTCAATATATTATGAGTTGGCATAAGAAATTAAATGAAAATTTTGGAAAAGTTTTGTGGAAGCCACTAGCAGATGACACAGAAAAAGTTTAGAAACTCAGAAATGCATAAATATATATATGCATATATATTTATATAGTATTATATAATATCAACATATTTTATTTTTAATACCATAATTATTCAGAGTTCTTCTCTGGTATGAAGGCAGGGCCAAAAAATTTTAGATGGATTTTCTAGATTATGGGGCCACCTTAATGTGGAAGGGATAACTGTAATGTGTTGGGAGATGGGGCAAAGGAGCTAGAGGGGAAAGATCAGAAGCCTAGAGCTCAGCTGGGCTAACTGGAGTCTTCAGGAGCTCCCGCAGGTAGAACAGGCCCTGAAAACACACTCTGCTGATTAACCATCTCTGCGCTTGGCTCACCCAGGTTACCAAGGCTACCTGGGCCCTGTGAGTCAAAGTGAGTCAGCAGGGTAACATAATAGCCAATAAAGTAAATCTGATCTTCAGCTACATTAATAAAACTCTAGTGTCCAGGACAAAGGAGGCCAGAGTCCCATTTTCTGCCTCCATTAGCAAGACAGACTTAATGGAGAGCAGTGTGTTCTATTTGAGCTGGCCCATTTTAGGAATGTAGCCTTGGCCCTAACAGCAGTTACAGGGGCGTAGAGGAGGTTCCATAAAAGAAATAAGCAGAACAACACTATAAAACTAATAATAATTAGCACAGATCTAGCGTCTTAAGGCTTGCGAATTATTTACAAACAGTGCCGCATTTCATTCTAACCCTGAGAAGTAGGTGCTATTATTATCCCCATTTTACAGATGAGGAAACTAAAGTTAAGTAACTTGCCCAGGGTCACAAAGCTGGTAAGCAGCTGAGACCACATCTGAATTAAAGCTTTCCTATCTACTGCACCACTTCCCTGCCATTATAAAGAAGAGGGTTTTTTTTTTTTTATCATGCATGTTAACACATGGGGAAGTTCAAGATGTAACAAAAACATGAAGCTTATGTATGTGTGCATGTGTGTGCATGTGTGTGTGTATGTGTGTGTGTGTGTGTGTGTGTGTGTGTGTGTGTGTGTGTGTGTGTGTAGCCAGGGAAGAATTACAGGGGCAATATGAGAAGGACTTAGAGCAAAGAAAATTATTGGGTCTCCAAAGTGGTCAATCACCAAGGCAATGGTGCAATTTTTTTTGGCCTGTCAGGAAGGGGATAAAGAGGGTTGGGTCATTTTGAAAAATCATGCTTGGCTTTGATCCACCTAGCTCTGTCAAGCTCTTCATCACTCCTCCTAATCAATGTGTGATGCCTATGTGAAATCAGTTTAGGCTATATAGGAGTTTTGGTATATGCCCTATATGACTCTTAAGATACTGTAGTGTAAGCAGCCCATAGACTCTCATGTGATGCCTTCCTTGAGCCTACAGAACGCCAGGTGTCACTTTATCAATTATCCAACAAGGGAGTGCAATTATCTGGGCTATCCAAAAAAAACGGTATAGTATACTCAAGCCACTAGTCAAGTGGCCCTTCCAGAATTGCTCTACCCCCTGCTTAGAATAGCCTTACCTAAAAATTACAGTATCCTCACTGATCACCGAAGGGCTTGCAAACACAATTTCACACGGTTTCTCATTTAGGTTCTGAATTTTGAGCAGTAAGTAATGAAATATTCATACTAACTGCTAGCATTGATTAAAGAGCTTTAAGGCGTGTAAAGTGTTTACAAATATTACCTCACTTTATCCCCTTGGGAGGTAGGTGCAAGCTCCCATTTTACAGGTGAGGAAACTGAGGCGGACAAGAGGTTAAATGACCTACTAACACACAGTAAGTATCTAAGGTCTCACTTCCACCACTCACTGTCTTTGCCCAGTGGCTCTTCTGGACTTTTTCATTTCTCCTCAAATCTTCTATGGCTCCACTCTCAGCTGAGAACCTTGCCAGATTTTACAGGAAAAATGAGGTTATTCATTGTGAGTTCCCTCTTCTCTCTTCTTCATCTCCTATTACTCAGACGCCTTCTGCCACTTTCTCCTCCTTTACACCTACCTCAAATGATGAGTTTGCCTTACTCCTGACCAAGGCTAAGCCCTATGCCTGCTCTAGCTCTCCCATCCCATCCCATCTCCTCCAACAGATCAAATCCTGGCATCCCCACTCTATCACTTATTTTCAGTCTCTTCCTGTCTATTGCCTACAAACTTGCCCATGTCTCTCCCATCATGAATACAGCCTCACCTGATTCTTCTATCTCTGCCAACTATAGTCCTTATCTTTTCTGCTTTTTGTAGCTTTATAACTTGTACTAAGATTTTGGGGACATCCTGTATATAGTGTAAGATAAATATATAGTGTAGACTAAAACCCATCCCCACCCTCTCATTCTACACAATCAATGTCCCTATCTTTCCATACATCTTCCCTAGAAAAGCTGCCCAGTGCTCTAGAGGCCTCCTTCTTATTCTTTTAATATTTTGTGGATATCAGTGGAATTCTTCGACTATTCATCTGGTATCCCTCACTCCAGATATATGACCAGCTCTCTCCTCGTCATGCGTGTGACTAGAATCAGGATTATGAATTTAGAAGTGGGAAGGACCCTTTAAAGTAATCTAGTTCAATTCCCCCCATTTTATGTGAGAGTCAGAAGACTGGCAGATCTGTGAGGACAATTCTTGAAGAACATGTGGATATTCACTGCCTGATTTCAGTTCAAGAGACCCTGTGGATGACTCAGGGAATTGTAATGGAGAGTGATAAAAAGTCTTCTAATTTGGCTGTAGAACTGGAATAACTGATGACTCCAGGACTGAATGGGCAGACAAAAGGGGCAATCTGCCCCTTCATTGTTCTCTTTCCTTTGTGGCTAAGAGGAGGCCACTTAAACCTAGTCCTGAGAACTGGGTGAGGGAAAGGTGGCAGCCCTATCTCCCACCTGGCACATTTTTTCTCATTCTCTTTTGTGTTTGCTTCCTTGATTAGGTGACCTTGAGAGACAGATGATAAACATGCATAGGCAGCAATCTGGTGAGCATTGCAAAAGGTGGAGAACCTACAGGAAGACAGCTGGTATCTGCACTTGAGCAAAAGATGGAGAGAGAGAGAGAGCCAGCAACAGCCAAGTGATGCAGATTGGCCCAGTCCATCCAGCAGAGATGCCATGCTCTTAGAAGATCTGGCTCAGATGATCCACAGAATAACTTACCCCTCACTGATACCATGAACCATAGCAAACTTCATGAGGACTCCACAAAGGAAAAAAAAAGCCTTCTAGACCTAGGAGTCTAGACATATTCTTTTGCCACATATTTTTTTTTTCTCTGTCTCACGACCATAATACTTTAGGTTAATCCCGATTCTTCCCAAGAGTCTGTGTGTATGCCTCAGACTTTTCAGGGGAATGTTTCAATTGTTTTTGCTATATTTTCTCAGTAAATGAGTCAACTGGTTGATTGTTGATAGAGAGCACACCAGTGGGGACTCAGGAACAATAGTATTGGAACTAAATCCTCTTGTGGTGACCTGCTCTATGACTATTAGAGTATGAGTAGGGAACACACCAGTTAGTGCAAGTAAATGTTGGAGGAATAACCCCAAAGGAGGTACTACATATTTAGGGAGAAAGTGAAATCCAGAGAAGTGAAGTGACCTGACCAAGGTCATACAGTCACAGGGTTGAAATGTTCTGACTCCACATCTAGACTTTTTTAAATTGTGCCATTTACTATAGGGCTTGGATGGGATGGGTGAGAGGTGACTAGTTTGGAAGTAAGAGAGAGCATGTTAATAATACCAAACCCTGATGTGGTCTAAAAAAAAGAATAAGAAACATATCAAAAGGGTATCTTAGGTGACAAGGGTCCAGGACAGGAGGAAAGTGGAAAGTTAAAGGAGATGAGAATTTTTGTTTTGAAGATTTAAGATTCAAAAGGGATATTTCCCTGGGGTGTCTTGGATAAAGTCTGGACTGAGAAAGAGGATCACCAGATTTGGAAACAGAAGATCTAGAGTCAAATCCTGGTTGTAGTAATTTATTATTTCTGGCAATAATAATAGTGATAATAATAAATAATAAAAAAAGAAAGTACTTTCAATCCCAAAATCCAGTGGCTATTGACATGTTTTCCAGCCTCTGTGCATCTTCCTCCACTCTTTACCTTTCCATCTCTCTTCCCTATCTCTGCCAAAAGCAACATCATCCTTCTAATTATCTAGGATTATAACATTAGTTGACTCTTAACCCTCTCCATCCCTCTCCAAACCCACTCAGATCAGCTGCCAAGTCCAGTTGATTCTATCTCCACATCTCTCACATCTGTCCCTTTCTCTCCACTCCCAGCACCACCAACCCAGTTAAGGCAGTCCTCACTTCTTGGCTGATTCATTAGAATCTCCTCCCAGCTGGGCTCTTTTGCTTCTGTCTCTCCTCCCTCCAATTCATCAGTCACACAGCTGCCGTATTAGGTCTAATTTATATTCTCCTATACTCAAAAATTTTCAGTGGCTCCCTAGTGCTTCTAGGAATAAGACACAAATACCCCAGGGTAGCATTTGAAGTCCTCCACTTTCTGGTTTCCATATATCTTTCCAGACAGTGTAGAACTAACAGAGAATGACTCTAGCTAGACCGTATGTCAGTGGAGGCACTTTCTGTACCATTGTAGGCCTCAGGATAGACCTGCTCCCACTGTTTCCCCTCTCATGGATCCTGGGATGCCGCCCCCCTCCCCATCTATCTCTTTAAACTGGCTGTTTTCTCACCAAGGTGGGGTAGATGGATTTGTTGTTCTCTGTTCTGAGGAGCTTTTCCAGGTGGTGATGCAAGGGACTAGCAGAAAAGGGCTCTAGACACTCTCCCTTTACCTTGCCCCCTTTCAAGTAAAACCAGTACAGGTCTCTCTTTGTCCCTTTCCTTCACCCTCTATTTCTGCTCTGTCCTCTGGATCCCTCCTCTATTGTAGTGCAACGGAAAGATCTGTGCATTTGACAGTGGAGGATCTGAGATTGAATTCTGACTCACGCTGCTACTTTCCAGTTATATGACCTTTCAAAAGTCACTTCCTCTCTCTCTGAGCCTCAATTTCCTCTTCCTTAAAATGAAGGAGTTGGACAATATGATCTTTCTGTCATCCCACACGCTGTCACATTCCTTCTGTCTGATGCTTAAGCCTTTTCCTGAAGATACCAAATTTATAATTTCTCTAAGACCAGCCATCTCTTCTCTTATATCCTCCAACACACAGGGCCCAGAGGAAGGGTTGATATATTCTCCTTTACCTAACTACCCCAAGAACGTTCTCCCTTCTTTCTCAATGAGTTCAGTACCTGGTTCATACTTTCCCTCTTTTCCAACTGTGCCTCATACTCAGGGCTTTAATATCCATGCTGATATTCCCTCAATTACCCTAACTTTCTACTTCTTTCATCAACTTATCTCCCATGACCTACTCTCCCACTCTAACTACACACACACACACACACACACACACACACACACACACGCACACACACACACACACACATACACAGACACACACACAGACACACACACACACCCTAATTCTTGCCATCACCCACAAATATTCTACCCCCATGTTCAATAACTCAGAAAATCCTTTACCTAATTATAATGGGTTTTTTTTGTTTTTTGGAGGGGGGAAGGTAGAGTAATTGGGGTTAAGTTATTTGCCCAAGGTCACATAACTACTTTTGTGTTCAGTGTCCGCTGGATTTGTGTTCAGTGTTTGAGGCTGGATTTGAACTCAGGTCCTCCGGACTCCAGGGCCAGTGCTCTATTCACTGTGCCACCTAGCCGTCCCACCTAATTATAATCTTTTATCATTTTGTCTCTGTTGAGCCTTATCTTAAACCTTTTCTTCATTCTCACAATGACCTCCAGTCCTTCCACACCATGGTACTTTATCAGGCCATTGACCCTCCCTAACTCCCCTGCTTTCATTAAAATCTAAGTTCCTTTGATAAAAGGCTTTATTTCTTGCTTGCTTTGCATCTGTATCCCCTCTGATGCTTAGCAAAGCTCCTGGAATAAGAATTGCACCTGTGTATTAACACGTATTCAGCATCTCAAGGCTTGTAAAACACTGTGCATACGCTGTGTCATGTGATCCTCACAGCTACCCAGCAAGCGAGGGGCCATGAGTATCCCCACTTACAGATGAGAGAACACTAGGGATGAGAGAGCTTACGGGTCACTCAGGATCATGTAGCTGTTCAATATCTGAGGCAGGATTTAAACTCAAATTTTCCTGAAGCCAAGTCTGACATTCTACCTGCTACACCACCTAGCTGCCTGCTTAATAGATGTTGTATCTGTCTATAATTATCAAAATTCACATTGATGTAACAATAACGAGATTAGATTAAAAGCACTTTATATATATTATCCCATTTGATCCTCATATAGCCTTTCAAAGTAGGTAATGCAAGTATTTTTACCCCCTGCTTTACTGATGATGCAATTAAGGCCTAGAAAAGTCTGCCAGAGATCTTGGCACTCTTAAGTGGCGGAACAAAAGTGTCTGTCCCAGTTCTGGGGCTCCTCTTATGGCATACTGCCTTCTTGCTTTAGGAGCTAATTTAATTCAACAAATGTTTATTAAGTATCTATTAAGTGAAATGGTCTGTGCTGGGAACTGAGGGTCAGAGAGGACAGAAATAAAATATAAAACTCTGACCTTAGACGGATCATCATCTAGACCAGAAATCACATGCTTGCACACAAAAAGCATAGTATGAAGCAAAATTCAAGGTCGAAATGAGTGGCAGTGTTAGGAAAATCTTATAGAAGTTCCAAAGAGGCTCCTACCTGTCCAAGGTCCAAGGGGAGAGAGTCTAGAGTAGCTAGGTCTGTGCAGTCTAAGCCCAACCTAAAATCCCCGTGTCTGAGGGGCCTTGCCTTCACTGCAGACAGGTAGAGCCCGGGCCATAGCCAAGTCTTCAGTTAAATTTAATAAACATTTATTAAGTATCTACCAAGCTCTGAGGATACAAAGTAAAAGTCCAACCAGTCCCTGCCTTCCAGAAACTTGCATTATCCTCACAGAAGAGCACATGTACACAAATAAGGAGATACAAAGTAATTCCAAGAGGGTGACAGTGCTAACAGCTCCAAAGATGGAGAAAGGCTTCCACAGGAGGGAATAGGTAAGCAGAGCCCTGAAGGAGGGATGCTGAGAAGAAGAGGGGAAGGGGGATTGCACTAAAGGTGAAGGAGAGCTGAATTAGAGCACAAACCCTGGAGGGATCACGGGCATAGGCCTACCCCAATATGTGCTCCTTAGGCCCTCTGCCATATTTGCATGGGAGGCAGCCTATGGGAGACAGGGAGGTTGAAATTGGACCCACTCAATTTAATACACATAAATTTAGTACCTACCATGAACCTGCCTTCAAAGCACTTATACAGTCCATTTGTATTCTGCTATGGCTGTGATATTGGTACAGTCATAACTAGGAATTCCAAGTAGGACCTCTCTCTCTAGTTCACCTCAGCCTGTCACAGGAGTATTTTTCCCTTGTATCTTCCCATCCCCAATTTGCTTAATTTGAATGAAAAAGCTTTTATTAAGTGTTAACTACATACTAACCACCAGGCTAAAGACAGTATATACAAAAAGAAAAGTGAGATAGTAACAGATCTCAGGGAGCTCATACCCCAAATAAGGTATGAGAGCCAGAAGACTCAGGAGCATCAAATGAATATTGGCATGAGGAAACCAAGGACTCATCTTAGGGATCCTGGACCCTTGTTAACTCCAAAGGAGGACCAGGAATGGTGGTGATTCTTGAGGCTGACCAAGCAGCCACAGAGAACTGGACTTGCCGGCATGTCCTTGGGAGGTCAAGCTCTTGGGTCACCAGCCCCTGAAACTCTTAGACTCCCCTCAGAAAAAAAAGCTTTCCTAAAGGAAAGTTAGCCCTTATGGGAGTCTTCCATGATCATTTAGTTTTAGACCTCAACTATATGGAGTAATTCAAGAAACAGGTTCTGAGGATCACCCTGTCACCTTACAAACAACACAGAAGAACAACCCAAACCTAAAATAAATGAGTTTGGGCTTAGTATCGTTTGAAAAAATAGAGGTGTTGACTATTGAGCAACTATAATGCTTTTCATAATGGTAACCACAGGTCATTTCCTGATATTTTAAGGTACATGTTGTTGTTCAGTCCTTTCAGTCACATCTGTGACCCCATTTGGGGTTTTCTTGGCAAAGATACTGGAGAGGTTTGCCACTTTTTTCTCCAGCTAATTAAGGCAAACAGAGGTTAAATGACTTGTCCAGGATCACATCACAGCTAGTAAATGGAGCTAGAGTGGGTCTTCCTAACTCTACTACACCACCTAGCTGCCTTTTAAAGAACAGCACCACCCCCCACCCCCCAATCCCATGACTCTGAGATGCAATAAGTAGATGGCCAAGGAGGGTCTGGAACCAAGCAAAGGATCAAGAGTAAGGTCACGTCTAGATTTCAGATCCTAAAGTCCAGAATAAGGTTGTGAGGCAAAGTCAATAGGCAGGCTAATTATTCCACCCCCAGCTATCTTCCTCCTTGCACCCTTATCTGACATACAGAGACCACACCCTGTAATTGATAGCTCAAATAGAGATTAGAAAGCATCAATGAGACTGTTGTGAGAGAAATATCTCCTGAGTTCATATGGTGAGTAACTGCTGCCAAAGTATATTTACCACAATGCAGAAATTATAGAGATAAAAACCTAGGTTTTATTATTATGCTCAAGCATAGATTCAAGCCTCAGAGAAAACTTAAACAATCAATAGGATTCAGACAAGGTCTCTTCTAGGCAAAATTATGCCAGTGACAGAGAAATAATTTGTTTACATATTGCAGTCTTTGTACATTCCTTTCAGGCCATAAAAGTTAAAGAAAAGACAAATTCATAATAGCATACTTCCTTCAGCGTCATATAAGTTGAACAAACAGTTAAACAGAGTCATAAACTCATACATCCCCTAAGGAAATACACTTTATTAAACAAGCTCTATAGATAAACTAAGGTTACAGATTAAACTATGTTTAGAAAGGTCACAAATAGGCTGACTGAGAAGAAAGATTTGCATGTTGCCAAGGAGGCAGGGATAGTTGAGATTCTTCTTCAGGTTTTTTATCTAAGGAATGCTGAAGGCTTTAAGTACATTTTCATATCCCATGAGACAGGTTTTGGTCAACTCAACCACCTTTCAATGAGGAGAAATGGCCTTGACCTTCCTTTAACACTATTATTCCATGAGTCAGGTTTTGGTCAGGCAAGGTTAATATTAACAGAAGACAGATTATTAGTTAAACAAAATTTGCAGGAGGGATGGCTCTGAGTCCCAAATAATAAAAGGAAATGAAAAGTTCCCATAGCAAGACACTAATCCCCAGAATTAATAAATGAATTTTCTTTCTTTCTTTCTTTCTTTCTTTCTTTCTTTCTTTCTTTCTTTCTTTCTTTCTTTCTTTCTTTCTTTCTTTCTTTCTTTCTTCCTTCCTCTTTCTTTCTTTCTTTCTTTCTTTCTTTCTTTCTTTCTTTCTTTCTTTCTTTCTTTCTTTCTTTCTTTCTTTCTTTCTTTCTTTCTTTTTAATACCTGAGACTGTGCTTGACTGGTGAGTTCTTACAAATCCAACTCTATCTAGGCAGCCCCAGATCATAGACTATACTTCATTCCACCAACCTTCCGGCTGGCCTGCCATTCAAATATGACTTCATCTCCTTTCCATCTCTTGATCAGAGAAGAGTAGTGAAATTAACACTATTACTGCTTCTGGAAAGGGTCCGTCAATAGCTTTTTCTATGGCTCCACTATCCCTGTGACTTCCCAGAACAAAACACCCTTCCCTGGCCACCATTCACTCTATATCAGTTGTCTCTCCCATCAGACTATAAACTCCTTGAAGGTAAGGGCTAGCCATCTTTTTTTTATTTGTAGCCCTAACATTTAGCATGGTACCTGACTTAAATACTTTTTTCATTCATCATTCAAAATAATATGCCCCATATTATACCTCTTCTCCCTCATTTAGAGGAGTCTATTTCTTGATCTATCAGCTTGGAAAAAACAAGACCTTCAGAAAACTGCTAGAAGGAATAAAACAATGTTGAATTTTAAGTCAGAAGTCCTAGGTTCAAATCACATCTCTGCCACTTCCTGTGTGACCTTGGGCAAACCATTTTACTTCTCTGGGCCTCAATTTTTTATCTGAACAATTAAAAGGTTGAACTAAATGATCTCTAACATGCTCTTTCAGCCCTGAATCCTATAAACATGAGGTTGGCAGCTGATAGCATAAGGATTGCTCAGCTTCAGGAATAAAAGAGTAAAGGACATGATAATAGTCTTCCTACCCCCACCACCCCAAATCTCCCATCTGGCTAAAGGTTACTGTGGAGGGGAATAATAGCTGGTTGTTCACCAAGGGAAGGACAGGGGGGTAATAGATCCAAAGTACAACTCCCCCCAAAACACACAGAGAACAATGAAGAACCGTTATTCTGCCTCCCACCAGTGGCACTGCACGCCCCTCCCCCCAGGCCTATTCCCCGGCAAGAATAATTGCCTAGGCATTCTGGGACCATTGTGTTCATTTAAATTGGTAATTCCCCAGCTCAGTGACTTCAGCAGAGTGAATATCTGTAGGAGAATGCCCTCAGTAATTAATGCTGAAGGGCACACGTCCCAGGGCACTTGTGGCAATAAATACATTTTCAGCATTTTGTAAAGTCAGAGAGATGGATTCAAGAAGATGGTTTTCTTTCACAATCTAGCAGGAAGAGAACTGGACTAGACCTGGACGGGAAGTTAAGAGATCTGGGTTTAAGCCCAGGCTCTGCAATTTATTGGGTGACCCTGGACGAGTCACTTTACCCTTCTAAACTGGTTTTCTCATCTATAAAAAGGGGATACCAATCCCTGCCCTGTTTACCTCATAGAGTCCTTATAAAGGTCAAATGAAGCACAAGTGTCTAAAATACTTTTTGATTATAAAGTGTGATATCTATGCATAAACTGCAACTGGAGTTTCCTAAAGCAAGATATGCCTGCATCTTAAATGGGAAAACATGGAGCCAGCTGGAGCAGCAACCACACTAGCATACTCAGGATAGCTGCTAGCATAGGTTCTTAGATCTGCTTTACTAGGAAAGTAAAAGGTCAAGAGGTCAATTTTTTAAATTATATTCATTAGTTCAGGGGGAAAAATCAGCACCCTGAGGTTTAGAGAAAATCCAAACAAATTAGACAGAAAAAATATAATCAGAGAAATAAAGACCAACAGATGGGACTTCTGTCTGAGAAAGTAGCACAGATCAACAGACAGATCCAACTATCTGACCAAGGCAATACACACATAGTTACCAGAGAGAGAAGCACCAATATCTGGGTTTTTCTAACTGGCCGGGGGCAGGGGAGGGGGGAAGAGGGGGTGTTAGACTCCTTAACGGCTACCCAGAATCTCATCTGGTCAAATCACAAGAACATTCTTTCAATGAGTCAATGAGTGAGCCTCAAAGCAAAAGGCTAACCTCAGAGTATATATACCCTTCTTCAGGGTCAGGGAGCATCACAACCCTAGTGACCTACTGCCTAATTACAAAGCAACAAACGGTGTGGGCCTTCCTAAAAAACAAGCCTCCCATAATCAAGCTTTCCTTAATGGGCTCCACATGAGGGTATTGATGAGTAGGAAGATCTTATATCCTATTAACATTACACCAGCCCTGTGTCATGTGGAGAGCACTGCCTGGGGACACACAGCCCCTCATTCCAGGAGCATGGCACAGTAAGTACTATTAGATGCAAAGGAGGAGAAGCCCCATCAAAATCCTGCTTCTGAAGCTCACTATCAGCATGAGCACCATAAGGACAACCTCCGTGAGCCTGCTTCCAAATTCATGTTGATGTTAGTCATTGCTATCATTATTATCATCCCAGCTGGGCAAGTCACTTCATTGTTCAGGCTCAGTTTCCTCATTTGTAAACAATGGCTCACATTTCTGTGGCACTTTAGGGTTTGTAAAGCATTTCTAATCCAGAGTGTCCCAAAAATCTTAGTTCAGTTTCAAGCTTTAATAAGCTTAAAATTTACATTTAAGCTTTAATCAGTGTAAAACTGGGACAGCTAAATGGTGCAGTGAATAGGTCACCAGGCCTGTTCAGGAAGCCCTGAATTCAAATCTGTCCTCAGACATGTACTAGCTGTGTGACCCTAAGCAAGTCACTTAACTCTGCCTCAGTTTCCTCATCTGTAAAATGAGCTGGAGAAGGAAATGGCTCCATTTCTTTGCCAAGAAAACTACAAGGGTCATAAAAAGTCAGACACACCATTACGTACAAAAATATTTATTGCAGCTCTCTTTGTAGTGGCAAAAAACTGGAAATTTAGGGAATGCCCATCAATTGGGGAATGGCTGAACAAGTTGTGAATGTAATGGAATACTGTTGTGCTATAAGAAATGGGAAGGAGATGGACTTCATAATTACCTGGAGAGGCTTATACAAACTGATGCTAAGTGAGAAGAACAGAACCAGGAAAACTTTGTACACAATGATAGACCCATCGTATGTGTGAGGACCAACCAAGATAAACTGGACTCTTCTCAGCAATGCAGTTATAAGACGGCTCTACAAGTCTCAGGATGGAAGGAGATGCCTACGTTCAGAGAAAGAGCTAGAAAGAACAATTTCAATGAAGACTGAAACAATACATGTTCTCATTCTTTTTCATGTTTGGTTTTGTTTTTTCTTCCCCATTGTTCACTCCATCGGTTACAACCCTTCTATACAACCAGACTAACGTCCAGTGTGAAAGTATTTGCAGATCCTATACATGACTGCATGTGCCCCATGGCGGGGACGGGGGGGGAGGGAGAGAAAATCTGAAACTCAAGGGATTGTGGAACTGAATCTTGTAAACTAAAAGTAAATAAAAAAGAAAAGCAGACATACAATCTCAAAAAAAAAAAGTCAAATACGATTGAAAAATGATGAAATAAGCATAAAACTTCAGTAAGACTTTTGGGAGACCCCTGTACATGGTCTCCTTTGATCACACAACCTCATTAACTGATGGTTAGGAGGTGAGTGCATCAAAATGCTTTATTATTGTCATTCTGCTACTTTGAGCATCTTCTGCTGGGAATACCCCCATAGTAGATGGTATCCTTGAGTTGTGTGGTTGGAAATATTCATGACCTGGCTGAATGACCATCCACCATGGGATGAAGAAGAGTCTCTTCACATCTGCCTGGGCCAGTCCTTTGGATGCCAGTTTGTTCTTAGACTAACTGTACCTGAAGTCTCTGGCTGAGGAGCAAGATACAATTCCTGGTCTGCAGGCACAGACCGGGTCATCTCCATGCCACAAAGGAGTTCTGAACAAAAACTATATAGTGGAGAACTCCTCTACAGTACTCCAGACCTTACGCATCTGCTTTGCCTTACAAATCTCTAGGACTTACATGTTCATTTGATCGGCTGATATAACCTAAGGATCTCATACCTTGCCATGGTATGGTCTCTCTAAATAAAGAATGTCTAATGAGTTCTCACTGAGAATGAGCACTTAACACAGGGTTTGTGCTAAGCACTTAATAATAAACACTTAATAAAGGGCTTATTTATTCACACAGATGATAATAATGAAAGAAGATGCTTGTTAAACCAAATCAGTTCCTTTACTGGTGGCAACAGGTGATAGGAAATAAATAAGGAGAAAAAGAAGTTTTAGACAAAATCACTCAGGCTGGGACCTCAGCTCCCTCTGCATGTTTGACTACCAAACATACTAAACTCCCAGTGCCTGAAATACAGGGGTCAGGCCAGACCACCTCCCACCCCACCTTAGGCAAGTTGCTAGTTCCTGGACTATACAAATGTATCACAGCATTATTCTGATTATTGTGAAGAAGCCATATGTCTGTGACTTGAATGTCCTGGGGCTCATACAGGCTAGTGTGGAGGGGACCCAAGACCTAAGAGCATTCTCAGAGTTCTAAGACCTGAGTCTAAACAGTTTATGAAATCTCAAAATGGACACTGTACACTGGAATTTGAAGATGATTCATTTTTGTTTATAAAAACAAAGGCAACCCCAAGCACATAGGTAAAATGAAGAAAAGGGGGAAAAAGTCAACGTTTCATCTGGATCAGGTTGGGTCCTTTCTTGTGGCATCTGCAGGATCTGAGCTGCTTTCCCCCTCTGAAGGAGAAGCAGATTTTGGTCCAGCCTCAGCCTCTGAAACAATTTCGAGAATCTCTTCACCCGTAACTCTTCTCACCTTCTCTCCTCGAGCTGCCAGAATTTCTTCAATGTTCCTAAAGATAAAATGTCCCAAAGTGAGGCTGTGGTTGTCAGCTTTCCTTCATGCTCAATTAGAATTACACATGAAATCTGCCCCTGAAGACTGAGACTCAGATCTGGGGGTTTGGCTTCAACTACCAGCTGCAAATACATCACCCTATTCTTGCTGACTCTAGAAGGCAGTGACTACCTTGTCTCTGCCTACTTTTCCACCTCTCTCTCAAAGAGTACACAATCTACAGCAGGTGCTAAAAGGGTATTTCTTAAATGAACAAGCAAATCAAGTTAACACCCTAAATTCCTGAATCTGCAAACAGGGAGCCATGTAGTATCAGAAGGAAGAGAAGATGGAAGTATTTCATTACTCTTTCCTAAGTTCAGGGCTGGCCGTAAGCAAAATTTTCAAATAGGGGAAGTTAATTTCCATATTCTCCTACATCTCTTTTGACACACTAACTAGGGGACTATCCAGGCTCCTGGGCCCTTGGCGTGCCCATGAAGCCCTAAGCATCCAGGTCTGCCATCCCCAAACAAGATTAACTTGAGCAAACACAAAGAGCTCCAAATGCCAAAATACCTTGATAAATGGCGTATCGGATAGGGTGCGAGGTGAGAAGTCAGGAAGACACTGAGTTCAAATCCATCCTCAGAAACTTACTGGTTTTGTAGCCCTGTCAAGTCACTTAACCTTTATCTGCCTCAGTTTCCTCAATGGTAAAAATGGAGATAACAATAGCACCTACCTCCCAAGGATCATATGGGTTCGAATGAGATATTTGTCTAGCCTTAGTACACAACAGGCACTTAATCAATGCTTTGTTCTCGCCCTCCCCACCTCCACTTTCCCTAGTCAAAAACTATCATACCCTAAGTGGCAGTTATTGAAAATAGGTGCCTGGAGAAAATCACGCTGCCTGAACTAATTCTCACTAGAATATAATTTATTGACATCCCCTTAAATCTCAAAATGAAAAATTCATTTTTTAACATGATGCTTATTGAACCAAATTATTTGTAGTTGTTGGTATTCCAGGAAGCTTAACAAAGGAAGTGAAAAGCTCAGAAGGGGGGAAGGAAGGCATAACACTCTTGAAGAGAGGGGCCACCACACAGAAGAGCAGTCGTGCCAGGAATCTGCCCCTCGTGTCATTAGGTCTCCCAATAAAGTCCTGCTTTTCACAAGAAGCAGTGGAAGATGTCCTGGCATGGAGTCAGTTCTTTTGGCAGTGACAGCTGTCTGGACCCACACCATATCTTCTAGGTGGTTGGAAAGTGAGGGTCCTCTGTGTGGCTAACTGCAGAATACCAAGCTACCTTTTTTTTCCCCAATTACGTGTAAAAACAATTTTAAAAATTCTTTTCAAAAAATTTTGCATTCCAAATTATCTCCCTCCCTCTCTTCTCTGCTCCTCACTGAGAAGGCAAGAAATCTGAAATAGCAATAACAAGTTATTTAAAAATTTTTTTCTTATAATTATAATTTCTTATAATTTTCTTATAATTTTTTCTTATAATTTCTTATAATTAACTGTTTCCTGAGTATTTCAAATGATGTGGGTGTGAATGTGGGGAAAATAAACAAAGTTCACACTCCATTTGGGGAAGACAGTATACTAGACTGGTAGTCAGGAGACCCAGGTTCCAGTCAGAACTGCCTTTTACCAGGTAACTGTGGCCAAGTCACTTGACTTTTCTAGTCAAGCCTCAGTTTTCTCATCTGTAAAATGGGGACAATACTTGCACCACCTACCTCTCATGATTACTGTGAAGAAAATACCTGATAAGCTAAAGATAAGATAAAGGCTAAAGAAATGGCAATTATTATCATTATTAAGTTCATCTGTTTTTTTGGGGTTTTTTTTGGAAGGGACAGGAAAAGTAGTTGAGGTCAAGTGACTTGCCCAAGGTCATACAGCTAGTAAGTGTCAAGTGTCTGAGGTCAGATTTGAATTCAGGTCCTCCTGACTCCAGGGCCCCAGTGCTCTATTCACTGAACCACATAGCTGCCCCTGTTAAGTGCATCTGTATTTGACACAAACATTCATATCTTGGTGAGTATCAGAATTCTGGCCGTGGAGTTTGTGGGTCAAGATGCTGTGTGACAAGATTCCTTCTGAAAAAGCAAAAAGAACTCATTTCTAGATCATCACTGGGACTGATTCCAACACTTAAACCCAGAGGGACTTTATCGATTTTCATGAAAATTGAATACTCACTTCTTCCCATCCAGGTCTGAAAACCAGCCTAGGTTGTCAGCAATGACATGGTGGTTCTGGCAGCTGGGACACGTCACAATCACCACGCCATTATGATAGGCAAGCTTGGAGATCCTTTTAGCTGACCTTGTCCAACAGACCTTAGAGAAAGAGCAGCACTGTCAACTGGTCACCATTACTGACTCCCACTCACAACATAGTCCAACAACATCCTGCCCTTGAAACAGCCTGGTGTCAGCCCAATTACTCTCTACGTGGAGGACATATGTGCTAAGATAGACAACGCATAATGTAGTCAGTGGAAACAACACTGGACTTGGTGTCAAGAGACCTGGACTCGAGTCTGGGGCTGCTGTTTACTAGTTGTGAGTAACTCTGGGAAAATTTCCTTGTTGAAACTGAGTCTCAGTTTCCTCAACTGTAAAATGGGTATAATGCACTATCTCCCTTGGGGTTGTTGCGATAAAAGCACTATGTAAAATGTAAAGGACTAGATAAGTGTGACCAGTTTTATTATAACTATTTCTCCTTTGGCCACCTTGGTCAGGGTCGAACAAGCGCTTCCAAAATTCCCCTGATTTATGAGCATCCTAGGTCAGCAAAGGCCTCCTTATACTTACCCATATCCCTTTTGCCTAGTGCTGTCTAACCTCATCCCTAATCTTCCCATCTGTCTCCCAGGTCAGCCCCACAGCCTGTCCCTGCTGCTTTCCTACCATTAGCTGTGCCCAATAACACTTCACACTGATGTTTTTAAAGTTTACAAAGTCTCCCCACCCTCCCACCCAATATCCTGATGGACAGATGGTACAAGTACTGTTTACATTCTACAGATGAGTAAACTAAAGATCAGAGGGAAGAAGAAGCTTGCCTACCTCCACCTGTGTCTTGAAATTCTACATCCTCCAAACCTCACTAACTGTCCCACATCTTTAGCTCCATTACTCATTCCTACTTTCTTAATCCCCCATTCTTCTTGTGCTTCTACTACTAATAATAGCTAATATTTATGTTATATGCCAAGTATATAAGTGCTAAGTGTTCTAAGGATGTAAAGGGTTCAGTTCCTTCCCTTCTATTCAACCCTTTATCCCTCAATTCTGTGTGTCCCCCGAGCCACACCTCTTATTCAAGTCAAGTCAAAGAAGCATTCCCTAGAGCAGTGATTCTCAACCTGTGGGTTATGTTCAGTTTGTAACAATGAAAATACATCCTGCATATCAGATATTCACATTACGATTCATAACAGTAGCAAAATTACAGTTATGATGCAGCAACGAAAATAATTTTATGGTTGGGGGTCACCACAACATGTATTAAAGGGTCGCAGCATTAAGGAGGTTGAGAACCACTGCCCTAGAGGCAGCTAGATAGTGCAATGGAGTCAGGAAGACCTTAGTTCAAATCCAACCTCACACCCTTATTAGTTGTGTGACCCTGGGCAAGTCATTTAAACTTGTTTACCTCTGTTTCCTCATCTGTAAAATGGGGTAACAATAGCATCTACCTCCCAGGGTTGTTGTGAGGATGAGATAATTGTCAAGCACTTAGTACAATGCCTAACATACTCATAGAGAAATGTTAGCTAGTATTATTAACAAAACCCTCTCCCCATAGCTCATTCTGTGGAAGGGGCCACCACCACCTGTGGAAAGAGCCCCAGGGCCTGGGAGTCAGAACTAGATTCTAGTTCTGGCTTCGCTTCTAACATCACTGTGTGACCCTGGGCCAGTCACTGCCCCCTCTCAGTCCAAGTTTTCCCCATCCGTAAAATGAGAGACTGTAAAGCCATAGATTTAGAACGGGAAAATCCTTAACCCTAGGCTAGCGGGTGTCCCGGTGTGGTCCTGCAATCCCGGAGGGTCAGAGTTATTTTCCTAATATTGCTATGACGCTTTGGTGGCTACCGCGACGGAGCCGGCGGAGAGCTGCCCAAGGTCGGGCTCTGGCAGGATGCTCAGCAGCTTCGGGTCGCCCCACGTCGGTTTCACGCCCGCCCCGTTTCCGCTCCGCCTCCTACGAGGTTCGAAAGCCCCGAGGCCCAACGTTCTACGCCCCGCCCCGCTCGGATTCGAGAAGCCCGCCCCCTCCGCGGACCTCCGCCTTCGAACTCCGGGTGCCCACCTTGCAAGTGTAGACCAGCTGGTAGTGAGAGGCCTGTACCCGGCCCAGAGCAGCCGTGGGATCGGGCCCCGAGTCTGGCCCGGAACTCAGCGGGCGCCGCCAGCATCGCAGGCCGCCCGCCGGACCGGGCCATGGCCGCCTCTTCCCGATGCCGTCTCGGATGCATCCCTGAAGTGAGCCAGGCCCAGTGCCGGTACCCGGGACCGACACTCGAGCCAGCTGCGCCAGCCGCCAGCCCCATGTCGCCGCCCGCCGCATGTTTCCGCCTACTCCCGAATGGGCGGACGAAGCCGCGTCACCGCCATCTTGGAGTTGGGCAACGCCGTCGCCTATGGCAACGCCGGCCTGGCGAGCTGACCTCCTGCTGCTCTGCCCCCGCCGGCTGGAGCGGCTCACTGCAGCACCTTTCTCTCTACTGGGGAGAGTTCCTGGGATTTTAGAATTAGGGGCAGAAAGGTCCAGCTCCAGTCCTCAAAGTTCTGGGCGTTGTGGTCAACCTGGAGAATGTCCAGAGGACAGCAGCCAGGATGGAGAAGGGCTTTGAATCCGTTGTCCTAAGAGGTTGGAGGAGAGAAGACTCGGGGGGAGGAGGTGGGAGGGTGATGGGGAGCTGTCTTCATGAATTTGAAAGGCTGCCACGTGGAGGATGGAGAATTGTTCTATCAAGCCCCAGAGGTCACAACCGGGAATGATAGGGAGAAACCGCAAAGTGGCCCATTTCTACTTGTTAGGAAAAACTTGCCAATTCTTAGAGCAGTCCAGAAGTAGAATGAGTTCCCTCCAGAGGTGGTGAGGGTCCCCTCCATAAAAATCAGAGACTGGGAGACCATTTGTCAGATATGTTATAGTGTGGATGTCTTTTGTGTATGGATCGGGCTAAATGGCTGATAAGATCAATCAACAGACATTTCCTTTCAAACTTTCCAATTCTGTGATGGGACCCTAGACTCTAGAGGTGGGAAGGATCTCATAATAGATTTAAAGCTGGGAGGAACCAAGGAGGTGATCTAGTCCAACCCTCTCATTTTACAGATGAGGAAACTGAGACTCAGGAAGGTGAGGTTACTTGCCCAACGTCACACATCAGAGATGAGACTTTGAAGCCAGGGCCTCTAACTCCAGAGCCAGAGCTCATTTCAGTATATTATGGCACCTCTGTGGGCCTCAGTTTCCACATCTGTGAAATGAGGTTGCACTCGATGCTTTATAAGGTCCCTTCCAGCCCTTGAGCCTGTCATTCAGCTTGCATCTTACAGCTCTCTTGTGACCAGCATTCATGAGACAGTTTGTAACTGGAGTTAAAACTTCCTTTTAGAACCAGTAGCATTGGGACCCACTTGAGAGGAATAACATCTCTTTTGATGATTTTAAAGTGCCTTCTGTGATCTAGACACAGCAGAAAAGAGTCACTGTTCAGTCATTGTCCTCAGAGCACTGAATCTTGGCCGAGAAGAAAAGTCCAACCAGAGCCTCTCAGACCCATCATTTTCCCCAGGTGACCCAACACTACTCCCTCTGAAATCTCAGTCACCAGTCTCCTCCCAGAGAAGGCAGTTGTTTGGGATTTGTTCACTCTGCTGGCTTGACAACTGCAAATGGGATGAGAGCATCAGAAGATCATCGAAAGACCTAAGCTGTAGGAAGGCAACAATCCAGGCATATATTATCATCCAGTCAGCAAGCGTTTATTAAGCACCTGCTAAGCATTTTGTTAGACACTGGGGATACAACAGTAAAAGTGAAAACAGTCCCCTCCCCTCTAGGAGCATAGAGTTAAGGCTGGGGGGATGTGTCTGTATTTAGCTAAGATACAAAAGAGATACAAGGGGATTTTGAGGGGAAGGCATTAACAGTTGGGTACATCAGGTAAGTAAGGCATCATGTAGAAGGCAGCAATTGAGCTGGGTCTTGAAGGAAGCCAAGTATTCCGAGATGAAAAGATGGCATGGGGGAAAAGCTGTGCAAAGAAAGGTGTGGAGCCAGGAGACAGCATCACGGATGAGGAAAAAGTAAGATGGCCTGTTCAACGAGAGTACAGTCTGTACAAAAAGGAAATAATCTTCAGTAGGAATGGCAAGGGAAACCACAACCAGGTTGTGGATAGCTTTAAAGCCCAAACAGAGTTTAGATTTGATCCTGAAGGTAACAGGGACCTTTGTTCTCTTATCTATCTGGAAAATAATCACTGAACATCAAGAAACTACCCTGCAAGAGGGTGTCCCAGTGAAGCAGGACAGGTCCCAAGGAGTTCCTCTCCTCTCCATGTGGTATAACGTGGTTCTGGGTTTATGGGCTGTTCATTCACACAGGCCTTCCACTTGTTTCCGGTAAGTATTTGTTAAGATCCTTCAGGAGTTGGTTGAAAAGGTGCAGACATTTCTTCCATTAGGGCGGAAGCCTGTCACATTCCTTTACTTTTTTTTTTTTTAATAAAGCATTCAAAGTACCTTTTTTCCAAAGGGTTCAGGGTAAATGGATAAACAAAGTTGTTACCTGTTTTCTATCCTCATCACTCCACAGAAATTCTCTTCTCTGGTTACTAATGGTCTTGGCTGCAAAATCTAAAGGCTTTTTCTCAGTCTTTTCACTGTTCTGAAGCCTTTGATGTTGTTGACCACCTTCCCTTCCTGCATTCTCCTCTCTCCCTTCTCCTACCTATTTGACCACTCCTCAGTCTCCTTTGCTGGATCATCTTCTATATCTCACCCCTTAAATATGTTTGTACCTCAAAGTTGTGTTCTGGGCTCTCTTCTTTCTCTATATTCTACCTCTTGATGACGTCAGTTCCCTGCAAGTTTAATTACCATTTGTACACAGATGACTCCCAGAGCTACATACCATCACTAGTCTGTCTCCTGAGCTCCAGCCCTATATCATCAATTAACTACCTATTAGGCATTTTGAACTGGATGCTTTGTAGGTTTCTCAAATTTAACTTGTCCAAAACAATTCGTTATCTTTCTCCAGAAGCTCACCTCTCTTCTGAACTTCCTGTCTTTATCAAGGGCATCTCCATCTTTCCACCTATATAAGTTCACAAACTGGGAATCATCCTTGACTCTCATTTTCCTTCCCCCTTCCCTTCCCCATTCACTCACTCCCATTCTCCCTGCACAGCATCTGTTGCACATGACACCTCTTCACTCACACACACAGCCACCACTTTAGTTAAATCCTCATCAGAAGTTCTAGTTGCCTTCAAAGCTAATTGGTTTCCTTGCCTCTCCTTTTTCAGTCTGCCCTTTGCACAGATGCCAAAGGGCCATGCCCAAAACACAAGTGTGACCTGCCCAAGGAGCTTCAGTGGTTCCCTAAAAACAAACTTCTATTTGGCACTTAAAGCCTTCACAACCTGTATCTGATCTACTTTTCCAAGACTATTACACATTATTTTTCTTTTGTCAAGTATGTATTCTTACCAGATCTCACATGTAGTGCTCACTTTCTCAATTCCTCTGTTTCTATCTCTGTCTCTGTATTTTTCTGTCTCTCTGCTTCTCTCTCTCTCTCTCTCTCTCTCTCTCTCTCTCTCTCTCTCTCTCCCCCTCTCTCCTTCTCTCCCTCTCTCCCTCCCCTATCTTTATATGGGCTGTCCCCCATCCCTGGAATACACTCCCATGCTTACCTCCCTGTCTGAGAATTCTTTCAAAACTCTGCTCACGTCACTTCTACCAGAAGCCATTCCTGATAGATACCTTCCCTTTCACCCAGATGCTAACACCTCCTCTCTCAAAAAACTAACTTGCATTTGTTTTGCGTATACTTACATGTGTACAGGCAAGGACTGTTCCATTTCTGTCTTTGTATCATCAGAGCTTAGTACAGTAAGAACTTGTTGACTATTAAAAGCGTGGCCCTGAAAAAGCTACTCATTTGTAAATGAAATGGTGCTGATTACAAAATTTCACAAACCAATATGTATCTAAATAGGAAGAGCCTAGTACTAGGGAGAGGAGAGAAGAGCAGGATTCCAAGCCTGGCACGCTTATAAACAGATGCTCTGCCAGTGTCCGATGGCATATTTCCAGCCATCAAGGTCTTTTACTCATCATTCTCTTCTCCCTCTACACTATTTCATTTAGTGATCTCATCAGCTCCCAAAGATTCTATTAATATCTCTCTGCTGATGATGCTCAGAACTACTTCTCCAGCCCTAATCTCTCTCCCAAGCACCAGTCTCATGTTTCTAATTGCCTATTGGGCATCTAGCTAGGTAGTTTAGTAGAAAGAGCACTGGGCGCAGAGTCAGAAAAGTCTGAGTTCAAATGCAGCCTCAGACAGTCACTAGATATATGACTAGCAAGTCACTGTTTGCCTTATATATACTGGAGAAGGAAATTACAACCCACTCCGATATCTTTACCAAGAAAATCCCGTGGACCATATTAGCATGCGATGGTTCATGGAGTCAAGAATTGAACATGACTGAATGACTAGACAACATTGGACATCTCAAAATAGATGTAGACTCCAGGCCCAGCACTCTGTCCACTGATAGAGTGTATTTATTTATACATATGTTGTATTTTTTTATAAACATATGCCTGTAACTCCTCAGTAAAATGTAAGCTCTCTGAACACAAGCATAACTTCCTGTCTTTATGTCCCCAGTACAATTACTTGCATATCATAGATATTTAATAAGATTGGTGAGATTATTAATACTATAATTAGTTGATCTGGACTTCTTATTGCATCATTTTAAGGAACTCTTGTGTGGAAACTGCCTTCTTTGATGTAGAATGGTGACATATCTTTAATTTATATTCATGGAGAATACTTAGGGCACTGAGAATGCCCTAGCTTGACTTGCCCATGGTCACACAGCTAGTATGTGTCAGAGGAAAGACTTGTACAAAGGTCTTCCTGCCTCAAGGGTGGCCCTACGTCCTCTGAGCCAGGGCTTTCCCAATCTTTTTTGGGGTCATAGACCATAGTAAAGCCTAGAGATCCTTTCTCAAAATGTCAGTAATTACAAAGGATATGAATTATTTTGAAATATACTTATCAAAATATTTTTTATAAGTTATAGACTCCAGGTTAAGAACTTTTGCCTTAAGTTATATGTTATTGATGAGGGTGATTCCTATAATTACTATTATTTTTATCTTTTGCTTTTTGGAGGGGGGAAGGTAGGGCAATTGGGGTTAAATGACTTGCCCAAAGTCACACAGCTAGTTTTTTGTGTTAAGTGTCTGAATCTGGATTCGAACTCAGGTCCTCCTGACTCCAGGGCCAGTGCTCTATTCACTGTGCCACCTAATCACCCCTGATTCCTGTAATTATGATTACAATTATTATTCCTACTAGTCTCTTCCTGTACTTCTTTATGTTGTGGAGGTGATCCTGGATTTTACCAGGAAAATGCAAGCTCTGGAGTCTTACTAAGGTGCAAAGGCTGCCGGTACACAGGTTGGCCACCAGGCGATGAATTTTATGGCCACTGTAACTCATGAAACTCATTTCTCAAGACATGGAGGGGCCAGGATCCAAGGGAGAGAATGTCTCCACGTTGTCTTACCCATCTTTTATCTTTCATGTGCATAGCTAGTATCCAAATTCAGGCCCCCCATCACCTCTCAACTCTATTGTTATAGGGTTCTAATGTGTCTTTCTGCTTCCATTCTCTCCTCTTCCACAGAGCTACCAGTAGAATCCTCCTAAAGGACAAGTAGGACCATGTCACTCCCCCTGATTAAAAATCTTCAGTAGCCCTCTATTGCCTCTCAAATTTTTTTAATTGTACACTTAAATACAAAATGAGAAAAGAAATATGTTGCCATGTACACGGTAGAGAGGATTCAATATGAAAATATTTCCATTTCAAGAAAACTTATATAATAAATACTATACATTGTTTTCAGAACTGTCCAGTTTTTCTTTGCTTGTTGGTTTTCTTTTGTTTCCAGCTATGGACTTTTTACTTTATTTTTCTCCCTTCCTCCCTCTTTCACTAAAGAAAGCTAATATACATACATGTGTTTGTATGTATATATGTGTGTACATGTATGTTATATACACATACATATGTATACACACATATATATAATACCATACCATGCTTATTTACTCCTATTATGTGTCTCTGAAGGTGAACAGCATCTTCCTTCATAAGTCCAAATCTTTCCATGTTTTCCTAAATCAACCTGCTCATTTCCTACACCACAGCAATATTCCTTTCTGGATTCAAACAGCATCTTCCTTCATGAGATCTTTGAGGTTAATCTGGATATTTATAATTGTCTGAATGACTTGGTTGCTCAAAGTTGTTCTTAACACAAACACTGCTGTTACGGTACACAATGATCTCTTGGTTCTGCTCATTTCACTCTTCATTACTCCATGGAGGTCTCTCCATGCTTTTCTAAAATTATTGAGTTCATCATTTCCTGTAGCAGAGTAACATTCCACCATGAACACATACCACAGTTTGTTTGGCCATTTCCCAATTGACAGGCATCCTTGCGATTTACAATTCTTTGCCACCACAAAGAGAGCTGCTATAAATATTTTAGAACATGTGAGTTCTTTTCCATTTCCCTTAATCCTCTTGGGAAATAGGCCTAATAGTTTTATGGCTAGGTCAAAGGGTACAGGCAGTTTAATAACTCTTTGGACATAATTCCAAATCTCTCTCTGAAATGGTTGGATCAGCTCACTGACCCACCAACAATGAGTTAAGGTCCCAATCTTTCCACATCCCCTCCAATACTAGTCACTTTCCCCTTCTATCATTTTAGCCAATCTGATAGGTGTCATCTGATATCTCAAGACTGTTTTCATTTGCATTCACCTTATTGCTTCTAAGATAGAATACAGCATCCTCAGTTTCACACTGGCTTCTACCTATCCTTGTATACTACATAGCTTCCTGCTTCCTGCTCCATGTTTTGGTACAAGCTAATCCCCATGCCTGAAAAAAAGCCACTCTTCTTATGATTCTTTGGCATAGGAGCCTTAACTTTTTTTTGCTTAAAATTTTTTTTAATATTAATTTATTTTCTTGTTTACATCATTCATTTCCACAAGATTTTGAGTTATAAATTTTCTCCCGATCTTTTCCCTACCCAGCACCTCAAAACAGCCCTATCCGACTGTATAACCCCTCCCCCAATCTGCTCTCTCCTATGGCCTCCCCCTCACCTATCTGTCATATATTCTCTGTCAAAATCCTCTGAATTTCTGGTAGGGCAGGATGGATCTCTCTACCACAGTGCCTGTATATCTTAATTCCCAGTTGGATAATAATAATAATAATAATAACAATAATAATATACATATATATATTTTTTAACATTTGATTATAGAACTTTAAGTTATAGATTCTTTCCCTTCCTCCCTTGTCACCCACCCCCAGTGGAAGGACAAGCAATTCAATACAGGCTGTACATGTGTAATTACGCAGAACATCTCCACAGTGGGCATATTGTAAGAGACTGATTATATGTCCCTCCTTCCTATCCTGCCC
>CM053595.1:114398244-114526522 GCA_028646575.1 Pseudocheirus occidentalis | reverse complement strand
CATTTGTTTGGATCTGTTTAATAGTGTCTTGATTTCTCATAAAGTCATTTGCTTCCATTTGCTCTACTCTAATTCTGAAGGAATTATTCTCTTCAGAAAGCTTTTGAGATTCTTTTTCCATCTGGCAAATTCAACTTTTTTAAGAGCTTTAACTTCTTAATAATAATAGCTAGCATTTAGATAGTACTTTGGCTTGCAAAGTACTTTACTTTTCTCATTTGATCCTCACAACTCTCTGAGGCAGTTGCTATTAATATCCCCATTTTTAAATATATATATATATATTTTGCTTTTTGGAGGGGGGAAGGTAGGGCAATTGGTGTTAAGTAACTTGCCCAAGGTCACACGGCTGGTTTTTGTGTTAAGTGTCTGAGGCCGGATTTGAACTCAGGTCCTTCTGACTCCAGGGCTGGTGCTCTATTCACTATGCCACCTAGCCACCCCTAATACCCCCATTTTATAGATGAGGAAACTGAGGCAAAGACTTGCCAAGGGTCACCCAGCCAGTAAGTGTCTGAGGTTAGATCTGAACCCAGGAAGATGAATCTTTGTGACTCCAGGCCCAGCATTTTATCTACTTTGCTGTCTTGTACTTAATTATCTGTGTATATGTGGTATCTCTTCCACAGAATATAAACTTCTTAAAGGCAGGAATTGTTTCAATTTTGGTTTTGTATCCCCAGCTTCCACAGTGGTTGGCACAGAGTAGGTGCTTAATAAATATTTGTTAAATCAGATCAATGAAATGATAAATCTTTTGCAGGCAATTCATTAAAAAACATAACTTAAATGTACATGGCACTTTAACATTTAGAAAACATTTTCTTCCCAATTCTCCCATGAGGTCCATAGTACACATATTATCACTTTTTTTTTGCTTTTTTATTTTTTTGGAGTGGGAGAGCAGGGTAGTTGGGGTTAAGTGACTTGCCCAAGGTCACATGGCTAGTTTTTGTTATAACTGTCTGTGGCTGGATTTGAACTCAGGTCCTCCTGACTCCAGGGCCAGTGCTCTATTCACTGCACCACATAGTCTCCCCCTATCATCCTCATTTTACAGATGGGAAAACTGGGTTTCAGACATATAAAATAATTTGCCTGGGATTACTTCCCTAATTCCATGTGCCTGTTCCTCAGCCCCCAATTTATCCTGTATATCTCTTCTTTGAACATCTTTGCTTACATGTTGTTTCTTCCATTCAGTGGTTCTCAACCTGTGGGTTGCAACCCCTTTGGGAGCTGAACGACCCTTTCGTAGGGGTCACAGGGGTCACGTAAGGCCATCAGAAAACACGTATTTCCGAGGGTCTTAGGAACCAAGACAGGGCTCCTCTATTCATCTCCAGGTGGGTCCATCCACATGCAGATATTAAAGGGTTGCAGCATTAGGAAGGTTGAGAACCACTGAAATTAGACTGTAAGCTCTTGACTTTTTGCCTTGCTGTGTATCCCTACCGCTTAGCACCATGTTAACAAGTGGTAGTTTAATTAATGATAGTTGCTTGACTGCCTAGTGTCACAACTATTAAGAGTCCAGATTCAAACTCAGCCTTCTCCTGGGTCAAAATCTAGTACACTTGTAGGGGCGGCTAGGTGGCGCAGTGAGTAGAGCACCAGCCCGGAGTCAGGAGGAGCTGAGTTCAAATCCGGCCTCAGACACTTAACACACACACACACAAACTAGCCGTGTGACCTTGGACTTAACCCAAATTGCCCCACCTTCCCTTCTCCAAAACAAACAAACAAAAAAAATTAGCACACTTTCTTCTATAACACAGTATCACGATTCTAATTATTGCTGGAAGCAATTGATTTCCCATCATTCTACGACTAGGTGAGCAAAGAAATCAGCAGAGCACATCCAGATTTTTTGCAAGCATCCCGCTACAGTTACAGTAAATTCTCAATTATTTTCTTTGTGATTATTAAGAAAATTACTCATAATATTGTCCATAGAAGACAGTTTGCTGGTGCCCTTACCATTCATTGCTTTTTGAGCACAAATCCGTTTCATTCTTTTAAAACATTTTTATTTTTTTATTTTGACAGAACAGACATCGCAATAAACAAACTTCACACGTACATTAGTCCCAGACACTTGAGCAAAATGGCCTCAAAGGCTGAGTATGCTGATAATACAGATCACTTTTCACTTCGTGCAGTTTTCTATTTGTTAACATAAAAGATGGTTGATTGGTTCCTCCAACTTTAATCATTTGGTACCATTGTTTTCCATAGGATTTGACCCAAGTTTTGTTGTTCTTTAATGTTGTCTTCATTTACATTGTTATAATAATTGTTCTTTGCTTCTGTCTTCTTTATCATGTACTGCTCAAATAAGTCTTCTTGTGTTTCTCAGAATTGTTCATATTTGTCCTTCGTTATGGCCATAAAGTCATTTCAATACCAATCTAAGTCAATCTTAATTGGGGATCAGCAATCCAAAACACACAACTTTTCTTCAGATTCTAAGCCATGCAGAGATAATGTTTTTGATCTCTGACTCCCTCTTCCATTCTATCTAGATGAGTGATAGGAGACTGACTAGCGGGAAGTACAGGGCTTCTCAGACAGGTTAAGTAAACTGGCTGGGAGGATTTAGGGCCTTGGGTTCAGCAGGCAAACGCAATCTTAGGAGCCTTCTGTATCTGTGTTATCACTTCCTGTGGTGTTTTCCCAGTCTACTTCTCCCTGCCGGGTGCTATGGTTAACCTTTCTGTGTGCCCACTTCCTGTGAAAGTGAGAAATGAGTACAAGAGTGAGAACACATCTCTGTGATTCATTGGGAGTCTGGATCACAAATAAAGGACTCATGGTAACTCAATGGGGAGGGGGGAAAATTGTCAGGTAATTTCTGACCCAACTCCCTCATTTTACAAATAGGGAAACTGAAGCCCAGAGAGGCCTAGTGATTTGCTCAAGGTCATACAAGTAGGAGCTTGTTAGGAGGAGTAAAAACCCAAATGCATGGTGCCCACCAAGGCACCCTCCTTGCTTCGAACGGGGTCAGTCTTACCTGCGATAGTTCTCAAAGCTTTCTTTGATGCGGCGCCGTTCCTTCTCTTGTGGATCCCCATTGCTGGGTCCACCTCCCTAGAAAGAAAACAGAAGGTAGAAGTAAGTGCAAGTAAGGTGAGTCTGGGCTAAAAACTGGTACCATTTCAGTGAGGCTAGAAGGAGGATGGTTTGGATTCCATCTTTTTTTTTCTCCCTCTCCTTCATCCCCCGGCCATGGTCTATTGCTCCAGTCAAGAATCTCTTGTTCAGCTCAGAAAAGTTGGTCAGAGAAAGACCTTGGAAGGTTTTTTTTAAACAAGTATTTATTAATCACCTACAGTATGCCAGGTACTGTGCTAAGCACTTTACAAATACTATCTACAACAACCCTGGAAGGTAGGTGTGGTTATTACCCATCCCCATTTTAAGAGATGAGGAAACAGGCAGATAGAGTTTAATGAGTTTCCCGGGGTCACACAGATAGTAAATATATAAATAGTAAGTCTGGATTCGAACTTAGATCTTCCTAACTCCAAGTCCAGAGCTCTATGCACTATACCACTCTAACTACATAAATCTGAAGGAAGTGAAGGTTGTGTTATTATCCTTAGCAATGCTTAGGAAGTACTCCCAGAGCATGTGACCCTGTTCATTTGGATTATGTATTTAGAATGGGAAGGGGCCCTTGAAGCCATCTAGTCAACCCCCTCATTTTGGGCAAATCATTTGCCCAGGTTCAATCAGCTAGCTAGTAAGTGATGGAGCTGGGATAAAAACTCTAGTCCTTTGGCTCCAAATCTCACCTTTTTCCCACATGTGGTTTACCACATTAGAGGAGACAGAATACCTGCCCAAAATCAACCATAAAGGATCTTACAATCACAATCATAATCATGCACAAATACAAATGCAAACACATACAGATATAAATATTTTGACACATGTCTATAAAGACCCCAAATATCAACACACATCCACACAAAAGTACGATCTCACATGTTTGCCAATCACACATGACCAAGATCCACTCCAGGGGGAAGCTTCCATCAAACACACTGCATTTGGTTCCAATTCATCCGGGATCACTCAGTTTCTCTTACATTTTGGGCCAGAAAAAGCTTCTCTTTTGTGGTGGCAAAGGACTCTTCTAGCTGCCTCTCCTTAGCTGGATGACCTGAAACATACAATTGGTCCCAAACTCTCATTAGTCCATGGGACTGGACATGGGATCCAATAAGCCCACTCCACACTCCCAGTCTCCTATTAGCAAGTCAGATTTAATGTAATGATATTAAATAGAAAAAATTTATACAGTGCCTTAAAAAGTTACCTTATTTGATACTTATAAAACCCCTAGGGGATTTTAATTCCCATATTGCAGATGAGGAAACTGAGTCTGAAAGAGGAAAAGTGACTTACCTAGTCAGGGTCAAGTAACTTAGTAAATGTCTGAGGAAGGATTTGAACTCAGGTTTTCCTGACTCCAAGGCCAGCACTCTATCTATCCACTACATCACATGGTTGCCTATATTTCCCAAAGGGGTCAAGGACAGAGGGAAAGGTTCCCTGTGAATATTTGTGGCAGTACCTTTATTTTACAACAGCAAAGAAGTGCAATAAAGGCAGGTACAAAAAATAAAACCTCTTCTTCCTGGACTCTACCTCCTGACTTCCCTGGCTTCTTCCAAATCCCAAATAAAATTCCATCTACAAAAACCCTTTCCTAATACCACTTAATGATAGTGCTTTCTTTCTACATATTATCTCCAATTTATGTGATCTTGTTTGTACATAGTTGTTTTTGTTTGCAAGTCTGTGACTTGCAAGTTCACAATAAACTGTGAGCTCCTTGAGGTCAGGGACTGTCTTTTGCCTTTCTGGGTATCCTTGGAGCTCAGCACAGTGCCCAGTACAATAGGCACTTAATAAATGCTTGTTGACTAAGATACTGACGTGAATGGAATAGAATATTGTCATGCCAATATAAACAAGAGCAGTATTGTTGCATTGTGGGTAAAAAGCAAGCCTTGGAGTCAGAAAAGACCTGGGTTTCAGTCCAGCTTCTGACACATACAAGCTGTGGGACCAAGGGCCAAGCACTTGGCCTCTCAGTGAAACTCTTGGTCACCAAGCAGCTGCCAGTCTGTATTGATCAGAGGAAGTTTCCTCACTGGGAATTATTTATACCAACAGAATCACAGATCTGGTTAAAAAAAGATGACAAATTAAGCAAGTTGTTGCACTGAAGACATAAAAGAAGACGTGCATTTGCTGACAGAGTCAACAGGTCAAATTGTTTTGCTTCACTTTACTTATTTGTTAAAAGGAAGGTTTCAGGAGGTGAGGAGCTAGTGGGAAGGAACAGATTTTAAAAATACTATATATAAAACACACAAAAAAGAAAAAAAACTATACAAAAGGAAGACGAAGTTCAGAAGGAGACACAAAAAGGGTAGCTTTATGACTACTTTGTTCAATTTGATTTTTCCTTTCTGACAACAAGCTAGGTAGTGGATAGATTGCTGAGCTGGTCTTAAAGTCCCGAGTTCAACTTCAGCCTCAAACACTAGTTGTATGACCCTGGGCACATCATTTAATCTCTGTTTGCCTCAGCTTTCTCAATTGTAAAAATGAGGATAATAACAGCATTTACCCTTCAGGGCGGTGGTGAAGATCAAATAAGGTATTCAAAAAGAGTGTTTAGCATTGTGCCTGGCATATAACATAGCAAGTACTATGTAAAGGTGTGGGTTTGGTTTTTTTTAACTATACAGAAGTTCCCTGCTTCACACACAATTCTTTTTTATTCTTTATACTCTCATTCTCTCTATAAGTTGAAGACTTACATTCATTTTTTTTTTATCAAATTGGTTTATTTACTTTTAGTTTACAACATTCAGTTCCACGGTCCCTTGAGTTTCAGATTTTCTCCCCACTTCTCTCTTCCCCCCACTCCCCATCATGGCGGCGTGCACTTGGATACAGGATCTACAAATATCTTCCCATTAATCATTAGTCAGGTTGTAAGAAGACATATTCATAATGGAAAAGAATACTTTTTTAAAGAAGGGGGAAAAAATCCCACTGTACTTGGCTGAGCAGGAGACCCGGAAACAAAAATATTCCCTTATTATTACAATCCCCATAGTGGCTGTTCCAAACTTTTTTTCTCCTGAGGCTCTCTCTATTACTGGTTCCTCCTACCCTTTCAATAGAAGACCTTATCTCCTATTTTATTGAGAAAACAAGATCCATCCATCTTCCCCCTCTACTTTGTACCTCAAAATCTTTCTATATTTTCTATTCCCTCTTCCTTTGTTCTAGTCTTTGAAGAGGTGACTCTCCTCCTTGTCAATGCCAACCTCTCTGCTTATGCCCTTGATTCCTTCCCCTCTATCATTCAGAAGCTTGCTGATTGAATCACTCCTCTTTCTTTCTCATTTTCAACTTCTTTTTTTTTTATTGGTTCTTTCCATGCTCCCTACAAGCCCATGTCCATGTCTTCCTCATTCTTAAAAAGCAAAACAAAACAAAAAGCCTTGACTTGACCCTGTCATTTTCTCAAGGCACTATATAGAATGATACTTTTTCCCTTCCATAATCAAACTTCAAGAAAAAAAGGTGATCAACACTTGTTCCTTCCATCTCCTTACCTCCCACTCATACCTTGCAATCTGACTTTTAGCCCACAACTCAAGTGGACATTATCTCTTCAATATTTCCAACAATTTCTTGATTGCTAAATCCAGTGACTTTTTCCTTACCCTATCTGACCTTTCTGTGAGTTTCTGACATTTTCGGTGACTTCTTCCTGACGTTCCTCCTCCAGTTCATCCTCTAATTTATTTGATTGCTCCGTTTTTTTCTCCTTCACCAAATTATCACCTAGCTCCCACCCACTAAGTATGTACATCCCCACCCAGCCTCTCTTCTAAGCCCTCTTCTCTTCTCTCTTTATATTCTCTCTCGATGATCTCAACAGATCCTACGGGTTCAATCAGCATCTCTATGCATATGATTCCCAAATATCTAGCTCTTTTGGCTCTCTTGAACAAGTCTTTTATTTCTAACTGCCTCTTGGATGGGCTGGACCAGAGCTAAAATGAGGACCTGGGCCAAACACCACAACATGGAAATCTGTTGTGGGGAGGGGAGGTGGAGAGCCCTCCAAGAGAGACCTCTAACTTTGAGATATAAAGTCCCATGGGGAAGCTAGTCCTCCTGGCCAAGATACTCTGATATTGCTGCTAGGTAGGCACCTACTGGGAGAAGCAACCCCAGGGAAAAGCTGGCAAGGGAGGAGTTCACCTGGAGTCCAGATACAGAATCCCATATGATAATTCCCCATATTAATTAATCATTATTGCTCACTAGGCACTAGCCTAAGTTGTTTCTACATACTGAAAGAGTTCAAATACTTTCAGTATAGCCTAAATTTTGGTGGCCTGGGGAAAAGCATTGGTTACCCTGACCCTACTTAAATTTCTGTCCCAGGCATCTAACTCAAAAGCACTGGTTACCCCCACCCACTTAAAGTTTTATCTACAGGCATCTAACTCAAAAATAGAATTCACCATTTTCCTTCTTAAACACACCCCTAGTTCTAAGGTTCACAACTTGAAAATAATCCTCAGCTTTCTACTCTTCCTTATTTCTCATATTCAATCAGTTGAATCCAATCAGGTCTTATTGATTTTACCTCTATAACATCCACGGCACACATCTCTTCCTTCCCACTCACAAGACCGTCATTCTGTAGTACAAGACCTCACCACCTTCTGTCTGAGCTATTGGAGCACCCTCCTTTCTCCCAGTCACTCTCTTCCTTTTTCTAATCCATTCCCTACACAGCTGCCAAAATATTCTAAGTCTTAAGCGCGTCCACTTTTTGCTCAAAGAGCTTTAGTGGTTCCCTATTTCCTCTAGGACAAAATACAGAATCTGTGTCTGTTCATTTACAGACTACAATCTGGCTCCAATTTGCCTTCCCTGACATCCTGTTCCCCAAAATACTTTCTTCATTTCAGCAAACTGGAATGCTAGCTATTCCCCTTTCCAGGCTGCTGTTCCCCATGCCTAGAATGCACTGAGTACCTCATTTCTGCCCCCAGAATGCCCAGCTTCCCTCAAGGCTTAGCTCTGATGCCCTGTTAATGCCCTCGTTCTCCTCAAATGGCCTTGTCTTTACTTACCTCTGTCAAGTCGTTTCCTCCCAACCCCCACCCCATCCCCTACCACTCCCCAGCATGGAATAGGTGCTCTCTGAAGGCAGGGCCTATTTCATTTTTCATCCTTGTATCCCCAGCATCTAGTATAGTCCCTTGGACACAGTAGACATGTATTGAATGCCTTTTGAACTGGAATGAATTGGACATAATTTAACCCTCTTTAGAGAGTCATTTTCTGATAACATTGGTCTCTCCCCTATTGGTTGCTATACCCTTAGTAAAGATGTTAATAAATTTTTTCATCAGGAAGATGAACAAAGTAATGAGAAAATGAGAGACTGACCAATCAATCAATTTAATAAAACATATATTAAGCACCTATTATGAGCCAGGCAATCCTAGGCTCTGGATACAAAAACAAAAAGAACTCAATCCCTGGCTGAGTGGAGTTTACAGCCTATGGGAGGTGGACTATATGACAATATATACACACAAAACAAACACAAATACAATAATTTTGGAGGGCGCTAGTAACTGGGAGCATCAAAGAGGGCTTCATGTAGGAGGTGATACCTGAGCTGAGCTCTGAAGGGAGCTAGGGATTTCAAGGAGTGGAAGTGAGGAGTTCATTTAAGTATAAGGGGCAGCCTGTGCAGAAACACCTGAAGATCATGCTCTCTGAGGACGAGTGAAGAGAACTGGCTCTGTTTTGCCCCAAGAAGACTCAGGAGGGGACATAATCACTGCTTCTAAATATTAAAAGTCCATCATTTGGAAGAGCAATTAGACTTGCTCTCCTCGGCCCCAGAGAACAAAACAAGGAACATCATGGTTGCTTTAAGCTAAATGTCAAGAAAACGTTCTAACAAGGAGAGCTGCCCTAAAGTAAAAGGGGCTTCTTCCCTTCTCTAGCGGTTCTCAGTGGCCAGATGACCGCTTCCTGGGGAAGGGGTGGCATGAACATCCACATCTATAGCATTAGATGAGTCTCTGAGATTGTGATCCTGTCCCTCTTTCTCTAGGTTCCCTCATAGAATGTGTTCTCCTGGCAGGAGATCATGTTTTGGAAGGAGCTGTGTATGCTAGAAGGACTGAGAAGTCCACACCACAAACTGCCTTCACTAGACCATGACCTGTGGGGCTCAGATCTTCAGACTTCTCAGAGCCCTGCCAAACAAGAAACCACCCTCAGAAGAGGTATTCCTCCAGGACACATGTCTCCCAGGCTGTGCTGGTCAACTCTATGCCTGCTTCCATTCTTCCTCAAATCCTCTTGCTCTGACCAGAACAGTCCAGCTGTTGTAGGAAGGAGTGAAACTCAGTTCCTGTCTGGTTCCTCTCCCAGACACAGCTGAATAACAGCTGATCAGTCAGTTATCTTCCAAATGGGAGGTTCTCTTTTTGACACCTTCACTCTACATGGTGGGTGGGAGTGTGAATGGTTTCCCTTTGAACTCTTCTCTGTTTAGAAATCAGAGCTGATGTCACACATGGACAGATATATGAAATGAGGGAAATTGCTTCACAGGCCTTTGCTACTTCCCACCACCACCCACCCCCAGTTGCTGCCAAGATGGAAAAAGTATGTCAAAATCATACTAAAAGTGAAAGTTATTGATAGTCATGACTTAGCAACTTCTCCCTCCTTGGGGTAATTAATTGCAATTGAACCAGGCTTTCAATGTCTTAACCCAAAGAAGTGGCTCTACTGGTGGTATTTTAGGCATCAGTGACAGGCTGGTAGGCGGATGAGAAGAAAGGGAGTCCTAGGTCCTCTCAGTTTATACCACATTACTAATTCTGTCTGTGCATAAGTCTGGCTATGCCAGAGTCTCCCAAGGTGGTTGCTTAATGACAAAGGATAACCATAGGATTTAAGGTGAAAGAGACCTTAGACAGAGATCAGTTAGTTCAACTCTCTCATTTCACTCATTAAAGAAATTGAGTCCCAGGGGGATTGAATTACTTGCCCAAAGACAAACAGGTAAGTGGGCATCAGAGTGGGATTTGAACACCCAAGTCCTCCGACTACAGAGTTAGTCCCCTTTCCACTGTACCACTCTGCTGGGGTGTTGAAGTGTAGAGACAGGCTCACTTTTGTTGGAAAGTTGTGCATCCTCCTCCAGGCCCCTAGGAAGAGTTAACTTTGAGAAAGAGACAAACAGCTTAGTTTAGACTTCAATAGTGGCCCTCATCTATAACCTCAAACTGAGTTTCAATCATTTACACCAGTGGTTCTCAACCTTCCTAATGCCACAATTCTTTAATACTCATATGTGGGCATATCTGCATGTGGGTGGGCCCACCTGGAGACAGATAGAGGAGCGGTGTCTGGATTCCGAAGACCACTGGAAATATGTGTTTTCCAATGGTCTTAGGTGACCCCTGTGACAGGGTCTTTTGACCCCCAAAGGGGTCGTGACCCACAGGTTGAGAACTGATGATTTACACCAACTTTGTCCTCTTCCAGACTCTCTCCAAGGTACACCTCCCACTAAACTTACATCTACTGATACATTTGAAACCCCCCAAAATGTGATGTGATAAAACCCCAGGAATGTGAAAGAGGTATACCAAGAAGGAAGTAGTGGCCTGCTGGCCCCTCACTTCTCCTTTTATCTCATGTCCAATAGACCTTTTTGGACAGTCCTGAATTCCCTTCTTCCTCATTCCCTTCACCCTTAGCTTCCAATGGACCATCATTATAGGGAGCTTTTCTTTTTTTGTGCCTGTGACTGAATCATAGCCTCACTGGGTTATAAATCCAGCAGCAGCTTGTCCCTTCTACATTTCTACCAGCCTGACCCCAACCTCCAAACTTCCCACTGGCATAGTACTTTCTGCTTTGAAAAGTGCTGTCTCCCATGACCTTCTTCAATTCCCCCAACGTCCCCAGGAGGCAAAGAGTACTGAAGCTTAGGGATAATGGAGAGAGCTTTAGACTTGGAGCCAGCAGAGAACTGGGTTCTAATTGTGGCTTTGACATTTATAGTAGTGTCTTATAAACAACAGACCTTTAAATTTTCATTAAACTGAAATTTGAGCTGTGTGACCATGAGGAAGACATTTTACCTCTCTAATCCTCAATTTCCTTATTTGCAAAATGGGAATAATATTTGTACTACCTACCTCACAAGGAAACTTTGGGAACCTTAAAGCACTATGGAAATATGCTATTATTGTGAAGGAGGAATGGAAGCTCCAAAGTAGAGTGATTTACCCAAGGTCTCACAGTTGTCAGATGGCAGAGTTAGGACCAGAATTCAGATTTTCTACTGACTCTAAAGTCTCTGCTTTTTGTATGGCAGCTATTGCCTTGTCCTTATGGGCCAATAGTTAAGACACTGGATAATTCATCAATAAATCTCTTTAGAGCCTGATCCCAGCAATGAGGAAGAGGAAAGGTGGCTCCCAACTAGTTCCTGGTCTAGGCAAAGCTATGAGTCTGGTGAGGAAGGAAAGGGTAATACTCAGAATCAAACTAATGACGACACTCACCTCCTGAGAATTCCTAGGTGAGCTGTCATCGAAGTCCGAACTCTGGGTCACAAGAAAAGAGAAAATTTGTCATGGCCTTTATCCCCACTGGACCTTTATTCAATGTGTAAGGAGGGGTTGTAGAGAAGAGAATTGGCTTAGGATGGTAGACAGCATGATGGGGCTTGGGACACAAAGGCAAATCATTCATAGACATTCTCAAAAACCATTAAAAAAAACCAAGGAAGGGAAGAAGAAGAAAATATTGCCCATGCAATATTCCTAATTATGTGGTCAGGGATTCTTAACCTGGGGACTTAACATTTTTTTTTGATAACTTTATTTTTATAGAATTAGTTTCCTTTGTAATGCTATGTATTTTATTTAATTAATTTAAAAAGTCAAATGTCTTTAAAAACTTGTTGCCTTATCTCCCACAATCCATGCTCACAAACCTTCCACTCAGCTTACCCCCACCACTCGACACATATACTAGGCTAATCCCTGCCTCCTTCTGCCCTTCTTCATTCTATTCCCCCTGACTTTTCCTATTCTGTCCCCCCTACCATGCTCCCTGCCTCTCCCTGTTGTACCTTCCCCTCTGTACCTATCTTGTACACACCTAGTTATATATACATCTTGTCTTCCTCATTAGAATGTAAGCTCCTTGAAAGCAAGGACTATTTTTGTTTTCCTTTGTATCTTCCAGAATATACATAGTGCTTGGCACATAATAATAAAGGTTTGTTGGTTTATCGGTCGCCTATAATTGCCAGCATAGGGCAACTTCGACTTCCTGCTGCCAACACAATCTCCCAGCTGGGATGTGGAGAATCTCCGGCATAAAGAAGAGTAACCCTTCCTTGGACTTCACACCTCCCATCTCTTGCTATGCCTGTCCTTTGAGGGAAGAGGAGTGACACCCTCCTCTCAATGGTGAACATTCTCACACAAGGTCATACCAGTAGCTGGGAAGGAGGGGGCAGAGGAGACGAAGGACAGGGGAGGCTCCTAATGGTACTGTTTGAACTGATTCCTGAAGAAACCCAAGTGAGGAGGGCAAGCTTTCTAGGCAGAGGGGATAGCCAATACAAAAGGGAGGGAGGCAGGAGACAGTGTCACATGTGGGGAATGGCAAGTAGGCTAATATTATGGATTTGTAGAGAGCAAGGATGGGGGTAAAGTATGAAAAGACTAGAAAGATGGGATAGGATCAGGAGGTGAAGAGCCTTGAATTCCAAAGAGAGGATTTCATATTTGATTCTGGAGGTAACAAGGATCTGCCAGAGTTTATCGAGGGGATAAGAGTTACGTGATAAGACTTATGGTTTAGAAATATCATTTTGGCAACTATGTGGTAGATGAATTGAAATGGGAAAATTGGAGGCAGGGAGTCAAATTAGAAGGTTTTTATAATAGAGTACTCAAGGTGATGAGAGCCTAAACTATCTTTGTGTCAAAAAGTCTTAGAACATTAGTTATACAACGAACTAGACCTATCTCTCCATTTTATAGATGGGAAAACTGAGGCCTCCGGAGGGCAGTGGCTTGCCAAGGTCATAGGTGAGTTAATAGTGGAGCTATAACTAGAAATCAGGTCCCCGGATTCTCAGAGAAGTGCCTTCAGTCCTGACTGACTGGTTAAAAGCAGACCACAGAGGTAAGAGAATCCTAAGGTCAAGGGAAATATCGAGGTAACTGAGCCCTCCCCCAACCCCACATTCCCCACCCCGCCTTCAGAAAAGACCATAACTATGTCCGCCGGGGCTGCAGGAGGAGAGTCTAAACAATTCTGAGAATCCTGACTCCAACCATTGCCCCAGTAAAAACGTACCAGAATAGGCGCCTCCGACTGCTGCCGCTTCAGCCTGCTCTCCATGGAAAGCAACTGCCCCTCCTTCTTAAACAGCTGTAACTGCAGCTCATCATACTTTTCCCCCAGCTCCCGGATCTGCTTCCGGAGCTCGTCCTTTTCCTTCAGACTATTCGAATACTGCAGGTGGAATTCCTCCCTTGTCATGATGGCCTGGGTGAAGGGGGAAGGGCCACAGAAACATCAGCTGGGTCTCAGCCGCTTAGGAAGAGATGTCCCAGTACCCCAGTGCCCAGAATATAGTCCTTAATCCCACAGGAGGTACAGTAGCTGCCCAAACGTATCCTAATAAAGACTGCGAGATGCAAGCACAGAGATAGGCATCAGGGACTGTCTTCCCTAGCGATAGCATCGTGGCCAAATTTTCTTGTTGTTTCAGTTGTATCAGACTCTTCTTGAATCCTTTTGAGGTTTTCTTGGTAAAGACACCGGAGTGGTTTTGCCATGTCCTTCTCGATGAGGAAACTGAGGCAAACAGGGTTAAGTGACTTGCCCAGGGTCACACAGCTAGTAAGTGTCTGAGGCTAGATCTGAACTCATGAAGAGGAGTCTTCCTGACTCCAGGCCTGGTGCTCTATCCACTGTGCCACCCAAACTGCTTGTGGCCAAATAGCAGGGCTCATTATGTGTGAGGTGGAGCAGAAAGAGCTCTAAGAGTTCCAGGGACCTAGAACCAAGGTTCTAATCCTGCCTCTGGCCCTTATGGCTGTGTGACCCTGAGCATGTCACAACCTCCTTTGTCCTCAGTTTTTCCACATATAAAATGAGGGACTTGAACTACATGTCTTCTGAGGTTTCTTCCAGCTCTAGATCTATTATGAAAATGTCTTTTTTAAAAACAGATATAGTATATGAAGGCTGGAAGGAAGGCCAACAATCTCAGCCTGTTTATCATATACATGGGAAAACTAGACCAGAAGAAGGGGAAATGACTTTCCCAAGGCTACAAAGCCTGAATGATACCAAAACTCTGGCCCCTTAACCAACCTTCATTGCCATTTCTACTGCCCCTCATTTCCTCTCATGAAGCAGGACATTTTCTCAATCTCAGACAGATGAGAAAAGTCATAGAATCATAGAATGGGAGCTAGAAGGGACCCTGGAAGTCATCTTATCCCTCAACCACTGCATTTCACACATGAGGAAACTAACTTGCCCAAACTCATACAAGTGAGTGGCAGGCCCAGGATTCAGACCCAGGACCTGCCTTTCCCTTTCACTACATACCCCTCCCAGCAGTTAAAGGCCTCTGCACACTGAAGGCTGCAGGTTGTGGAGAGCCAGGAGGAACCTGCCGCAGTACCAATGCCTCTACTCTGCCTGGGAGAACCCCCGTGCCCTGCCAGAGACAGGGTGCTCTTGCAAAGGAGACTGCGTGCTGCAGGTTGCACAGGTGCCTGGGCATACCAACTTCATTTCTTCTACCGGCACTCTCAGGTGTTGGCTGCCAAGTGACAGGTCTTCGTGGCCTGCCCACACATACCTGGTCCCTTTCTATAGCTACTTCTTCCATCTGCTGCAAAATAGCTTCAATGCGTTCTTTGTACATCTTGGAGTCCTTGCGCAGGGCCATGCCCTGCAGCTCAAACATCTCCTTCTCTTCTATGCTCTAAGGAGAAAAGGGAAGTCATTGGAGTCCATGAGCTTTTGGCCCAACCTCTTCCACCCGCTCTGAGCACAGGGCAAGAAAAGATCGCCTGAACCAAGCTTTTCCCTCTTCCTCACCCCTCACCCCCACTCCAACAATTCGGCAAGAAGGTAGGTGGCATCATTCCCAGAAGTATCGTGACAGATCAGATTAAGGAAGGGAAAACAGGAAGTAAGAACAGGAAAAGAAGGGTTTGGGGGCAGGGGGGAATGAAACTGAAAACAAACTTGGTGTGTAAGAAGACGGCTTTACACATAGCTGGAGGAGGCAGCTGCTTAGTGATTTGAAGCATCCCAGGAAGGCCCTGACCCACAAGGATCTCCCTACCTCAGCCTGCCCCAATGCCTGAAGCCCCTATTAATGCTTCATTCCATGGGCATTCAGTACTGCCCTCTTCAGACTTCTAAGACGCAAATCCCCCTGGAAAGGGTCATATATTCAGTCCCTTATACTTCAGTAGGAAGGAGTATGTGAGGAATGAGGGGGAAGGAAGAAGAAAAGAGAGCTGAAAGACAGGAGAAAAGTATGCAGAGATGAGTTTTATGAGAACCAATGACAAATAAGGGGTATAAAAGTGCTTTGAAGAGTTAAAAGAGCCAACATAAATTATTTTACATTCTATATTATTATAATATTAATATATAACATATTTTATTTTTATGAAACATTATTAAATATATAATACTATTATATGTTACTAACTATATTAAATGTAGAAGATATATTAGGTATTTATATTTACTTGATGAATTCTATTATATTTAAATATACACAAATATAAATTATTTCATTTTTTATTAAATATAATAACATATTATTAGATATATTAAACATATAATATGGTAAATAGATTACTAAATATTTACATGTTTATATTTACTTGATGCATTCTATTACATTTAAATCCAAATAGAAATGATTTTATGTTTTATGTTTATATTTTATTAAATATATAATATAGTATATTATTAAGGATATTAACTTATAACACATTAAGTATACTTTTTGTATAAATATTTGTATTTCCTTGATGAATTTCATTATATTTAAATACACTCAAATATAAATTATTTTATTATTTTGCCTTGTGTTCCCTGGCTACTGGTAAAGTAAACTAATGAGTTAGACTTGAATAGGTCAGACACATGCAATTGATGCAATGTGAATCAATAAAAAAGGGTAGAGAGGAGCTGGCTGGAGTTTCCTCCCTTCCTCCTCAGGAGAGGGTGAAGCTGTGACATAGAACCCATCTCTTCTCCAAGCACTTCCCTGTCTCCCTAAGATACAGCTCCTTATAGAATCTCAGAGTCAGAAGGAATCTCACAGATCCTCTAACTCAATCAACACTTGAAACATTCTTGCCTGCAATATTCCTGACAAACACTCACCAAGCCTCCACTCAATACCCTTCCATAAGAGGAAATGCCCTTCCTGGGTTCCTGATGGGGTATTGGACGGCTCTATCTTTTAGGAAGCTTTTCCTTATATCAATTCTAAATGTGTTTCTTCACCCTCCAGCCTTTCCTCCTTATTCTGGGGCCAAGCTCCCATCTGAGAAGGGTACAAGGTGCGCAGGAGGCACTGACTCCCTGACTGACCCCAGAGCACTGCCCTGTGAGCGATCAGGCATTCATGTCCAAAGTCACCATAGCTGAGCTCTGGCTGGCTAGTTTTGGGACAAGTGGCCAAGCTGTAGAGGTGACCCTGCTCTGAGGAGGATGGAGCCTTATCCTCCAAGACCTCAGTCAGCCCACCTTGTTCCGAAGTGCCTCAGCTTGCCGCAACTCCTTTCGTAGGTGGAAAATTGTGTTTTCCTTTTCCTGGTGATCTTTCAGAGTCTGCCTCCAGTCTTCCTCCAGAATCTGGATATAAGTATTATTCTTTTCCCGTCTTCGTTCCTGAATGATGTGGGGGCCAGCAGGGTGATAACAGCTTAACAATAACAATAATCATAATAATTTGCATTTCAACAATCCCTTTGATGTAAATAACAAATATTAGTAATTCCCAGTTTATAGACAGAGAGAAGGTAAATTGACTTGTCTTAAGTCATATAGATAACAGTGGAGCTAGGAAATGAATCCAGGTCATAAGAATCAACGACCTTAGATTTGGAGGCAGAAGGAACATGGGAAATCATCTAATCCAAGCCTTTCATTTTACAGAGCAGGAAACTGAGGCCCATAGAGATTAAATGACTTATCCAAGGTCACACAAGCAGTAAGTGGCAGAGTCACAATTTGAACCCAGGTCCTCTGACCTTACCAGTACTCCTTCTACTGAATCATGCTGCTTGATCCCAAAACAAGTTGATAGGTCTGCCACTTAAAAACATCTCCCTATATCCACCTATCCTAACATCATAAATCCTACCATTCATGATTCATTTTTTTTTCTGAATTTTCTGCTATGCCATCAGTGACCTTCAGGTCTGGAGTGGAGGACAAGGAGACATTAGGAGAGACTGAGGTAGTTAGAGATGGCGAGGTGAGGGGAAGGGAGGAGACTGCTGCCCTTGGAGAACAATGAGGAATGTGTCCTGAAAGGAGGTGAGAGAGAACCCTCCCCTGACGGCCCCTTCTCGAACAAACTGTTTGAGAGGAATGTAGCACCCGGACAACGCGGCCTGACCGTCAAACATTTAAGGAAGGCATCCGGGTCAGCCGTCTCCTCATCCCCCACCTGGTTATGTATTCTGTTGGACTTTCCCATCATACCTCTAGAGCTAATACCTTCTCTCCCTCTTTCCCTTTGTAGCTTCTTTTGCTTTTTTCCTTTTTTGGAGGGGGAAAGGCAGGGCAATTGGGGTTAAGTGACCTGCCCAAGGTCACACAGCTAGTAAGTGTTAAGTGTCTGAGGCTGGATTTGAACTCAGGTCCTCCTGACTCCAGGGCTCGTGCTCTATTCGCTGCACCACCCAGCCGCTCCCCCCTTGCAGCTTCTTAATGTGTATTCTCTTCTCCCATTAGATTGTGAGCTCTTTGAGGGCAGGAATTTTTTTTCTTAGTATTTGTATCCCCAGCTAGGTGGCAAAATGGATAGAGTGCCAGGCCTGGAGTTAGGAAGACTCATCCTCCTGAGTTCAAATCTGGCCTCAGACAATTACTAGCTGTGTGACCCTGGGCAAGTCACTTAACCCTGTTTGCCTTGGTTTCCTCATCTGTAAATTGGCCTGGAGAAGAAAACCAATCCAGTGTCTTTGCCAAGAAAACCCAAATGGGGTCATGAAGAGTCAGACACGACTGGGAAAAAAAAAAAGAAAAAAAGTCTCTTCAGCATTTAGCATAGTGGCCAGCATATAGCAGACTTAGTAAATGTTTATTGACTGACTGACCGATTGCTGTCTAGTGAGTGAATGGGCTTCCTGGAGATCATAGGGGTTAGAGATAAAAGAACTGTCTGGAACAGGAGGGCATTTTTGGAGTCCAGAGTTTTATTTCCCAACCTTGAAAAAGGTCAATTTGTGAAAAATGAACTTTGCCTCTTCTATAGTGCCCAGAAATTCACTTGGATGAGGGCCAATGAGAGCAGAGAAGGGAAGGAGCCCAAGGACTAATTCTACTAACTTTACATATTCATTGAGGGGTCACTCTGGGCAGTATCTCCACCTTTCTGGTTTTACATTGCCAAAAGAATGCCCAAGAACCCAGAACACTATCCATCCATCCATCCATCCATCCATCCATCCATTCGATAAACATTTATTAAGCACCTGCTGTGTGCCAGGCATTGTGTTAAGCACCAGGGATACCAAAAAGAGGCAAAAGAGAGTCCCTGCCCTCAAGAAGCTTACAATCTAATGTTCTAAAGAGTCATCTATTCATTTATTTATTTTCAGATATATTTATTGAGCAGTAAAAGCACTAAACTTGGGGGTGGGTGGGGATAGAAGATCTGGCTTTGAATAGTGACTCTGACGTCTCCTAGCTGTGTGACTCTGGGCAAATCACGTCACATTTCTGAATTTCATTTTCCTCATCTGTAAAAAGGGGGTCTAATAATACTTGCACTATCTACCTGATGGGGATTAGAGAAAAATGTTTTGCCAACTTTAAAGTGTCACCAAAATGTGAGTCAATAAGTTGATGCCACTTTAATTATTTCTCTATTTAAGTCTACTGTGAGAAGACTACAAGTTCTGGCAGCTTGTATGAAACCGGGGAGGCTTTCAATAAAGGCCCAATAAGGGAATGTACACCTGTTCAAACCTCATCACCCGAAGACTGGTAGTGCTTTTTTTGTGGGGGGTGGGGGAGAAAGGGGTTTCAAGAACTCTAAAAACATCTTCAAAGTCACAGACAGGCTATGAAGTACATTAGCAGGCGGGGGCTGCAGGGAGTTAGGGTTAGGGTCATGAAATAAAAATCTTTGCCACTGAAATAAGATATAATAATAATAATGAGTATTATTAATATTATCAGGGAAGTGTGGGAAATACAAAGGTGTATAAGATATGGGTCCTACCCTTAGAAGGCTTGTGATCTGATTAACATATTTGTGAAATGAGTCTTAGAGATTTCAGAGGGTCTTCAAACCTGTAATATTTCTTCTGCCTTTTTAAAAAATTGAATTTTATTTCATTTTTAGGTCTTTGTTCTTTCTGTTCTATCTCCCCCCCACCAATTGCCAAAACTGAAAAAGCAAGAAAAATATTCCAAATGTTCCAAAAATATACAGTCAAGGAAAACTAATTGTACCATTGGCCATATCCAAAAAAATATGTCTCAGTCTGTGCTCTAAGTCTATCACTTCTCTATCAGGAGGTGAGGGGCATGTTTTCATGATGAGTCCTTTGAAATTATGGTTAGTCATGTTGATTAGAATTCCTAAGTCTGTCTTCATAAAGACAGAATTGTTTGTCTTTTTTTTAAACAATGTTTTTACAATTTTTATAATATTGTTGTTACTGTATAAGTGGTTCTAGTTCTGTTCATTCCACTTTGCATTAGTTCATACAAGTCTTTTCAAATTTCTCTAAGACCATCCCCTTCATCATTTCTTATAGCACAAGAGTATTCCATCATATTTATATATCAAAAATTGTTCAGCCATCCTCCAGTTGATTAGCACTCCCTCAATTTCCAATTTTTTGTCACCACAAAAAGATCTGCTAGTAATATTTTGTACATATGAATGTTCCCTCTGCCTTGAAGATCATTTCCCCAGCCCCCAAGATACCCTGAAGGCGTTCTCCTAATTCTCCTCAGAATAAGACCCAAGCCCTTGGAGCTGGGTGGCCAACCTACCCTCATGGAGCTCTCCAGTTCTTCAATCTTTGCTTGAAGAAGGTCCTTTTCCTGCTGGATCTCCCACATAACCTCCTGACTTGGCCTCTGCTCCATAGCATGCCTCAGTTTCATTGTGTGCTTCCTCTCTACCTTGCAGTCATCCTCAGCCTTCATCAGGTTATGCCTTAGTCGATCTATCTGCAAAAGAATCATTTACCCCCATCAAATTCCTCCCATAACCTATAGGACACTTCATTTTTTGTTGGTTTTGCCTCTGATCCCTGAGAGGTCAAAGGAGAAAAGACCCTCACTCACTTTGCAAACTTACCTCTGCTCCCACCTTGGCTTTTACCCAGAAACAATCCCCATGGTGCCTCTGCTAGGCTTGGAAGGCTATTTGATGAGAGTATGTCAATGGCACAGCTGGAATTAGAGTTACCCATTGACTAGGGAGCTACTCTACTTTCAAAGTGTCAGAGAGACTCAAAACTGCCATAGACCAACTTGAAAGCTAGGAAAAATGGGACACTTACAAAGACACATACACATTAAATCAAGAGAGACTCAGAAACTGAGATATAGACACCAATAAATTAATCTTGATTCAGAAGCAGACAAAAAGATAGATAGACCCAGAGAGACACAGAACCCAGAGATGGGCACAGAAACTGATCTAGGCCCAAAGGCAAAAATAAACCCCAACCTAGAGTTAGACAAACAGAAACAGAAGGATTGACATTGAGAGACATGGAATCAGAGCCAGATCCTGAGCCAGAGAGAGACCTAGAGACAGACAAATCCAACCCCAGAGAGTCAGAACATGCAGGCGACAGGAGATGGGCATACCTCAAGCTGAAGGTCACGGTTCCTCATGAGCGCCGCGTTTTTTTCCTCACTCTGTCTGGCGTAGAGCATGGCCAAGTCATAGTTCTCATCCTTGCACCTCTTGAGCTCTCGGCTAGAGGCCTCACACTCGTCCTTCATCTTCTGTACTCGCTCCTGGTGCTTACGTAGCATGCTGTCCTTTACCCGCATTTCCTTGATATAGTCATCCTTGGCACTCAATATCACGTTCAGGTCTTGCACCTTCTTCTGCAGCTTCATGACTTCATTCATGAGCAGCTGTGTCAGGCCCGACTCCCCAGAAGCATCTGTCCAGCCAAAGGGATTGTCAAACACACAGTTATGTCCCTCTTGACCCAAGCCCATCTTCCCATTCCACTCTATCCCCCATTTGTCTATCAACAGAGGCTCACACACGTACCCATTGCTTGTAATTGTATACAGTGAATAACTTTGCCCGCTTCAGAGAAATACCCTCCTCAGGAGGCCAGGCAGAAGGTTCAAGAATCAAGGTCATTTTGACTCCATCTCCTCTCTCATGGAAAATCACAAATACAACAGCTTTCAAACTCTCCTAAGAGATCCCCCAAGAACAAGTGAACTTCATGCAAATTAGTGATTTAACACTTTCAATGGCTATACTGCCCATTTCAGAGATGGGAAAACCAAGGCCCTGCATGATCATCTCTAGGATTTGATTTATTAAGTATATGTCATTACCCTTTCCCAGTATACTCAGAGTACTGAAACTGCAGTATTAGTTTAATAATCAGAAGACCCGAGTTCAAATCTCAGCCCTAAAAATGATCAGCTACGTGAATATCGGCATCCCAACCTCTTTTGAACTACAATTTCTTTATCTTAAAAATGGGGATGTTATTACGTGGGCTCTACCTACCTTATATAGTTGTTGTAAGAAAAGCATTTTAACATAGCAAACATGGAAATATGTTTTACATGATGTCACATATATATATAATTAGTATCATATTGTTTGCCTTCTCAAAGAGTGGAGGAGGGGTGGCAGGGAAAGAATTTGAAACTCAAAATAATTTAATTTTTTAAAGAAAGAAAAGTGCTCTCTAAATCTTAAAGAACTATAGAAATGGGAGCCATCAACATTGCCTCTCTTTGTTCATTAAAAAAAAAGGACTCAAGATTCTTATGTGAGGCAGTATTCCTTTTTCTAATGCCCTACCCAAGGCAAAGTCCAAGATACTTAGGTACATTTTGTGGATGAGAAAACTCAAGCAAGGAGGGCTTGGGATGATATGGTTGAGAATGGAACTCTTACAAGAGTCCATTTGATCAACTTTCTAAATGGCTGCTAAGCATGGCCTACCCCTACCACACCCTGCCATGTAAGTGCCCTAAAGTATAATATCACTTTGTAGAATACTCTCTGGATTATTCATATCTTCAGACTTTTGCATTAGCATGGACAAATGAGGATCAGTTAGAAGCACCAATCATGTATGCTTGTATAGAATTTTTAACATCTCAGAATGTTTTTACCTCCATTAACTCACATGTTGTTCACAGTAGTGCTGAGGGATAGGCAGGCATAATCTCCATTTTACAAAGAGAGAAACTGAAACCCTGAGAGTTTAGATTATTTGCTGAGCCAGCTCTCCTTACTGTCTGAACCAACCTTACCTATTATCATGGAGAACACCCTGGTGGGCTCCTTCCCAGTGACCTTCTTATACAGCTGCGGATAATAAAGTTCTAGACTCTCCAGGAAGGCCACATACCCCTTGTGACCAGTCCTTTGGAGGATATCCAAAAGAACACCTAAAAAACAGAGAAAATTAGAGGCAAAACCAGAAACAATTTTCCTAAAACATGTTTCCCTTGGACAGGGCTGAGCTGTTCTGAGATGCTTGGTTTGGACTAGAAACGGTCCAGGCCCGGGCACTTGAAACCCACAGTATGTCAGTTATCTTCCAGGAATGCTTCATGGCCACATGTCTATATATGTGTATTAAATTTTCAGGGGAAGCTGTTGCTTGGCACAGCTGATCTGTGCCAATGATCACAAAATGGAATGGGGGTGGGTAGATATGGTTAGAAAAGGAGAACAACACTGACCTACTTTCCTTTTTCGAATGACCAGGTTGGGATCATTAAGAACTTGTTCCTCATCATCTAGGTTAATGACCTTACACTGTCGAAGGTATGGTGTGATCCTAGAAGGGTCGATGATGGAGATAAGCTTCACTCGAAAGCCCTCGAGCATGTTCCAACACTCCTCATCATTTTCATAGTCTGACATGGTGGGGCAGATGATTTTCTGAGAAACACCCACTGCCACTGGAGAGAGCCAAACAGAGGCTGGACAAACCACCTGTGGGCAGGTATGAGAGATTTCAAATCTTTTGTTATACTGTCCATTCCTCAAAGATAGTAGAGGTGTTAGAACTTAGAGTAATAAAGGACCAAAGAGAAACATCTAACCAACCTGTCCTCCCATTTGCAGACAAGGAAAACTGAGATAGACACTGCCAAAGATATTTGAAGAATGGTATGTATCAGGGGAACCATAACTAAGAATTTTGGCTTCTGGGGCATATTCAGTTAAAGGAGTCGGGTCTAAGATGTAATGATTCCTGTGCATAGTTAGGGTAACCTGGAGTCAGAGGTCATGGGAAGTAAGTAGTTTGAAGACACAGAAAGCCAAGATGTTGGGCGGGGTGAGGAGGGAAGAGAATTTCCCCGGGCTGGGTACTAAACTTATTGAGAGTGGGAGAAAGTAAGCACGTGGTCCCTAAATGGCAGCAAAAGGGTCTGGATAGGATACAATGAACTTGAAAGAAAGAGTATAAAGGTGGGAAAGATGATTGCTCAGTGACAATGGAAAAGGAAGAGTCAGAAAATCAGGGTAGAGGACAAAGAGAAGGGCATCTTTTCTTCTTGTTCCTTGGTTATCTAGGAGCAAGAGGGAAGCAGTATCTGGCCTTGAAGATGGCACCAAGAGATGTGATGTCTTCAGGAGAAAGCTACTCCTGGTAATGAGTAGCAGAAGAAGGAGGTGTGAGAGGAGGGACCCTAGAATGAAGGGGAGCCCGTTAACAATGAAAGATGATTCTAGAGGGCACCATGGGCAGGGAGGGCACAGGACGTGTAGCTACCCAGGGTTAGGGCTGACTGAGTTTACTAACTGGGGGGTCGAGGGGCTCATATGATTTTCCTCCTTCCCCCCACTCCAGGAACTGTGTGGTACAGGCCGAGGGCAGGCCACACCATAGGGAAAACCCATCCAGGTTGGAATGTGGGTCCTAGAAGATGGACTTGACCATTATGTGAACCTGGGGATGGGGGTATCTGCACAGAGGCTGGTTGCAGGGACAAGTTGGCAAGCTGGTGTTCTGCCAGGTGGGAGGAAGCACATTACCTTATATGTTGGTACTTGGGGCAAAGGTCTGATTGACCATGCTAGTTCCAGCTCTGGGGGTCAGACACAGAAGTGCAAAAAGGAGTGCTAAAGAGCTTCGGAGGGCCTGCATTGGAAGAGCTGTATGCATTATGAATATATGAAGCCACTAGAAAATCACCATGGGGATATAATGAGTCTAGAGTAGTGGTTTTCAACTTTCCTAATTCTGTAACCCTTTAATACTCGTATGTGGGCATATCTGCATGTGGGCCGACCCGCCTGGAGACAGAGGAGTGGTGTCTCGGTTCCTAAGACCATAGAAAATATGTGTTTTCCTATGATCTTAGGCGACCCCATTTGACCCCCAAAGGGGTCACGATCCACAGGTTGGGAACTGCTGTTCTAGAGGATCTTCATAGCATGTCATTCAGTAAATACTGCTAACCACCAACTATGTTTCAGTGTTCTAAGCACTGTGGATACAAAGAAAGACAAAAGACAGTCCTTGCTCTCAAGGAGCTCCAAGCCTAATGCCAAAGACAGCAACTATGTACAGACAAGATACAGAGAGGATAAATTAGAGATAATCAACAGAAGGGAGGTACTAGCATTAAAAAGGATCCAGAACAATGGTGTCCTAAATGATAACACAAGAGGAAGGTGGTAAAGCTGCCAGCTGTCTACAGAGATTAGAAAAGGTACAGTGAAAAGTGGTGATTTTCCTGGACTCAAAAGGCAGCTGATACATATAAGACATTTTGACAAGCAGGACTTAGACAAAGTGGATTAAAAGCTGCCAATTTGAGCAGCTTACCTGGAGGGACATAAGCAGTAGGGAAACTTGGGAGCTGTTGGGCATTGCTTCTTTTCTTTGAAAGGGAATCAGAGCAACATAAACAATATCCTAATAATGACTGAAAATTTGCCTGATAAATGTAGACTTTCCCAGCCATGTGACCTTAAGCATGGCAGTCTCTGAGCCAAAGTTTCTTCAACAAAATGGAAGTAATAATTGGACTACCTACAAATGTACTTTGTAAACCTTGGAGTATTTTATAAATGTGAGTTGTTATTATCACAATAATGCTACATGATGATGGGTGGAGCTCTTAACAAGACAGAGCCAAGGAAGGCAAAGAGAAAGATGAGTCTATAGGGAGGGAGTAGCAGCAACTAAGGGAAAAGAGATAGATCTATTGAGGGTTTTTTACTGTTATATTGCACGAGGGAGATGGTTTTGAAAAACTGTCTGGGAGAAAAGTCCCTTAGCTGTTAATATTCTTTGACCCAGAGATCCCATTACCAAACATATATCCCCCAAAAGTCAAAGGCAGAAAGAAATGTCCTATGTATCTGAAAATATTTACACAAAGACTTTTTGTGGTAACAAACAATGGCAACAACAAAAAAGTAAACAGAATAACATTTGCACCATAAGAAACAATGAATATGAGGAAATTCAGAGATGGGAAGATTCCATTTGAAGTGATACAGACTGAAGTAAGCAGAAAGAAAAGAAAGAAAACACTATATAAAAATGCCTACAATAATGTAAACAGAGCATTAAAACAAAGCCAAACACTTGTAATTGTAGTGCCCAATCTTGACCCTATAGAAGTGGGAAGCTATGGAAGTAGATTGCAGGCACATATGCTGGGAGGTGTGGCCACCATGTTGGTTAGTTTTGCCCAATTATTTTTCTTTGCTTTGATGGACATCACTGGAGGGGCGGTGGGGGAGAAGTATATCTGGGAAAGACTCAGGTTAAAACTGAAAGGATCACTAAAATTTACTTTAGAAAAACAAGGCGTAGTTTTGTCAGTTTAATTATTTTATTTCAGTTTTGCTCATCTTTTATGTTCAGAATTTCTATTTTCATGTTTGGTTCATTCATTCCTCTCCACCGTGTGCTCCTGACTCTCTGAACTGTACTTTCTCTACTATGCCGTAGAAATGTCTTCACCCCGGAAGCTCGTTCCCCCTCTGGACTTCACACTTGGAAGTATCCCTATGCCTTCTTCTCTGTTTGGCTGATTCCTTCTAGAACTTCTATTTTAAGGAGATCACCCAGGCCAGCTATGTCTTCACTCGTTTCTAAGCTGCACTGCTGACTCTCCTAGACTTTCTCTAGCCTAGTACCTTCGTCTCTTCTCTACCCTGATGCTTCTCAGCTTGGTAGAACATGAGCCCCTTGAGGGCAGGGACTGTCCTTCCGTTCAGTATTTATATCCCCAGTGCTTAGCACAGTGTCTGTCGTGTAGTAAATCAGTAATAAATGACTGTTGACTTGACTAGGTTTTAAAAAAAAATTTGTTGATACTTTAGGGTTGGTTTTTTTTAGTTGTATGTCCCATGTGTTTATTTCTTCTTTCTCTCCTTTGTTGAGGTTTAGTGATAAAAAAAGATTCCTTTGGCCACATCCCCCAGAGTTTGGTATGTTGTCTCATTACTGTCATTCACTCTGATGAAATTATTTATTGTTTCTGTGATGTGTTCTTTGACCCATAAATTCTTCAAACGTAAGTTATTTAAGGGTGTTTAGATGACACAGTGAATAGAGCACTGGCCTGGAGTCTGGAGGACCTGAGTTCAAATCCAGCTTCAGATACTTAACACTTACTTTGGCAAGTCTTAATCCCAGTTGCCCTGCTTTCCCCCACCTCCAAAAAAAAAGCAAAAAAAAGGCAAAAAAAGCAAAACAACAACAAAACTTAAGTTATTTAGTCATCATTTAAGTATGAATCCTTTCATGAAAGGCCCTCTGTTAATTATAATTTTTATTGTGGTATGGTCAAGAATGATTTGAATATTTTTGCTTTTTTGCATTTGTTTAATGAGGTTTTTAATGCCCTAGCACAAGGACAATTATTGTAAAAGTGCCATGCAGAGCAGAGAAAGTTTAAAATTCCTTCCTGGGGCGGCTAGGTGGCGCAGTGAATAGAGCACCGGCCCTGGAGTCAGGAGTACCTGAGTTCAAATCCGGCCTCAGACACTTAACACAAAAAAACTAGCCGTGTGACCTTGGGCAAGTCACTTAACCCCAACTGCCCTCCAAAAAGCAAAAAAAAAAAAAAATTCCTTCCTATTGCTATCCACTAATCATCAAAGATCTTTCATATGGTATCTAATTTTTCTAAAGTCCTTAACTCTTTTCTTGTTTATCTTTTGTTGTTAAATATATCTTTATTTGAGAAGAGTACACTGAAGTTCTCAGACTGACTTTTGCTGTTTATTTCTTCTTATAATCCTATTAACTGAGTTTTTTTAGATGCTAGCACATTCTGTGCACATCATATTAAGTACTGATGTTGTTTCATTATCTATAGTGTTTTTAAGCACAATGTAATTTATTTCTCTGAGGCACCTGAAGCATCATATTAGCTTGTATTTACATAATAATTTATGAATAGGCACATGCATTGTGTTTTTAAGCGTCCTTTGTCCAGTTATTAGGGACATAACCAACCTGGTCATTCGAAAAAGGAAAGTAGGTCAGTGTTGTTCTCCTTTTCTAACCATATTATTTGTCCAGTTCAGATGAAGGTGAACATCATATATGCCCACTTCCCTTACCTTTCCTTTATTGCTTTTGTACTCTTCTCAAAGCACCCCAGTCATAGGCCATAGATGAAGAGATCGCTAATGCTTCTCTTCAAATTGACCATTTTTGATATGGCACCCTTTTTAGATCATTGCTGGGGTATGTGTGGGAGAGCTGGGCCTCCTCTGTGCCCTTTCATGAGGCTGGTCTCTACTCCTACCTGTCTGAGCACTTCTTCCCAGTCTCCTTTGCCAGATAATCATCGATGTCTTGTTTTCTAACTCTGAGAAAAGATAACCCCACTTCAAGTTGCTGAAATTTCCACTCATTGCTCCCACTCCTAGTTAAACAGGACAATGCTATAATCCCTAATTTATGATTGCCTTTAGATTCTTGAATATAGTGATTTTGTCTGCCCTAAGATTTTTCTTCTCTAAGTTGAATATCCTCAGCATCTTGCACCCTGTAAGTATAACGTACCACCTTAAAGGTACTACCAGTACCTAATATAATGCCTTGCACACAGTAGGCACTTAATAAATGTTTGCTGAATAGAATTCAACCAGTTCTTGTATGATATGGTCATCCTCTAACCCTGTTCTGAATCCTCTCCAATTTGCAAGTGGCCTACTTAAAGTGTAGAGTCTAGGATTAAATGCAAAATCTCACTCTTGGTCTGAACAAGGCAGAGGACTGTAGGACCATCCCATCTCTTTGAATGTTGCTTTAGAGGATCAGTTTCCAGAGTTGGGAGGAAGGGGAGGGTTGATGAAAAATATGTTTTTAAAGAGGGTAAAGTGTAAGGGTTTAGATACTTCAGTGCTTTTCCAGTCCAAAGAGGCAGTGAGTGTAGTGCTTGGGACATACTCTTTCATAATGAACCCCCAGAAATGTAATCCCAGGTTCAAGAAACTCTATGGTTCTTATTCCCTTATGATTTAGAAGATTAGTTAAGACTTAGACTAAGACTAACTAAGACTAGTTAAAATTAAAGATGGTTAATGAAATAGAAGAAAAGAGGAAGAAGAAAAAGGGGAAGAGGAAGAGGAGGAGAAGAGGAGATCCCTTCCTTGGAAACTTTGTGGCTCAACCTCCTTACAAATATATTCACTATTTGTGGGAAGAATAGACATGCATAGGGGACACATACATAAAGAATATTCATTGCCTGGCCAGGACACCATAATTTGATAGTTCCCACTGGGCTTCACATCATATATACTTGCCAACTGCTGTCTCTTGGCTTGCCAGTTCTTTTACATGTCAATCAAATTCATTTCCCAATCTTCTTCCTCATCCAGACCTTTGGGGAAAGGAATTAGAGGAAACCTCTAATCTAATTCTCTAACACACACCCTCGAGGGCAGTGGGAATATCCTCCTCCACCCCTTACTCTGGGAGCAGGGATGAGAAAAACAAACAGAACCCTTTGGTGAACAAGGCTAGTGAGTTGCAGAATTTGAAGTCAGAAGATGGGGAGAGCAGGAAGAATACCAGTGGTCATGGAATTTTAATAGTCAAAGACTGATTCATGGGGAGGATACCCTTTCCTCTGACAACTTAGAATAAAGTGACAGGGTACTGGTCCAATGAGGGGCCAGTCCTGAATGCATGCCAATGGTGAGCTTACTTCTGGAAGTACTTGATGATAGAGAATGAAAGGGCCCAGTTCTTCACTTTTGAGCATATGCTGCTATTCTAGGACTGTTTCATGACCAATTATTGTGTGACAAAAAAGAAAAAAAAAAAAGGATGGGTCCTGTGATTTGGCTGCTGTGCTGGAACTAGATATGTGTGTCTACAACATGTTCCAATGACTACACATTTTGCTTTTTTTCCTCCCTGATTGCAGTTAGGTGAGGAGGACAAACTGTAGTGCTGTTTGTCCCACCCTCTCTCCCTGGCCATGCTCTTAGGGCTTCCCATTACAATAATAACAACAGCACACATGCACATATCCCTTTAAGGTTGCTTTTACTCAGGCATTCACGTTATACCCAGCAAGGGCAGTCATTAGCACCCAAGGCCGCAGCCTTTGTCTCAATAGAACACTTCACATTTCTATGGGACCATCTCCTCATGTGTTCTTGCTACCAAAGAGATCCAAAACTACATCCAACCATGTGTGTGTCTGTGTGTCTGTCTATGCTCTCACCTACTTCCTGGGCCTGGGTAGTCTAGGGGCTTGATGCCTTCCTCCTGCTCCCCTAAATTCTCTGGAATATATGTTCTTCCTCTTCCCATTTCTCCCATCCTGAGGTGGGTATAAAAGGTTGCAATACAGGAAGCGGTAAAGCATTCTAAGGGATGAAACAAAATATGAATGGGCTTAAACGACCAATGGAAGGACTCAGTGTAGATAGAAGGAAGAACTTCCTGATAGCGTGAGTTGTTGTGAGACTCAGGGAGTCTTTAGAAAATTGTGCAACTGGAGAGGGTGACTCCTGGATGGCCTTACCCCTTGTGGTCACATGGAATCAGATCAGCCTCAGAATGGTGGAAGAAAGTCTCTCCTGGTTTCAGGGTGTGGGTCTTGGGAGGTTGATTTTTTGGCAGGAAAGGAGGAGGCAGATTACTCCTGGCCTGTCCTTGACCAATCCTGACTCTTAGGTTCCTGCAGAACAAGAATTGGTTTTAGCTCAGTAAGAATAGTCCTTGGTCCTGGTATAGGAAGGGTACTGGTCTCTTGAGGGACCCACAAGAATACAGCAAAGATGATTTTCCTAAAGCTCAGAGTTGGCCATGTCATTTCCCTGCTCATTAAACTCCAGTGGCGGTAGGATACTGGCTCTAGGATAAAATAGAGAATCATCTGTGTGACAGTTAAAGCCCTTCACAACATGGCCCCAACTTTACTTTCCAAGTTTATTTCCCCACTGCCCTTCACACATGCTGTGGTCTAGCCCAAGGGTGGGGAACCTTGGGCCTCAAGGCCACAAGTGGCCGTCCTTGGGTGTGGCCTTTTGATTGAATCCGAGTTTTAGAGAACAAATCCTTTTATTAAGAGGTTTGGATTCAAAGGGTTGCACTAGAAGATCTAGAGGGCCACATGTAGTCTCAAGGCTGAAGGTTCCCCACCCCTGGTTGGCCAAACTGGCTCATTTTTCATACCAGATATTTTATCTCCTGACTCCATACTTTTGTACTCACTGTCTCCATGCCTAGAATTTTCTCTTTCTTTACCTCTGCCTCTTGGAATCCCTTTTTCCTCTGAAACTCAGTTCTATGCAGAGTTCTTCACAATCTTTCCAGCTGCTGGAGGGGATGGCATCTCCCAACAAAACTACCTAGTATTTATTTTCTGTAAATGTTCATGTTGTCTCCTCCACAGAATGTAAACTGCAGATTAATTTCTAACACAATGTTTGGCACATTTTTGTTGTTTAGTTGTTTCAATCATGTCGAGCTCTCTGTGTGACCCCTTTTGGGGTTTTCTTGGCAAATATACTAGAGTAGTTTGCCATTTTCTTCTCCAGTTCAATTTACAATTAAGGAAACTAACACAAATAGGGTTAAGTGACTTGCCCAGAGTCATACAGAGTGTCTGAGGCTGGATTTGAACTCAGGGCCAACACACAGTATACACTTAATACATGTTTATGGGCTGATTGATTAAGCCAAGCAACAGTCTTACTATGCTTTCTTTGGAATGAGATAAGAGAGAGAGACAACTTCAAATTGCAATTCTATTATTTCCTACCTTTGTAACCTTGGGAAAGTTTCTTAACCTTTCATCACCTATAAAATGAAGGGGTTTGATTAGATCAGAGGCCACAATGGGGCCCATAAAAATTTCAAGTCCTGCCAAACCAGATTAACAAGTATTACAGAGGCGTGGCTAGGTGGCGCAGTGAATAGAGCACTGGCCCTGAAGTCAGGAGGACCTGAGTTCAAATTTGGCCTCAGATACTTAACACTTACTGTTTGACCTTGGGCAAGTCACTTAAGTTCAATTGCCCTGCCTTCCCCCCTCAAAAAAAAAAAGCTAAAAAAAGTAATACAGAAATATTTAACAAAATAAATAAACTACAATAGAACATAAATAATGTAAACTACAATAGAACATAAATAATGTTAATATGTGGTTTTCTAAGTCAGTTTTCACCTGTGGAGATCCTTAGGTACAGTCTGGTGGTCCTTGTTTCTATTAGAGTGTGACATTACTGGACCAGATGGTCCCTTACATTGTCTCCCAGCTCTGGATTTATAATCTTCTATTCTGATGGATAAGTGGGCAATGTGACCTCACACATTTTCTTCATTTAATTTTTGTAACTACTCTCCTACTCCCACACAGAAGCACACACATACTCAGGTACTACCTTGTAGGCTCCTCTTTAATTTAAACCTGTCTGCACATATCTGCTGGACTGGGACCCAGCAGTGACATACAAACATATGTAAAAGCAAGTGTCTAGTGACTGAACATTAATCAAGCCATCACCACCGACTTGCAAACTCCTCTAGGACAGTGGAGAGAGTTTTTATTGACTCTGGAGTTTGAGGTGCTGGGTTCGATTCTTGCCCCCATTGTTTAGTATTTGTGTAACCCTGGGCCTCAGTTTCCTCATCTATAAAATGAGGGGGTGGCCTCTATGGTCCCTCCCAGTGCTATAATCCTTGATAAACTTTGGCTTCTTGCTAAGTTATGAAATCAGACCCATTTCCTTGGTTAATGATGCCAGACAGAAAAAGAACCAAACTATCGCCTTTATATGATCCCAAGCTAGGAGGTGACATTGCTCCCAGGCAAGTCTTTGTTTAAGCCAGAATGTGTCCCAACACTGTGCTGGAAAACTCAGCAAGAGTTACCTGCACAGTCAGGTGTGGGGTGGCAATTCCAGATGCATCAGGGGCTGTTTAGGTAGCAGATAAAAAGAGAGCTGCCTTCCAAATGTCAAAAGGGCTTGCTGCCTAGAATGCCCACTCCAATTTCCCTTTGTTCAGTCTAGTTCTTCCAGTTAGCTTATATTCCAACTCATTCAATTCAATTAAAAAAAAAAGAAGTACCTATTGTGTACGGAACTATAACTGGGAATTGCAACATCTAGGCCAAATTTCATTGAAAGGATTGGGGACAAAGCAACGGAGACAGAGACTCCCTGTTAGATTGTAAGTTCCTTCAGGGCAGGGACTGTCTTTTGCTTCCTCTGCTTCCTCAGTGCTTAACATGGTGTTTGGCACACAGTAATGTGCAATAAATGTTTATTGATTGATCGATGGGACAGCACAAGACTTTGCGGTCTCATCATTGCTACTTGGTCCACCACTGATAGCTGGTCATTCCCTCTGACATGAATCTCCCAGTCTGGTCGTTGGGGAGCTATCTGCCTCAGCTGGGTATAATGACACTGACTTGGGAGGGGGAAGGGGATGAGAGAATGAACTGGAAGAAGAACATGATAGCAACAGATCTCTTGGGATGGATGGTTTGCAGCTTGGAGGGGTAGATGTATTTCTTCTTTCAGGGTACCCATTTCCAACCAAAATGGTTTTTTTCCTGTGGGTGGTCCTTAGAAGGCTCCTTAGGAGGCCACTGGCAGTCAAGAGACCCCAACTCCCCCTCCAAGGGGAAGAATGATGTGCCCTTGGATGTCACCACCCTACAGGAAGAAAACATCCTTTTCTATAGTAGTGACCATTAGTCTCACCAGTTACAGTTTTGGGTGTGTCTGGGACACTTTGCTAGGTGTTGGAGAAAATACAAAAATTAATATGATCCCTGATCCTATGGAGTTCACAGTCTAGTAGGGACCTGGACATCTCCAGCTGGGGGAATGACACAAACATATGAATGCAATCTTCCATGATTTTGTGTTGAGGAAGCACTGTGTGAGGTCTGAGCAAAGAAGCCTTCTCCAGCCTCACTGCCCTCAGGCTTCCCAGCACTCCTGTCGTATGTATTATACCACACAATCTGTTTTGTACTGTTCCATTTACTTTAAATGTCTCCCCAACAAGATCTTTGTTTTTTGTTCGTTTTTTGGAAGGGGAAGGTAGGGCAATTAGGGTTAAGTGACTTGCCCAAGGTCAAACTTAGTAAGTGTTAACTGTCTGAGGCCTGATTTGAACTCAAGCCCTCCTGACTCCAGGGCCATCTTTCTATTCACTCATTGTGCCACCTAGCCGTCCTTCCCCAACAAGATCTTAAGCACTGGGCATGTGATGGGTGCATTTATAAATACTTGGCCAGTTTGATTTCTCTTCCTCAAACCTATTATCCTATTGGAACTGGGGAACCTTCCACATTTTAAAAGCAACTTTCCCTTTATTTACAGCTGATAAAGGAAATTAGCTGCACAAGGCAACTTCCTTATGAGTGAGGCAGTGCCCCAGCTATCTCTGGTCTGTGATTTACAGCAAACTCATTTCCTCTAATTCTTTTCCGTTGCTTTTTTCCTTTCTTGTTGCCTGGCTATGGGGTGATGAAATATTTCTTTTTATGGTCCCTGTCACCTGAGAAGTCAGGTTATTAAGCTTGGTCCTTCAAATGAAGAGTGCTGGATTAGTACTAAATATAGATAGCCAGACACTCATTTCCCCTATTCTACTTTCTTATAGAGCTAGCCTAATTTCTCTTAAAAAAAAAAAAAAGACTTTAGAAGCACATGGCATGTCCATGCTGCTGGTCTCTTAAAGAGATAACATAGTGTATTTAAAGGGAAACTGGACATGCCTCCAGAAGACCTGGGATCATGTCCTGGTTCTGCCACTGAAAAGCTATGACCAAGTCATGTACCTTCACAGGGCCATGGTTTCCTCATCTACAAAATAAGGTGGTTGATTGGATTAGATCATCTCTAAGACCTAAATTCTAACTCTAATAGTCTATGGTTCTGGGGACATTCTTCTGAACTTGACCTTTATAGAACCCAGTGAAAATACTAACTTAATCACTTACCCCAAACTACCTGGAAACAGGGGCTTGGAAAGATGGTGTAGTAGCACTTTGCTGCAATTGTGGGCAGTTTTGTGAATATTATTATTTTTTTTTAAGTTTTATTGTTACCTTTTGTTTATACCACAATTATTTTCCCCTAATCTGTCTCCTCCCTCCGCACCCCCAACCAATAACCCTAACATTTCAGCACAGCCAATAAGCAAAGTGTCCACCTGGCAGAATTATCACTTCTCTCACCCATGGTCCCTCACCCCTCTACTGGAGAGAAAGGCAGTGTGTTTCATGAGCATTTTTCTAGGACTGAGATTGTTTTCAGAATTCATCATAGTTTTTAGAATGCTATTTCTGTTGCTATTACAAGTTCTAAATTCTTCTCCACTAACCAGAAAAGCTGAAGACCCACACCAGTTGAATGAGGCCGGAAGAGAAGCTTTGCAAAGCTCATCACTTCCCAAGACAGGCACAGAAGAGACTGGAAGGAATGGGAACAAAACAAAGGAGACAGAGACTTTCATTAGATTCTAAGCTCCCTCAGAGCAAGCAGGGACTGACTGCCTTTTGCCTCTTTTTGTATCCCTAGTGTTTAGCATAGTGCCTGACACTGTTAACCAGTGACTTTGTTTAACCCATATGAAACCTTGGATTTAGTGTGGGTCAACCTGCTGGTCTTGGTCAGAGCAGATTTTTAGCTCAAGGTATCCAGGCTACCCTTGAAATCCTTCCCGGGCAGACCTGACTGACTGAATTTGCAAATGACCTTTTATCTTAGTTCCTCAGCTTTCACCTATACTTCCTTTTCATATGGAACTTCAGTCAAAAATAAGAGTTGATTCTTACAATGAATGAGAAACTGACACAGAGAACACTTTACTCTTTTTGTCAAAGAGACTTGTTAAATGAATCTTCTCATTCTTCTTGCTGGACCAAAATCCAAATGCATCACACTCATCTTTGTGACATTAATTTGATTCAAAGTACCAAGCAGATATTAAACATCTGAAATCCAGCATTCTAATCAGGTGTGAAAGGATATAAACATAGGAGAGTCTGGTTCTGCCTGGAAATGACTGGTTCCCTGGGGATATGAGACTCTGTTATAGGATTCTAGAGACAGCTCCAGAGCTAGAAGGGATCTCAGAAGTCATCGAATCCAACCCCATATTACATATGAGGAAACTGAGGACCAAGGAGGCTAAGTGACATGGCCAACATCACACAGAAAGTTTCAGAAGCAGAATTTGAACTCCATTCTTTTGGCTCCAGAGACAGCGCTCTCCACAGTGCAAAACTCCCTATCCATAAGTGGCCATCTATCTGATAAGACTACTCAGGTTAATGACCCTCTCTTGCTTTGAGTTAATTCCTTTTGGCCAAATATCCCTCCTCCACCTCCCCTACTTCTCCACACTCCCCCTTAGGATTAACAAAGCCCTCATACCTCTCAGTTTGTTCTTGGAGCTTCCCACTTGGCTATAACTCTGCCTTCCTTGTGCTGGAGCCAGCCCATTTCCTTGGTCCTCAGACCTTGATAGGAAACCTTACTGGCAATGCAGGAACTTGAGGGAGGGCGAAGTCAGTTGGGAAAACCTCTGCTATGAGGCACTTCCTGATGGGGCTACAGTCAAGACATTTCTTGATGGTATTTCCTCCGATTGGTCCATCAGAGTTCTGGGAGGGAGAGAGGTGGAGGGCGGAGTTTGGAAAAGGAGAAGTAACCTATTTCTGGGGAGAACTTGGGGCATTTGGCATCTCAGCACCCTTTGGGGTACCATTTTACATAATCAGCACCTCTGGCCTCCTCAGGTGTGTACCATGGCTCAGGTGGATTGAGATCCACACAGAAACACTGTATCCTGGCTTGTCATCATTGCCCCCCTTTCACTCCCATGCAAGGTGAGTGTACTGTCTTGTACTTAGAGCAAATATTAATAAGAATAATCAGCCATCTGTGCTACTGTCTGGAGGATTTAGCCATTAAGATGTTTCTTTAGTAGGAAGGACAGATGCACCCGGGATCTCCTGTCCCTTTTGTAAACAGTAACTCTAACCAGGGTAGGATAATTAGGGCTTTACTTCAGAGCACCAAATGTGGCTGGGGAGATCTTCACCTTCCCCCTCCTCCCTCCTCCGTCCTTCTCCTCCTCCAGAGACCCCTACCCCACTACCTCACACCTCAAAGTCTTCTGCTTATTTGTGCAACCCTGCTTCCTCACCAGGTTCTGGGACCCATCCCAAAGGGGGCATAGATAGCATTTCCTGGGGAGCAGGTCTCTTCTTCCAGTGCAACTGCTCTGATGGACAAACTGTTGCCTGAGTTGTCACTGTCAACCCCAATTCCCCTGATCAGACCATCCTTTTTACTGAAACTACCTTTAGCACTCCTCCCTCACCTCACACATCTCCCTGAATTGCTTTTGGCCCCAGGCAAAAGAATTTCTAGTTACAAAAAAGAACAAAGCCACACAGAAATTAAACCTGTCACCATGGCCTTGTTAGCACCACATTTTAACCAGCTATTGGTGCATTTTTTTTTGGTATTATCAATAAAACTGCCAACACCATAAGCAATGGCAGACTCAGAGGTTAGCAACCTATGGCTTACTTAGGTGCCAACAATGGCCTGATTTTTATTAGCAGTGGGTGACTATGGTTATGCCCTTACCACCCCCTGAGCCGCATATGACCACAAATTGACAGCTGACATATATTCTTTCCTCAGAACCAGAATTTCCCCTCTGGGCTTTGCACCAAAGCTGCCAACAGCCGTATCTCCCCTGTTCCACCTGGCAGGTCCAAAGGAAGAGTTAGACTCCTAGGACTATATAGATGGAGAAGGTGCTTGGAGGTCAACTAGTCCAACTTCCCTTTTATGAATGAGGAAATTGAGGCCCAAAGAGGTTCTGTGTTCAAGGTCACACAGAAATTAAGTAGTAGGTAGTGGTGGTAGTAGCAGTATCAGGATTCAGACCCAGATTAGGATTCAAACCCAGATCTTCTGATTCCAAATTCTGTACTCTTCCCCAGAGTCGTATCTAAGGAATTTTAGTTCACGGGACAAGCAGTATGGAACATGCTGTAAAATTATCTTTGTAATGATGTAGAAATATCAGAAATTCAGCAGGGGGGGGTGTGTGTGTGAATTTGTTGATTGAGTGGCTTAGGAGGCAAAATTTCAAAGCTGGAAGGGACCCCAGAGGTTATCCAGCTGAACCTATGAGAACTGAAGAAGGAAGCCTCATGTTCTTTCTATTCCAATACAGTAAGCTTTGGGGAGGTTCCTTCTCACATAACCCGAAGGAGACAAAGTAACACCAGGGGTCTTTACTCAACCTTGATTGGGAAGGGAGTAGTAGAGGTTGGTCTGGTTCCTTCTGAAGAAAGGTGAAGCCCTGGAGAGGGGACAAGGTAGGGATGGAGGGGATTTTTTTTTTAAGGTACAGGAGACAGGGATAGAGCAAATAAACTTCAGTCTTCTGTCCCCATAATTGCCCAGAGTCCAAACTACTTCTTGGCTAGCTTTTGAGATCCCATAATCCTTCCACTCAGCTGAAGTTAATTTTCTATCCATCTGCTAACTTTTCACTCTCTGCATTTTCTATGCAAGGGTAAAAGTCGAGCTTTACCCTCCCCATTGCAACATGTTGCCTGCCTTGGCAGACTACTTTTAAGCATGTGTGACCTCTCTACTCCTATATAAGCCAACATAATTTACAACTTCAATTGTTCTAGGCACCTTATACTGATTTGGAAGACCTTCCTAATTCCCTCATCTCTTTCCCTCTTAAACTATCTTGAATTTAACTACTTTCCATATATTTGTATTTATTCATCTCATACAGGGTATACTTTTGGAAGAACTGGTAATTATGCTGTATTTTTAGTTATTTACTTTCTCCCCTGTTACAAGTTCCTTGAGAGTAGGGATCATTTCATTCTTGTAGCCCTAGTACCTAATACAACATGTGGCACATAGTAGGTACTTATTAAATGCTTGATTTTCTAGGAATTTGGGGGAGTGGGGGGAAAGAGAAAAGTGTTGGGCAAAAATGCCCAAATAAGGTGTTTCTTCATGTAGCAATGGTGAAAGATGGAATTTGGGAGGGACAAATATGCAGTGTGAGTGTCTAATAACTACCGGGTATCTGCTCTACAGGGCTGTATCTCAAACAGGAAGGGTGGGAGCCAAAGTCCCATTAATATTAATACCTAGTTAATCCAGTTACACTAAACTCTTCCCCCTAGACATTTTCCTAGCTAATGTAGTCTAACAAGAAAAGTAGATATAGTGTTCAGGGGAGGAAAAAGCGGAAGCTACAGTCATGATGTAAGATTTTTTTCACCTGGTCCCACCCTAATACAATTTTCTCTCTCATCTATCCAGTCTGTTTCCTTGAACTAGTATCTTGGATGAATTGCCCTTGGAACCTTTGCTTGGGAGCCTTCAACTGCTATTAATAAGATACATGGGAATGTCCCATATATATCTATACCCTCAGTTATGAATTGTCTGCAACATCCTGGGTTTCCCTACATTCCAGCTGCTGCAAATGAAAGAGCAGGCTTGAAGGATTGGAAGGGGATGGTTCAAAGTTAGAGAAGGTCAAAAGTGGGCTAGGTAGTACAGTGAATAGAACGCTGGCCCTGGAGTCAGGAGGACCTGAATTCAAATGTGGCCTCAGACACTTAACACTTATTAGCCGTGTGACTTTGGGCAAGTCACTTAACCCCAATTGTCCTGCCCTCCCCCTCCAAAAAAAAAAAAGAAAAAGGTAAAAAAAAGTGGGCAAGAGTCATAGCGATTCCCTAGGTGGGAAAAAGAGCAGAGATGTGACAACAGGTGAAGATAAAAAATGTTAACGGTGAAGCATCAGTGACTTTCCATCCCCCCAAACTCCACTTTGCTCTACAGCAGCAGTCTTTAACCTGTGGGTTGCGCCCCCTTTGGGGGTCAAATGACAGGGGTCACAGGGGTCACCTAAGACCATCAGAAATGGTTTCTGATATTTTTAGGAACTGAGACACCACTCCTCTATCCCTCTCCAGGCAGGTCCGCCCACATACAAGAGTATTAAAGGGTTGCAGCATTAGGAAGGTTGAGAACCACTGCTCTACAGGCAATGGTTTACCCATTGCAAAACAAGGCTCTTTGGACAACAATAAAAAAATATCTGCCCTTTTTACCTGAGAGGAATGTGAATGAAATTTAAGAAACAGAAACAATTCTAAGGTAGAGTGTATCAGCCAAAAGACTCAGGAAGACTGAGGCTCCAGTCTTGCCTGTTGTTAGCTGTGTAACCACGAGTATATATCTTCTCAGTGCCCCAGGTAAAAGGTCTACATGAATTTGTCTGCATCAGTGAAGGGAGTTTCCCTATGGGGATTAAGTCACAGGACCACACAAAAACAAACCAGTAGGTATTATTTTTGTTAAGAGAGGGAAAACTGAAAGATAAGAGTTCTATTATCCTAAATATGGTCAAGGTGTCCAAATAAAAAGTAACTCCTCTAAGCATAATGACTTACCAAGAGAGCAAGAAGAAGAAAATGTGAGAAAGACTTAGCTTTGAAAATTATCCACCTTCCGGGGGAATTGTGTTTCAGCCATGTGAGCCAGCACCTGGAGCGGCTTAACACACCTGCACCCTGAATGGTGTCACTCTGTTGTACAGAGTCACACTGTACCAAAACCCAGCTACCACCAGATTCTAAGAAAACAGGAATGGCGTCAGTCTGTGTGCTCTGGAGGGGAGAAATGGAAACATCTTCCTCTTTGTTGTGTGGTGAACTGGGAGGAAGGCACCGAGCACTCTCCCCTCTTCAAAGCATGCCTTGACTTCATATCCTCCTTAGCCTGTTCTTATGCCTTGATTTCCATTCAGAGACCCTAGACTACTTTCTCAAAAATTTCTAGCCAATTAGAACACCCCAGTTTTTGACAATAATAAAAAAAAAATCAACATGCTTCCCCCGTTTCCCTAACAGAAACAAAAAACTCAAAAGTTCAGAATGGGTAGTCATTTATGTATTTGAAAACAAGGGCCCAGATCAGATATTAGTTACACGATTGAGCACTGGAAGATACTCTGGAGACTGAGTCCAGTGCTGTCAAACTAAGACACGCATAAAGACCCCTTAATTTAGTTTTAAAATGTCATGTTATCTATGTTTTGTTGCATTTTTACTTATTTTGTTAAATATCCCTAACCACATTTTAATCAGGTTGGGGCTGCACCTGGTAGTGTTATGGGCAACATATTTGTCATCTAGTATAACCTCCTTATTTTATAGATAATAACTGGCATTTATATAGTTTTAAAGTTTACAAAATACTTTCCCTACAAAAGTCCTGCGAGGTAGGCAGTGCAAGTAGTATCGTTCGTTCCCTATTCATTTGGGATGAAAAGACTGAGGCCTAGAGTCATTAAATGTCTTGTAAAAGATCAGAGTGTTTAAAAAGGTAACTAGAACTTTGTACCAGGGCTCTGACAGGGCACAGAGGGAAGGCATGATCCTACTTGTATGTTCCTCTCCCAGGGCTAACTATTACCACCAAACACCGGCAGGACTGTCCTTTGTGCACGCACATACCCTATCCGCTGTCTGCTAGATCGTTTTCTCTGTACCACTAGTACTGTTCAATCCTGTCAGACTGATATCATGGTGTACCTCTCTCTTCCATCCTCCCAGTCTGTCCCCACTCCTAACTAAGCTTCAGATGAAAAAATTCGTGGTTATAGCTCTACCCAAGATTCTACAGCTAGGAAAATGACAGTCAAGATTCATAACCACGGCCCTTTGAGGCCCCTCCGAGCTCTCAGATTTAGCCATTTCACATGTACATGACTGACTGGAAAGTATGGTAGGCCTTCAGTATCAGCCTAAGGTCCTCATGTAGAGTTTTCTATTGACAAGAGTGGGGCTGACCCTGAAAGAATGTGTGTATACTTATAGTATACCCTTGAAAAAATAAAGCTAAAGTAATTTTGTTTTGTTTTTTTAATGAGAAAATAGAACATCTACCATCTGTACACACACACACATATAAATATTTTTATCTTTCCCTCCAAACATTTAGACTTGTTATTTGCATAAAAAAATAACCCCTCCAATTAAAGAAGTATTATCACTTCAAAGCAGCCAAGGGACCATTCATTACCAACATCACTGAAGGCAGAATAACTGAGAATCCCAGTCACCTCTTCTGATCTGGAATCAAGAGATCACACAAAATAAAGCTTTGACAGCAAAAATAAATAACCTTCTATTTCTCTCTTCCTCCTCCTCCTTATCCCAGCAGCTCCCCAGGTTCCCTCCTTCCCTCGTTCTAGTGCAACAAAGCAGTGGCATAAGACTTTTGCAGGAGTCCAATTTCCAGGTTTTATAGTACGTTGATAATCCAGCGTGGTTAGTGTGATAACTGGTCTTCAGTGAGAAGCACTGACTCAATACTGTCTGTACAGAGAAAGCCTTCACAAAGAAGAGGCTTTCTTATCCTTCATGGTTTCTTGACTTTTTAAAAAAAGTTTTTGCAGGGTCAGTTGGTTTTAAGCAAGTTTAAGATTTCCTCAACTCCAGAGGCAGTTTTCATGGCCAGGAATCCTGCATTAGAAGAAGAGACAGGGCCTCCCAAGGATGCTTCCATCTGGCTGTTTCCACACCTTTAGACAATGCCTTCAGCAAAAGTCAAGGTCTATAAATGCAGAAGACAAGCTGACAGAATGGAGAATGGGGAGATGCACTGTTAGGGACTTTGCTTCACAGACAGCTCCAGACAAACTGGTTGTTCAAAATGCTTCCTGAAAGCCTGTGGTTCTTTTTTGTGTTTTTGGACCTCTCGGGCAATCAGGTGAAACCAGAAAAAATGTTTTCATTTAATTTAAATAGAATATATACAATTACAAAGGAAATAAAGCATACTGAAATATAGCTGTGAAAGTATTAAAAGCCAGTTTCACAGATCCAAGGTTAAGAGCCCCTGCCCTAGTGGTTTAAAAATAAGTATAAGAGAACAACTGCTTCAGAGCATCATAGTGAATGGGGCCTCAGGCCTCCTTTCACATATGAAAAGCACAGTGGGATTCTTTTTAAGGGCAGAACTTGTCTGCTCTCAAAATCTGAGTGTTGGTAGCAAAGTGTGTGTGGGGATAGGGAGGAGGAGAAGGGAGTGAGGAGGAAGGGGCAGGAGGACAAGGGCACAAAATCCCCCAGTAAGCTGTACAATACTAGTGTGACATCATTTCTGTGTCTAGGGCCCTTCAACTCCATGTGTGATCAGCTTACCTCCAACCCCTGTCTCACAGCCTCTTCCTCCTCTTCCTGGCATGCATGGAATTTCTGGTCTTCAGTACATCAAAGTCTGTGGCATCCAGGGTATCAGACGTGGCATGTGGGACAGGATGGGGAGAGCCCTAAAGCAAGGTCCAAAAGAGAGAGAACAGTGATCAGAGATCCTAGAGTGACAAGAGGGAAAAGTAGAGGGAAAGGAATTCCCCTTGCAAGGCTAAAAGAAAGATGATATCTGGCAGGGGATGGCTAGGCGGTGCAGTGAACAGAAGACTGGCCCTGGAGTCAGGAGGACCTAAGTTCAAATTCAGCATCAGACACTTAACATTTACTAGCCACATGACCTTGGGCAAGTCACTTAATCCCAGCTGCCATGCCTCCCCCCCTCCAAAAAAAGAAAAGAAAAAAAAAAACATGAAATCTGGCCCAATGGCCTGTTAGCTCACTGTTCACCACCTGTTCGCCTGCCCCAAACACTGAGATTTCTACAAATAGAATCTAGAGTTGCAGGTTCACCTCACATTTAGGTTTGGTGGTTGGAGGTGGCTAGTGAGGATGAACAGAAGACTGGAGGAGGAAAGAAAAGTATCCTCCCTTCTCTTGTGCTCAGGTATGTGATGGTCTGAAAAGGGCTTAGCAATGCTGACATAAGGAGACAGGTTTTCAAAGAGTTGTATGTACTGTTTTGTTGGTGATGGTTTAAAAAATATTTTAAATTGATCTTTAGGGCATCATATTACTTATATTTTAGAATTTATTCTAGCCTTTCCCACCCTGAGTCATCTCTTATGATGAAAAATAAACAGGAAAGAGACCAGTCTGGCAAAACTAACCAACATATTGAAAAAAAGCTGACATTATATGCAGCACTCCACCCCAACAGTCCCCTACTTCTGCAAAAGATGGGGAGGTGACTGACAAAGTATTTCTAAAGAGGTTCTTTCTAACTGGTCTTTGCCTCCCCCACAACATCTCAAAACCCTTCAAAGTGGGTTGAGGGAAGTAGATGAGGGAAGCTTTTGTTTCTGTCTTCTCTTTCCACAAAAGCCCTGAGAGCACAAGGCCATCAAACTCTATGGCTTGTGGGAGTGGTGGTAGCCCATATTCTTCAGAACACCCATGACATAGTACATGAGCTGCTTCTGCTCTGACCATCTAGGAAAATGCTAAGGGAGGAAGTTTTTATGGTAAAAACTATCATTCTGGGAATGGGAACTTAGGAAGGGTGTCTAATTTCAAGGGGAAAACTGTGATTAACAAAGAAACAGAATTCTTGTTAAAAATCTCCAATAAAAACAGGATTAGATATTGGAAAAAACACATAACGTGGAATTCTCTCGAGATACCAATCAAGTAAGATACCATGTTTGGAGATCTGGAATTACATTAAAATACCAACAGACTTTACAACTGAAAGGAACCTTAGTGATCATTTAATCTAACCTTCTAGGTCCCCAGATGTAGCCTATTGAATCAGTCCTAGTTTTACAGAACAAATCCTTTCATTAAGGGGATTTGTTTTGTGAAGTTTGGATTTAATCAAAGGGCCACATCTGAGGGTCTAGAGGGCCACATGAAGCCTCGAGGCTGCAGGTTCCCCAACCCTGTAACCTCTTTATTTCCCAGTTAGAACAGAAAGAAACCATGGCTTGTCCAAGATGACCTAGTAAGCTTATGATGGCTCATGGAGGTCTCTTCAGTGTTAATCTAGTAATCGTTACACCATTACACTGACCCATACTGAGAGACTGCTCCTCTATCAAAACACAGATTACACAATTTATACTTCTGAAGTTTAAGCATATTACCTTCTACTGACAGGAAGCAACTACAATAAGGAAAAGGGGAAACTGGTTTGAACAAATGGCTACAGCTGTCAGTTGATATTTAAACGTGGACACTTATATATCTACAGCTACTACTACAGCCACAAAGTTTAAGACTGTAAGAGCTAGATCCTTAAAGATCTCTTGGAGCAAGGGTTCTGAACCTGTTGTCTATAAACTTTTCTGTAAGTATGGTGATGACTGTATTTTGATGTAACTGGTTGACTTTGTGGTCCTACGTATTTTATTTTGTGTAAAAATGTTATTCTAACAAGGGGCCTACAGGCTTCAGCAGACTCAGAGAGGGGTCCAAGACCCAGGGAAGTTAAGGACCCCTGATCTCGAGCCATTTTACAGATGAGGCAACTGATGCCCAGGAGATTGACTTACATAAGGTCATAAATGATAAGTCATTCAACAAGCATTTGTTAAGCACTTATTATATACCATGCACTGTCAACAGACACTGGGAATAAAACACTTAAAACAGTATCTGTGGTAAAGGAGTGTACATTTTGTTAGGAAAAAAATAACACATATACAAGTATAAAAACTATACAAAGTAATTTTGCATTTGAGCCTCTGGGGGCCCCAGCAAAGCCCCACGAGCAAGGTAGCACTTAATCCCAGTGCTGTGATTAAGCCGAGCTGTGAAGAAGTCGAGGGTTCTAAGAAGCAGGGGCATAGCCTATCCAAAGCTGTAGTAACACAAACAATTTGCTTGTAATGCATGAAGGTGAGCACGATGTAATGAGCCTGAAAAAACAGGCTGAGGCCAGGATGTAGAGGGTTTTAAATGCCAAAAAAGAGGAGCTTTTATCTTATCCTAGAAACAAGAAGAGCCGCTGAATCTTTCTGAGCACAACAGAAACATGATCAAACTTATGCTTTAGGAATACTCCTCTGACAGCTGTGGGGGAATGGATTAGAGAGGGGAAAGGAGGCTGAGAGGCCAATTAGGAGGTAGTTCAAATGAGAGGTAATGAGGTCCCGAACTACGGTAATGACAATGAGAGCGAAGAGAACAGACAAAAAGGATGTGGTGGAGGTAGAACCGGTAAGACTTGGCAACTGCTGGGATGTGGGGTAGTGAAAAAGAGTCAAGAGTCTTGGGTGATTCTGAGGCTTCAAATCTGGAGGGCTGCAAGGACATGGTGCCCTTGAAAGCAATAACTGGGAAAGAAGGGTGAGTTTTAGGGGATAAAAAATGAGTTCTGTTATAGACATGTTAAGTCTGAGGTGCCTATGGGACATCCAGTTGGAAATATCTAATGGGCAGTTGTAGACATGGGACTCGAACTCAGTAAACAGACTAGAGATGAATATATAAATCTGGGAGTTACTGACATAGAGACGATAACTGAATTCCTGGAAGCCAATGAGATCACCAAGCCAGACACAGAAGAGGTCCTAGGACAGACTCAGTAAGGACATAGGATCTGGATGATGACCCAGAAAGGGAGTCTGAGGAGTAGGCATCCAAACAGGCAGGAGAAACAAGGGAGGGCGACGTCATGAAAACCAAGAGGGGTGACAGTGTTCAAGAGAAGAAGGTGGCTCAACCATGTCAATTATTGCAGAGAATTCAGGAAGGATGAAGACTCAGAAAAGGCCATTAGATTTGGTAATTAAGAGATGGTTGGTAACTTTGGAGAGAAGAGTTTAGTGATGAGATCATACAGAATTCCAGGGCTTGAGAAGAGAGAGAAAGGAGAAGTGAGCAAGAACAGGAACACAGACAGCTTTTTATAGGCACCTGGTTGCAATGAGGAGATATACAGGACAGAAAGATCAAAACATGGTTTATTTATTTATTTTTTTGTTTTGGAGAGCAGTTGGGGTTAAGTGACTTGCTCAAGGTCACACGGCTAGTTTTTGTATTAAGTGTCTGAGACTGGATTTGAACTCAGGTACTCCTGACTCCAGGACCGGTGCTCTATTCACCGCGCCACCTAGCCGCCCCAAGGTTTATTTTTTAAAGGATGGGAAACCTGGATATTTTTGTAAGTAACAGCAAGGAGAGAGCTAGTAGACAGGGAGAGATTAAAGAACAGAAAGACAGAGGGGATGATCATAGGGACAATCTCCTAAAGTCGACATAAAAGATGGAATTATGAGTATAAGTACAGGGGTTAACCTTGACAAAAGGGGGTCACCTTTTAATCAAAGAATGGAATAAAGGAAAGGAGCTGACAATAACAGATCTAGGATTTGAACACAGATCTTCACCTTTTTTTTTGGAGGGAGGAGGGCAGGGCAATTGGGGTTAAGTGACTTGCTCAAGGTCACATGGCTAGTAGTAAATTACAGTGTCTAAGGCTGATTTTGGACTCAGGCCCTCCTGACTCTAGGGCTGGTGCTCTATTCACTGTGCCACCTAGCCACCCCAGATCTTCACTTCTAAGTCAAGTGTTATCATTTCTTTAATAGCAGAGAAATTATTATAAACAATACACCTAAATTATAAGACTTCATCTCAAGAAAGAAAAAACAAATGGGCCTGCTATTGCCAAAGAAATAAGTCAGAAGAACAAAGTGTTACAGAAAAATATCTTCAAATTATGTATTGTATTTCTACTTTGGGGGGGAAAAAAAGTTCTTTCTCTAAAATAATTTTTAAGCAGAACAAGACTGGGAAAGATTGTCAAAAATCTAATGACTCTTTCTGTTCTACAGAGGCAGAGAAGCACTCACTCATCTTTAAATCCTAGCTGAATTCTGGAGGTAATGCTTGCACTAATTTAGGTGGGTTTGAACAGGCTGATTCTTCTTCAAAAGAAATGAAATCCCAGACACGTGCTAACTGAAGACAGCATTCAAACAAGAATGTTTCCCATTCCCAGCCACCTCTTTGTAGCTTTGGGCCATGGTAGAGTTCTGGTCTATAGAAATGGGAAACAAAACTGGGCAAAGATCTTGCAAAGATATTCTTGTCCTCCCGATCTAATGTGATTATCAGGGTGGCAGCCAAGAATTCCCTAAGGTTTAAAGAAATGAAACCCCTTTTTCTCAGCTCCCTGTATCCTTTCTCATCTCCCTGGACAACAGACTCCTTGTCCAGTTATCAACCTTACCTGGAGAGAGGGCATAGCCTCTGTGGCAGACTGGATATCTCCGGCTGTATTTGCCAGCTGTTCATTCCCACCACAGTCCCTGTCTTTGGACCTTGTCTCTGACTGAGAGCATTCTTCTTCCTCCTCCTCCTCCTCCTCACTCCCACTGTCTCTGTCCATGGTTCGTGAAAGGGTGGTCGGGACCCTAGGTGGGGGAAAAGTGGCAAGAAAAGCTGGGAGGGCAAAAGCTGCCAGAAACCTGGCTTTCAGGAGGAGGTATGCAGGGTTCTCCTTAAGTTGCTGTTGCACCAAATGCCGAGCTGCCTGAACATCCTGTCTGGACACATCATTCTTGTCCTGGACTCTTCCCTGAGCTACTATGGTAGCTGCTCTCTGCTCCAGGGATTTTTTTTGGAGCAGAAGTCCTGACAGGGTCTTTAGATTGCACAGAAAAGGAGGCAGGTAGGGCAGTGTGCTCTGAAGTGGGGGCAAGCAGACACCTTGCTTTCCTTTGAGCCACTCCCTTACAGAAGCCTCATTCTCCAATGAGAGTAGGCTCAGATCCAGAACGCTCTTCCCAGGCTCCAGGGCTTTGGGCTGATTGTCTTGGGCAGCGATCCCTTCTTGTGGCTGGGTAATGGGTTTAGAGATCCCTGTTGGGGTGGGAAAAGATTTCTCAGGATTGAAATTCTGAACAGGAAGATTGTCTTTTGTCTCGGGTAAAAGGCCTTTTTGCACAGGATCCTGGTCTCCTGTATTCACACTAGCTGGGCTCTCTGCTTCCGGGGTAGGCTCATGATAGCAGCCATTGGGCTCTGCTCTTGGCTGGCTTGTGGGGTTCTTGGCCTGGGACTGTGTCTCAGACTGAGGAGAGGGTACAGATGTCTCTCCAGATGTCCTTACTTCTCTGGGAGGTGGTTTATCTCCAGGAAGATTGTTTTTTTCCGAGTGATTTACTGAATAAGATGAAGCTGTGGTGGGAAGATGTGTCGGAAGGCTTGGTCCAGTTTTCCCTGAGGCCAGGTCTCTTTGAAGAGTTTCACTGGCATTAAGTGGCCTTTTGGCAAAAGTGGGGTTTGGTTCAGGGGCCTTAGGGCTCTGCTTGACTGCTGATGAAGGCAACAGCTTCAGAGTAGCCTTATTCTTGGCTACTCCCTGAAAGATAGGTAGCACAGGGGTTCCAGCAGGTTTGCCTGGTCCAGGGAGGCCTACAAGGGTTGACATGGACATAGGGACAAGCCCTTGTGCAGTAACTACCCATGTGATGGGCAAAATGTTGCTGGAGATGACCTGTGGGCCACAGGTAGGAACCGAAAGGGTAGGCACCAGGCTAATGGATTTGGGCTGTTGCATAGAGATTGGAGCTGAAGCAAGAAAAGGAGGTACCTTGGGTAATTCCTGATTCCCTGAGGAGGTAGTGACTTGGGAAGACAGGAGGCTAGCTGGCCCTGAGCTGGTAGAAATCTGGCTTACTCCTAGGGCTGGATTAGCTACTGCTCTAGGGACTGTGGGCTCACTAGGAGCAGGGTGCTCTTCAGCCCTCATCAATGAGGAAGACTGGTCTGAGGCAAGTGCCCCAGCCTGGGTGACAGAGGTCCCCTCCATTTTATTTACTTTCTCTTCAACAATGACCTCATTTCCCTGGGAAGAGTCAGAGTTATTTGTGATAGATTTTTTTTCAGGGGACTTGGTGGAAACTGTGATGGGAGAAGGTGTTTGGAATGTGGCCACTGGGTTTGAAGCCACAGCAACTGGTTTCCCAGCTGACCCTGATCCTAGTGGCTGGGCTGTGGCAAGAGTGGAAGAGAGAAGTGGTTGCAAAGGTTGCTGAAGGATCACAGGTGGGGTGACCAGCACCTGAGGGGCAAGGATCACTGTGTTCTCCAAGGCCTTAGTGGCTCGGGATTCCCTTAGTCGCTTCTCCCTCAGGAGCTCTGAGACAGTCTTCGGTTTTGGTCTGGGGCCTAAAGAAGTTGGTAACACTACTGGCCCCGTCTGGGCAGCCTCTGGCAAATCCTTCATCTTAGAAACAGTAGATTTCCTTTGTGTTTCTTTGCCCTTCATCAGCAGGCAGTCTGTGAGAGAAAGAGAGAGAGAAAGAGAGAGATAAAGAGAGAAAGAGAGAAAGAGAGAGAGAGAGAGAGAGAGAGAGAGAGAGAGAGACACACACACACACAAAATAAATATGCAGAGGGCAGACCAGCCACAATCCAATCTCAGAAGCTTCTGCCTAAACAAAACGTGGAACCCCTCATATCATTCATTGAAGAAGTGCTTCCTACACACTGAGAGTGTGCTCAGCCCTTTGTCAGGTACAGTGGGAAGGCAGAAGACAGGACAGAATCCTTGCTCTTAAGGAATTTAGAGTCTAATTATGGGAGAAGGCAGTTTCTTTACACATTGTGTTGAGCCTGAGAGCTGGGTCAGAATGGGGCAAATATGGAAGGGATATCTTAACAAGGGTACAACTGTTTTTGAGAAAATGGAGAGTAACCATGATTCAAGGCCAGAAAAGAATTTAAGGATGGGTATATTTGGCAGGTGCTTATACTTTTCCCTCTGCACCAGAAACTTATTATCTTTAGGTACTACACACACATTCCAAAAACACAACTGTCTTATGATCAAGTCAAAATTTTGGTTTTTTCTTTTTCTTTTCTTTTTTTGGGGGGAGGTGGAGTGGGGTGGGAGCAGATGTCTAGGTCAGATATACCTATCTAGTTTTTAAAAGTAGCTCCTGAGTATCCAAATATTAGCTACCCAGTTCAAATGTTTATTCCTAGACTGGCTTCCCTGCATATTCAGCATGTTTCTTGGGCTTCATGTCCCAGAGTTAGTCAATATGAATTCAAAGAAGGGAAATTCACTTTAATCTTAGCCTGAGCCAAATGTCAGCAAAGTAAATCCCTTACCTCCAAAAAAAAAAAAACAACCCCAAAAAACTCACCAAGCAATCCAAAGAGAAATTACTTTGAGGGTCCCCCCTCCACTATGATGGAAAAATGACCATCAACTCACTCACACTATTGATGAGCACAGCTAATGCAAGAATCCAAATTCCATTCTCATTTTGTTAAAGCAAGCAGAGTCAGGAGTGGTAAAGGTTTTTGGATCCAGATGCTAAAGTTTTCCTTCTTTGGGTCAAAAGGAAGAGCTCAGGAAGTAATGAATAACAAGCTGTGCAGAGGAAACCTCAGTAGATGATGTATGGATGGCTGTTGTTTCCATTCAAGAGAATTAATTAATGCAACACTGTTGAAGTCTTAGCACTTATGCCTGCTCATGTGAGACAACATAGCTGGGAGCTGGTTGCCAGGGTGGAAAGAAGGCAGGGAAAGGGACCACATATCAGGAGGCAGTAAGCCATAGTGCTCAAGGACAAACTCAAATTCTATTTGTGGAAATTCCTTTGCAAGATGTGAATGACAGAATCAAGGAGAAATACAACTGTACCTGAAGATTTCTGTAAACTGGAGGAGGCCTAGAAAAATAGGAGAGATGCAAACTAATTAATTCACAATGTTAATTGTCAAGGCATTTCTAGGCTTGCAGTTTACAGAAAAAATTCTTGGAGATGACAGACTGACAAGAAAAGCATGAGGTACTAGATACAATCACACTCACTGGCAGGTAACTGACAGGCAAGATAGCACAAAAGTACCAACTGCCAAACTGCCATCCTTTGCCATCCTTCCTCCCCCTTATCAATCAATTAGTATGAAGTATAATTCATAAATCTTAGAACTTAGATTGGGGAGGGGGAACCTCAAGAGATAATCTGGTCTGGCTACCTGCTTGTAGGCAAGTAGGTAAGGTTCTCTATTTCCCAAATGAGGCAGTTGATGCCCAGAGGTTCACAGACCCATCTGAGGTCCGTTCTACCACAGCCCACATCCTGTCACTCAGTTGGTTATAGCCATGCTCACTTTGAAGGGACAGTACAGGAAAGTAAGATGTGTAGTCAAGCTATTTAACCTAAAGTTTTAAAAAATAAAACTGAAGTATTCCATTCTTTGCCCCTCTACCTTTTGAGGTCTCTGTGGATTTCCGCTAATAGCCAAGAGCAACTCTGACTGCTTGGTCTTCCTCTCTCCAATCACCTTCATGCAGCCATCAGTATCAATCTGAAACAACTAAAGGCAGAACACATTAGTTAGTGTTTAAAAGAAGGGAAAAGATACTCTCCTGATCACCTATGACCTGGAAACTCAGGCCTGCCAAAACCTTTTCTGCCAAATGGCCAAAATAAATGATGTAGACCTACTAGGCTTCACATAACACTCACAATGCTCAAAATGGGCAGGATGTCAGTGGATGGGCATTTCAGTTTCAGACCTTCCTAAAATGCTTAAGGGGTCAGGGACTTAAATAAGTTCAAGTGAGACTACACAAGGTCCATAAGAATAATGCAAAAGTGAAAAGACTAACCAAGAGAATGGTATAGCAGGACAGTCCAGTTCTTCCAACAAAGATCTGAGAATGTCAGCCTGAGCAGTGATAATCTATGGAGAAACTAGTGGATTATCTTTCTAGCCCAAGGTCACAAATCTTACCACAGGCAAGTGGCCAGCGCAGGCACTATGGAAGAGGGGTGGGTTGGGATCACAAAATCAGACCCAGGAAGCAGAACAGAGCCCCAGCACTGTCTCTCTGGCCCTAGAGAGGAGTCCTGGATGCAGGGGATGAAGTGCTGCTTCTAGTCAGACTTTGGGTGCAGAAGATGGCCAAAGCACTGTCTCTTGAACCCAAGAAAGGAGATCTTGATGCCAGACCCTGAGAACAGAAGAGGGCCAAAAGGCTATTCCTTTGATGCAAGCAGAAGAACATAAGATGTGCGAAGGAAATTAAAAAAAAGAAAGGCAATGCCACTCCCACCAGAAGTCTGGAGAGCCTACCTTTAACACAAAACCCAAATCTGGGAAAAAAGTATAAAAGATGAGCTAACGAATCAAAACAAAAAAAGGGTAAGGTACTATTATGATGCCAGGAGGGATGGCCAAGAAACAAACCTAAAACAGTAACTTGAAAACACCTATAAGCAAAGTTTCAAAGAAAAACACAAAATAAAGAATTAAAAAATATTATAAATGAAACAAGACCTCTACAGGAAAAAATAGAAAAAATAAATAACTGTGGAAGGAAGACTTGGAAAGATAATTGCAAGACTTGGAAAGATAATTAACAGTTTTGCAAAAGAGGTATAAAACCTCACCCAAGTAACAGACTGCCTGAAAATTAGAATGTTCTAAAGAAAAGTTAATGCTCTATGAGATAACAAAAAAATATTAAAACAAAATCAAAGATTGAGAAAATAGAAGAAAACGTAAGGTATTTCATATAAAAAACAAGTGATCCGGAATTTAAGCATCATTGAATTATGAAAGTCATGATCAATAAGAGCCTAGACATTGTATTTCAAGAAATCATGAAAGAAAACTGCCTGGACGTATAAAAACAGGAGGATAAAGTGAACGTTCCAAAAGGTTACGGTACAGACCTACATCCAACAACTTACCACTTAAAATTGAATATAATGCTATGGAGGGCAGGGAGAACACAGACCTTAAACAATACAGAGAACAGCTGAGTATTACTGATGAAAAGACCAGAGCTGGGTAGAAATTTCAAATATGAATCAAGAAAAACCTAAGTGAGCCACTGGATAAGACTATGAGGATCAAGTGTCTGCATTCTAATAGATAAATGGAGATACATATATATCTTGAGGAACTGTAATGTCAGTAGGGGTCAGAGATGGAGTCAAGGAAATGGGAGTGGTTTTAATGACCTTAAAACAAGAAAGGAAAAGGAAGGAAAAAAGGATACATAAGAGGAAAAGGTAGAGGGAAAGACAGAGAAACTCACCTCCCATTATGAGGGTGTACAAGTACAAGTTTATACAAATGAGGAAGAGGTGGGGGGAGTAGATGACACTTGCAGCTCTCTTTCACTTAAACTTGCCAAAGGGAAATAGAACACACAAATACACAAAGAATCTGGATGTTTATACTATAAATATAAACAAGAGAGGAACAGGGAGAAGGGATAAGAAGGGAATAAGGGAGGAGTCATAAGCAAAACAAAATTTAACTCAGGGTTGGGGGAGAGATCATGAAAAGAGGTTTACATGACCAATGTGAGAATGTTTTGCTTGACTATACTTATTTGTTATACGTTTGGGGTTTTTTTGGTGGAGGATGAGAGGAGAAAAAAAGTGATGACTGAAAAGTTAATTAAAAAAAAATTTTTTTTAAAGCAAACAAACCTGTCTTGCATTTTGCCTTCACTTTTATACAAAGCGATACAAGATCCCTGAACTACTACGTCCCCTTCCTTTGTCTTCTTTTCCTCTTGTCTTTTGAGACTATGCCTTAGACCTGTCTGGGCTCCCTATAATAGGCCCTCCTTACTTGACAGCAGATTGAGAACTATAGAAATTGCTGGCCCTGCATTAAGGCATTAAATGGTAAGAGTGGTGGGAACTTTAAAATTTTCAACTATGCATCAGATCATTTTTAAAAGCGGCTTCGTTAGAGACCAGATTTAATGTAAACTTCAAAAGCCTATCAGAGCAAAGTTAACCTCGGCTTACCTGAATAAACAATGTAAACACAGGTGTACTTGTCAGATGAATAGTCTGCAACTTTGTCATGATGGCTTCTGCTGTGAAAAAGAAAAGTCCAATGTAAAAAATAACTCGACATAAAGCCTCTCTTCCTCAATAATCTCTAGGGGCTCCTTGGCTTGTAAACTAAGGCAGGAGGTTCAAATTACGATTGAGAAGGAGGGAGATGAACAGTGCTCAAGTCCTGAGACTGATGGGACCAAGAATCACCAAACTGCGGACCTGACACAGTCATTCACATCTCCTGAAGATTTCAACTCCTGCTCCCCACCGAGTTGAGATCACCAAGGGAGGCAGAGGTGAGGAAAGGGAATATTAGACCCCTAAATTAAGATAAGACACTGTCAATCATCATTAATTTTTTTCTAATATAAGTTAATGGAGAAAATGACATGCAAATACCACTCTTTAAGGATTCTTTTCTTATCAACACATTATTATGCATATGCCAGGTACAGGAGACACAAAGACTAAGACAAAGCATCCTTGAGGAAGTTAATTCCAGTTGAAACAATCACTGACAGGCCCCACTTCTGAGATACTCATTTTATATTTTTAAAAAATAAACTGACTACTACATTAAGCAGCACCCTCAGAACACTGTGTCTACTTCATCCCAGTCCCTGCAGCCATCATCCAGAGAATCAACCTACATCAATCAACTATGGCAACAGCTCCTACAAAGGCTGTAGCTACTGCATCCTCACCAGCCACGGGGACTGAAGGCCTGGAAAAGAAAGCTCTCATGATCAAAGTTCTTGGCTTTGTCAAAGGCAAACATCACAAAGGAAGGTTTTTATCAGTGGAAATATAACATGAGAGAAGGGGCCTTCTGATGTGCTTCACTGCTACACTTCAAGGACCACAGGGCCCTTCCACTAGACTGGCAGCTGAAGCTTTGTTTGCTGTGTCCCCCTCCTGGACCAATCACAATGTCCAAGGACATTGTCCTTGCATTACTATTTATTCCTCAGTGCTCAGCTCAGTACTCTGCACCTAAGTGGTTACTAAATGTTTTTTCTTTTACTTTTTCAGGCATGCATACAGTACAAAACAAGATCACAGGCTTTAGAGCCAATGAGGATATTCAAATATTTGAAAAACTGTACTGTCTTCTCTAAGCTCCCATTCCAGCAAAATAGGATGCACAAAGAACCAGCCTTTTAGTCTGAGGATACCTTTGAGGGCATTAAGTCCAGTCTCCCACATAGTGCAGGAAATATTCTATATGAGCATATCTGGGAGCTGGTTTAGTTAGATTCTTTTTTTCAATCCTCCTAGTGACTGGAACTTCTACTGCACACTTGTTAATTCACAAGGGAGTTTGCTCTACTTTTGGACAGTTAAGTTTCTTCCTTATATTGAGCTAAAATCTGCTTCTCAGGGTCTTCTACCCACTGGTACTATTTTCTATATCACCATACAATTTTCCTCTCTTGCAGTCTAAATATATCCAATTTCACCTACTTACTAGCTGTTTTATGTTAGGTCAGTCACTTAACATCTCTGGGATTCACTTCCCTATCTCTAAAATGAAAAGCTTTTACTAGATCAGCAGTTCTTAAACTTTTAAGTCTCAGGACCCCTTCACACTTTTTGTATTTTTTAGAGTGGGGAAGGCAAGGTAACTGGGGTTCAGTGAGTCACCCAACATCATACAGCTAGTAAGTGTCAAACATTTGTGACTATATTTGAACTCAGGTCCTCCTGACTCCAGGGCTGGTGCTCTATTCACTGCACCACCTAGCTGCTCTGATTTTATGCATAATCACTATTCTGGTCACCCAGGAATTTAATTTGTTTTTTCCTCTTTCACGTTTTGGGGTTTTCTAAAAAACGTATGTTCTCTCAAAAATAGTTATCTCCTCAGATCACCTAATTCAGAATTCTCTCATTTCTGTAAGTACAAATCCAAAAAATATGTCTATTTGACCCCATCTATTCCTCTTGCCCTGGACACAAGGCCTAGAGAAGGAAACCCTTGACTGCCCCCTGCTCCCTTACCCCTATGTGGTACCTCGAGTCTGCACTGTTACAGCCTTCCTGGAATTCCAACAACGAATGGCGATATCCCCCACCCAGGGAGCCACAGCCATCAAGAGCTTTCGGTCCAATCTCCTCTTCTGTATGCTGATCTTCTGTTGTCGCTGTCTATTCAGAAAAGTTTTGTGCCATACCTGCACCACATTTTCTTTGGCCATTCCATCATCAATTTTGGATACCAGAGATGAGGTGAATAGATGGGTCTCCTTCAGCCTCTCTTTCTACGAAGCAGGAAATGGGGGGAAGGTGGTCTTAGATTATCTTACAATACCTCAGCATTCCTTGCAAGTAGTCTTTGGACACATACAATGTAAGACATTCCCCCAAACCTCTAGTGTGACTCTTTCATCTGGGCTAAGTTCCAAATATAGGCTTGAGTCAAAGTTAGAAGAATCAGGTGGGGAATTGGTTCCTACTTTACTCTGTCCACCCCCAATTTGGTCAGTAGACCTGTAGCCATCTACTCTTAGCAGCCAGAAACAGAGCCCTGGCCAGAACAAAGAAAATGGTATTGATGAGAAATGCTGGGGTCAGAGGAGAGATAACAGCCTGTGACAGAACATGCGCCTCTAGGGCCAGGTGATGGTGGTGGTGGTTGTTATCCAAAAGACACTTTCTACTCCCAATTCCTGCTCTCCTCATCCCTTTACCTATTATATCACAAAGCAGTCTTACTGCCCACTCAATCCTTCTTATATATATATAAATGGGAAATCCCTGGGAAAGAATATGTCCAAGCATAGGATAGATTCAAAATGGAAGAAAGTCTTTAAAGGACACTCAAAAGGAGGCAAAGCAATGAAGCCAACATAGGTTGTATATTCTTTGTCACAGAAAAAAGGATGAAGCTGGTAGAAACTGAGCAATATGAGGATTAGATGTCCATAGGAAAAGAAAAATAAAATCAAATTGCACAAGATGCCTCACCAGTTTCTGGTATTCCAAACAGGTATTGATCCTTATCACCCTCTTCACATCATTCGGGGTCATTTTCAGGACATGCTTTCCCACTGTGGAGGCCTGGTCCATAATGCAAATGAACATGATGAGGAGAAAAAAACAGCAGCTAGTTCTATTTACCAACTGTGGAAAAATCCTTCACTCACTGTATTGCAATGAATACGTTTTTCTTCCCAGAAAGGTAAGACTTTCCCACGTACTACTGTACTATGTATGTAAAATCTGCATTATTTCTGAAGTTTGTACTCCATACCCATGAGAATACACTGGCTACATTCTCTACCAAACTACAAAAAGAATATCAGATTCAGTAAATACTGAGTCTAAACTCAAGGGTCAGTAACTGTAAAGGAATATGGAAAGCCCTTTCTCACTTCTATATATGTTGAAATGTCTCGTTTTAGATGGTATACACTGCTACATCTGAAGGCTGGTCAAATGGCTTACCTCTTCTAATCCTTCATGTGGCTTCTCCAGACCAGCATCAGCTGAATGTGTGTACTCAGTGTCCACAGGGACAGTGCTGTGGTCCAAAGCGTTCTTGTCCCAGTCAGGGTCCCTTCTCATCGCCACTGCTACTTCTGGAATTGCCTCACTGCCTTCTCTGGAGGTTACTCTAGAGGACACAGATGCGTTGGAAAGGCAGGGGCAAGCAGTAGAGGGTGGAGAAAAGCCCCCTCCTGGAATCTTCCACAGCATAGCATGACTTTGTCTGGTGGGGACCCACATGTCTATGCTGGGCACTGTGTACTGGCACACAGCTGGTGCCCTTTTAGCATCTCTCTCCTTCTTCAGATCATTATGCCACTCCAGTTCAGCATCCTCACTGCTGCTGCTGCTGCTGCTGCTAGAGGAGCTGGAGCTGTATTTCTTCCGGAACTTTTGCCGTTTTCGGGGCTTCTTTTTCTGTGGGGAAGAAAAAAATTAGCTCCTACCTTTTTCCAGTCTCTATTCCTCCCTCATTTCCTAAGAAATAACAGTAAAGCCCAATTCCACAAATGGCTCTAACAAAAGGGGACTTCAAGGAGTGAAGGATCTCCTCAGAGGAGACTCCATCAGGCGTGGCTCTGGACAAAGCAGCAATGTCAGTGCTATGCTACTTGGAGGCTTGACAGCACATCACAACTCAAAGGCAAGCTCAAAGTCCCAAAGGGGTTTTGTTCTATGCAAAGACCCTTTTGCTTATGAATCAGCAGAGTTAAGAAGCCTTATCTCCACAAGGAAAAGCTCCTAGACTAAAGATTCTCCTCAGTGTCTTCCTAGTCCGAGGTCCCTTCTATCTCTAAAGGCAATAGACTTCTTTGTCAGGTGATGTGCTCCTAGGTCGTGGCAAAGGAAGACATTTATTTAAACAAACAACTACCACACCTTACCCTAATCAAGGCTTTCCATTTGCTCAGACATTGGGAGCCTGTGCGATGAGGCAACTCAGAGGCTATCTTTGCCCAGTGACCTAAGGACATCAAAGAAAGCAAAAGAGAAAAATCTTTCTTGAGGGCCTGGGGTTTACAGACCAGAGCAAAAAAAAAAATCTATACTTGAAGTGTAACTTTCTAGTAAGTGGTTTTATGCTTTCTGAAACATTAGATTTCACCCTTTACCCAAGTTATGGCAATTAAAGAATTAGGGAGAGGAAAACAACTCCCTACATCACTAATGAATTTCATTTGTAGCCTAGAAGTGGCTTCTGTCCACCTGCAGCAACCAGTATTTCAAATCTAGGATTCCCCACCTCTTTCCCAAGACAACCCTCCCAGGAAATCATAAGGTAGGAAAGCAAGGACTGTGTCTATGTTTATCTCTGTATCCCTTAGTGAATAACACAAAGCTTACAGAAAGCAGAATCTGATTAATTTAACTGACAATTTGAAATGACATGCTTAACAGCTGAACTACCATCCTCTAATAGGAAATGAGAACTTTAGCACATAAAATGAAAAACAGGACATGCTGCAGACTGAGATACACTTCTCTATTCAAAGCAGTGTCACTACTATAACTTTTTCCAACTTTTTAATGCAAATGGGAATGAATTCAAACTTGTTAGACAATGAAAGAATACACGAGCACTAACTTACCAGCACCATATTTTTCTATTAATTCAATTAACTTTTTTTCTTCCTTTTCATTCCACCTTCCTTTCTTTAAGCTAAAATGTAATCTTCTTAGATATCTAAAAGTAAAAAACAGATAATGGCCATTTCAGAAGCTAAGACAGCTGTTTGCTCCTGTTCCCCATTTTCTATAAGCTTATGATGTCTTAAAGGAGCACAAGTTCTATTCTCTTCCTTTATTTTCTCTTACGATTATATTTTTCTTTCATGCATTACTCTTAGTTATAATTTCTTCACTAAAAATCTAGACTCCAGGAAAGAAGACCTACCACAAGCAATCTTTTTAAAGTACTGCCACAGCAAAGGGAACAAATTTCCATGACACATCTACATTCTCTCATCCTGCATGTGATCAGCAGCATATATGAGAAAATTTGATGAGTCAAGCATTCAACTCTTAGGATGGGTTTAAGGTTGCAATTTGGGGCAAGGGAGAAAAATTAACTAGAATATAAAGTAAACCCATGACCATCACTAGTATCATGTTCCAAGCAACTGTTATAGTCTAAAAAGAGATTCATTTGTAAGAACAAGACAAAAACTACATTCTGCTCTCTGAAACAGGCTTATTTCCTTTTCAAATACAATTAGAGGGTAGTCTTTGAGAGACGGCTTAAAAAACTATATCTGATTATATGAGGTATTCAGATTTCTTTTTCTTTTTATTTATTCCATAAGCATTTAAGCCAGTCAAGAAACACCAGGTACCTATTATGTGCCAGTCACTGTGTTAAGCACTGGGGATATGAAAACAGGCAAAAGACAGTCCCTGCCCTCAAGGAATTTTCAGTCTAATGGAGGGGGCAACAAGCAAATAAATATATACAGGATGTATATAGCTACGTAAAGAATAAACAGAAAATAATTAAAAGAGGGGAAGTATTAGAATTAAGAGGATTAGGAAAGGCTCCCTATAGAAAACATAATTTTAGTGGGGGTCTAAAGGAAGCCAGGAAAGCCAAGAGGCAGATACAAGAAAAGAAAGAGTGTACCAGGAAGGAAAGATAGCCAGAGAAAATATCTAGAACCAAAAGATGGGAGTGTCTTGTTCATGGGAAAAGCAAAGAAGCCAGTGTCACTGCATTGCAGAGCATGTGGGAGGTCTAAGGTCTAAGAACTGGTTCTAGATTAAAAACGGCTTTAAATGTCAAATGGAACACTTTGTGTCAGTCAGTGGATTTCACAGAATGGGAAAGGGGGAGGGGGGCTGAAGGATAAAGACAGAGGGAGGGAGAAAGAGAGAAAGAAAGAGACAGAGACATGAACAGACTTGCACTTTAGGAGAATCACTTTGGCAGCTGAACGGAAGATGAATTGGTGTAATGGTAATTACTTTAAATCTGAAGACCCTTTCTTGTTATGTTAAGTAAGCAGGTACTTAGTGTGAGAGTGAGGAATCCAGGACAATACCTAGGCTGTGAGTCTAAAAGACTGGGAGAATGTACTGCCCTCAACTGTAGTAGGGAAGTCAGAAAGTGGTAAGGTAAGGTTAGGAAGAAAGAAAACTGAGTTCTGTTTTGGATATGCCAAGTTTAAGATGTCTGCTGGATAGCCAATCCAATTTGTCTGAAAAGAAATTGGAAATGCAAAACTGGAGTTCAGCACTATAATCACAGTATAAGGGGAAAAAGACTCAAGAAAAGAGGACAGTGCAGAGTTGAATTGTTTCACTAAGGGGTTAAAAGAGGAAAAAGAGGCAAGAGTAGGTATGGCAGGGAAGAAAGGAAGAATCAAGGTGTGAATGAAGAGTAGGGTTTAGTAAGGTAAAGTAGTGGGAGAGATGAAAAGTCCATAGATTATGGTCAGATAAAGACATTTTGGAATTCTTGAACATGGAGATAGCATATTTGTGGATGATAGCAAGACCAAGGGTATAACCATCATTGCATGTTGCTGAGATGAGGTGGAGATCATGGAAAGTAATTGAGGCTGAGGAATTGAATGGTGAGAGTATTTGAGGGGCACTTAATACATATTGCTGAAGTGCCCAGGTGTGAGAACTAGAGTTGAGGAGAGAAGAGCTGTGAGTTAGGTACCAAACTCATTGAGGAAGGAAGGGGAGTGACTTGGGGGTCCAAAGACAACAGTTCCCAGCACCTACTATGTGCCAAGTATTACATTTAGAGCCAGAGATACTAAGACAAATATACCAAGGAGTTTACATCCATTTTATTGTGGGTGGAGAGGGGCAGGAAACATATACATAGAAAATTAAGTAAAACATATACAAATTAGTTACTAGGAAGTGATCACTAGTAAATGAAAGAGAACAAATAAGGCTGAGCTGAGGTTTGAAGGAATCTAGGTATTCTAAAAGAGGAAAGTGTATATTCTAGGCAGGGTGGGGGCAGCCTGTGCAAAAACATGAAGATGAAAGATGCAGTGTTGTATACTGGGAGTAGCAAATAGGCTAGTTTGGAACACATTGTATGATGATGAAGAGTAATGCCAATCAGCCTGGAATGGACATATGTCACATCAAATTTCTAAGGACTGGTCAAAGGGAAAGAAGACCATCAACAACTTAGGTTTAAAAAGTTAACTCCTTTGGAAAAACTTAAAGCAGTTTCAGATACATCATCTCATTTGCTCTAACTATGGAGAAAGCATAATGAGAATGGGAATTTGAAGATCTTCCAGGCCTCTTACTAGACCTAGAGGGAGTTTGAAGACCTGCCACGCTTTGAAAGTAAACTTTGCCCCCAGTAGGCTGAACGTAGTCATGTGGAGCCTATAGTGGGAAGAGTTTGCTGAAGGGAAGCAGAGCCCACAGAAAGCTGGTCAGAGCTAGCCAGATGGTGGGGGAGAGAGGAAACTCAGGCAAAGAGACAGAGAGGTTTATGAGTAAATGTTGATCTTGTATTGGTTTGTGGGAAGGCTGAAGGATGCTGTGGCTCTCAGCATTATTATGGCTTCGGAATATCTTTGGTACTGATGGAATTGGCTTACTGGTTTGGGGATTAGGTTTTTTAGTGTTTAAATAAATACTTCAGTTTTGTCCTCTATCTGGAGAGTTTGGTATATTTTGTGACTGAACATCATGTGATACTTATAGTCATAGGCCTTATCATGATCATGGGCACTGTAAATATTGCATTGGCACTAAAGAGAGCAAGCCATGGTTACCCAGTTTTCATGTGGGAAAATATAGGAGAGATAGCTGGTCCAGTTTTATTGTGCTCAATGCTGAGACTATACTGCCAAGTTAGCTTGAAATACTCTTCTCAATCCAATTAAGAACAGCACACTTTGCCCAAAAAACATCCCATCAAGAAATGAATTCTAAAGTCACCTCTCCAGACAGTCTGTGACCTAAGCCAAGGAGGTTGGTGAGACCAAAAGCTGTCCCTTAGTTGGCTCTATATCTAGTTCCAAGGACGCAAGTTAAAAGAAAATAAATAACAATGGCTACCTTTAGAAATGCCATATGACCAACTTTTCACGTGGACTAATGGGTACACAAAACTTCTAATGGCAGCCATCTTTCCTTAACTCTATCAAGAAATCACTTTGCTACAAACAACTACAGGCCCTCTACTTCACATTGGCTAAAGCTTCCTACTCTCTTGAAACATTTTTAAATGAACCAACAACAGGTGGACTGAATTTGCTACAGAGCTCAGTCCAACTCACCGATCTCGACACTGGGCATCACTCCTACCTGGCACCTCTTCTCGAATTTTAAACCAATCACGTTCTCCATATTTGGCAACAGCTTGGAGTAATTTCTGTGAACAGGAATACACAAGTCAAAAAGCAAACGCCCAATTTGCCTACATTCAGTTTTCAGATCAATGGAAAGTGGTTTAGAAAAGGCCTCAAAAGCCAGAAACAGCAGCAAAGACAGAATTAACTACTTAAATGAATGGTATCAAACTCTAATAGAAACAGGGGCCACTTAATCATATACCAGGAGGGGCGGCAAGGTGGTGCCATGAATAGAGCACCAGCCCTGGACAACCTGAGTTCAAATTCAGTCTCCGACCTTAACATAAAAACTAGCTGTGTGACCTTGGGCAAGTCACAACCCCAATTGCCCTCCAAAAAGAAAACAAACAAACCATATACCAGGATCTCTGCACACACTGGCTTAGAAAATCACATATTAACATTATCTATATTTTACTGTACTGCTATTTATTTTGTTAAATATATCTCAATTACATTTTAATCTGGTTTAGGTTGCACTCAAGAATGTTGTGAGCTACATATGGCCCAAGGGCAATGTTTTTGACACCTCTGACTTAGCATAACTTCATGGAGAACTAAGCATGACTATATGGAGAATAAAGCTTTGACACACAAGTCCCAAGGCATCATGGATGGAATCAGCATACTGGCCTAAATGATTATTTTTTGTACAAAATGCACACATGTATAGCTGAAATATAAAGAGGTGATGGGTCTAGAGAATAGAACATAAAGTATGGGCAAGCTTACAGCATCTTCTTCTGGGGTCCAAAATCCTTTTTTCAAACTGGGATTTAGGCTTTTGGTCCAACGATAGATCAGCTGCATTGAGTCTCTACCCTCCATATAGTAGACAACTAGGAAACAAGAGCCTTTTGGAATAAATTCTGAAAAATATATTTCTAGACTCACAGCTAAATGCAATTATCATGACTTATTAAAATATGTAACTTATATATTCACATTTTTCATTTATTCATTCACACAACAAATGTCTCAAAAATGTATGTCATTTATATACTTCTCATCAGAACTCCATTAGTAAAAGAATAATACTCACAAGGAACATTTTATGTCAAATAAATCAGACTATGTCAGGATACAACAGTTAAGACTCTATGAACCCAATGCCCTCTAACCATAGACATTCTACAGCAGAGTGCTACCTTGAGAAGTAGAATGGGAGGACCTGAGAAGTAACAGACTTACTTTTCCGATACGGGATGTGGCTTCCAACTCTCATTTCCTCAACTAGTTGTGTGAGCATGTGGTCTTCTTCTTTTGTCCATTCCTTTCGCTTGAAGTCTTTGTTATACTGTTGGTACATCTGTAGACACTGGAAGGCACTTCGGTTGGTCTTTTGAAGGAACCCAAATAGAAAATCAAGAGGAAATTATAAGTTTAAGAAGAAAGAATATATAGCACACCCCACTTAAATTGCCTGCACCAATTCTCAAGAGTCCTTAACACTAAGTTTGGTGTGACTGACATGGCAGTTGTATGAGGAGAGAGGACTAAGCAAAAGAACAATAATTAACTATATCCAGTTGCATAGAAATGGTGAACAACTTCCTGAGAAGTCATACAGCGACTTCTATGCATCAAATCATACTTAATCAGAGACTGCCATTTTAAAACTGGAGATGTATTCCTAGGGGGAAAAAATGCTGTGCCTAAGAATTGAGTTGGGGGGAAGGGGAAAAGGAGGGAACCATAAAAAAATTTAAGAATGTAGCATATTTTAAGTTGCCATCTAGGAAAAAGTTTTCTGATGCCTCCTTGTGGTATGGAAGTAATGCTGGGTTTTTGAAAACTGGCCAGAAGAGGGCACAAGGTCTGATGGCTTCTACCAAGCTTTGAGTATGGTCCTAGTAACAGACTGAGAAGTAGAACAAGCACAGAGCCTTATTACCAGGAGGGTGACAGCTATTTTGGCTGTGTTAACTTTTGAAATTTGGAAAATATTAATATTCAATAGGTTACAAAAGACCAATACCATACCACAAATGAAAAGAAAAGAAACCTTAACACTTTTAAGCCTAAAACTAGAAGAGATGAGATACCCACGATGTATGTCACATGACCCTTTAAAAGCAATCTAAAACTATTTCTTTCCAAGGTAAATAATCTCAGGCTTTTAGATGATACCAGGAGCTCCTTAATCTCCTTATCTAATTTGTTTAATAGCCCCAGTGTCTGATACCTAGCAGTTATAAGCCCCTTGAAGGTGTGTTAGATACCCCTTTGTACGTTATTTGTCCTACCTTCTGGATTTGGGCCTTTCTGTTTCAGTTGTAATTTCCATTTTTGTAGTCTGTGTGCACCAGAATGCAATTATAATGAATTAGTTTTTAACTAATCTGATAAATCAATGTAAAAATGATTTATATCCATCAGATGCCAATAAAAGGATACTTTCTTAAAATTACTTGCGAACTTCTGCATGCCTTTCCTTTTAGTAAGTAATTAATCTTCAATGCAAAGAATTTTTCTGCCCCTACATACCTCTGTACAGACCTTAAGAATTTTAAGGAACACCTAACATTATTTATGGCTACATTTTTTTTTTTGGCAAACCTTCCAATCAGAGAACAATGTGTGTGTCTAAGTTTATGGAGCTTATTGCAATTTTTACAGGTACAATACTCATAGTACTCCTTATCAACTTCATGTTATGAGTGTTGAAAATAGATTCTCTAAGCTCTTCGAATAAGAGAAATTAACAACCCATTCATTTATACTGAGCTACTATTCTTCCTACTATAAGCTTTTACTTATTCCTACTACCTAACAACATTTGGAATCTTGTACTTATTCACATATTTAATACAAACTCCTCTGCTTAGCATCTGCAGCACCCCCTCAGTCTGGCTCCAGTCTCTAGCTTCCAGACTAATCATACAATATGATACTTCCCAAGTACTCTATGCTTTCACCAAGCTAGTTAATTGCTATTTCTTTTATGTGACATTCCATTATCTCCAACATCAATGTCTCTGCACGTTGGGAACGTGCTTTCTCATTTTCATCTCTTGGAACCCCGAGTTCCCTTCAGGAGGTCCTTACTAGTTCTCATTAGTCTCACCCTCCAACCTCTTGCCAAAATCATTTATTTATTTTCTATATTTACATGTACTTATATTTATATATGTGTTTATATTGCTTATATGTTAACATGTAGTATAGCTACAGTAGATCATAAGCTTCTTAAGGGCAAAGACTCTCTCATTTTTGTATCTGTATTCCTAGTACTTGATCTAATAAATGCTTACTGATTTACTGAAAAATAATATGGTAGCTAAATCAACACAATCTCTCCACCTGTGTTTCACTTCTAAGTGTAGAAAACTCCTTGACTACTAGAGAAAAAGATTACTCCTACACACTAACTTTAAACCTACCAGTTCATGACTATCAGCTGAACATTTCACAGCCAAACTGCCCTTAACTCAAAGCAATTCTGCTGCCCTCTAGCAGTAAAAATATAAACTGCTGGAGTCAAAGTTTCCCAGAAGAAACCCATCTCTCCTCATGAAAATAGGGATTTAAGCAGCTGGAAATAGGAAAGGGAAGTTTGCAAACTGGAAATGAGTCTCCCCCCAACACCCTAGCAAATTTGTTAAAAGATCAAGTAATCTGGGCTGTTTCAGGTTTGACACGGAAGTTAAATGTTCCTATTGCTTCATTTTGTAGATGTATAGAACCAAGAGCCATTTATCTAAATTTTTTAAAATATTCTTCTCCAGATAACAAATATTAAGCTCCATCTTGCCTAAGGGCCACAGCTGTGATGAACAAAGTGAGAACTTCCAGATAAGAGAATAATTTCCATGGAACCAAAGGACTGATGGGTCTTTGTATTTGTTTTTTCTTTCCTGTGACTCCAAATAGCACATGGTTCTAACCCTGTAATGACTGACTCCCTGAGGATCACAAATTTTTAAGGTAAGGAAGTCATTGTAACATTCTCTGATGCTGCACTTAGTATTCTGCACAATTTTTAGCATGAAATCTCTTCCTAACATTTAATCTGAATCATACTGGTGCAATTTTAGGCCATTGCCTTTTCTTCTGTCCCTCATGGACAAGAGCTTCCTGGGTGATTGCATTTCAAGAACAGAAGAAATAACTAAGGCAGAGTAGCTAGTCTCAGGCAGCATTATAGAAATCATTCAAAGACAAAGGATTCTTTCCAGGACGATAAGGCTCTGTGCTTGCGTGGACAGCATCTAACATTGAAGGCTAGCTAACATGCTGAAGATATTTCTCACATTCAAAGCACAATGCTGGCTTTAGCGATTTGGAATCATGCCCATGTAGTAAATAAACTGTGACTACCCTTTAATCTACCTATATGACTATATATCCCACAGAAATCAAAGAAAGAGGAAAAGGGCCCAGATCCTTAAAAATATTTACAAGTAGCTCTTTCTGTAGTAACAAAGAACTAGAAACCAAGGTGATGCCCATCAACTGGAAAACAACTAGATATTATGGTATATAAATGACCACACAAAGACCATGATTCTAGAGAACTGATGAAGAACCATGCTATGTACTTCTCAAGAGAGAGGTGACAGACTCAGGATGTTGAACAAGACATTTAAAAAAATATTTACTATATTTATGCTGGATATATTTTAAAATATTTTTTGTCCTTTCTTTGTATCCCAAGCACTTGGCACAGGGCCTTGCACACAGTAGGTGCTTAATAAATACTAGTTTACTTACTGACTGGACATGGCAAATGTGAAAACCTGTTTTGCATGACTATAAATATTTTGCTATTAAAGAGTTTTTCCCTGTAATGATGAGAAGGGTGGAAGCAAGAGATAATTATTTTTGTTAATTGAAAAAAATAACAGTTAAGTTTAAAAAAAACCCCTCTGGCTTTAAGAAAAAAAAATTAAGAGCATACATTTTCCCTGAGGACAAAGTGACACGTGCTCTGTTGTCAGTGTCTGGGAGCAGAGTGAAGAGAACACCATATGTACTACCCCCATATAACTATGCCAGCTTTGGGGAAATTTTCCTATTCCAATGCAAGGTTGTTATCTTATTAACCTGGAAGACAGAGCAAGTAAGGAATACAGTAAAAGGTCAGCAATACAACAGAAAATTTCCTTCCCCCTAATGACCAGCTTTCTAAACTCTCCAGAAGTAACAATGGCAGCCTGGTCTGCTAGGACCACGATGTCAAGGACTCACCCCCAGCTCTGCTGCGATCTTCTGCCACTCCAAGTAATTGTACTTTGCTGCAATCTCTTGAAGACGTTTGGTCTCTTCCTCAGCCCATGCTTGCTTGTTGATGCTTGGGTGTTCACAGTTCTGCCAGAATTTCCTAATCTCATCAGCACTTCGGCTGCCTTCAAACTGCACCAAAACAGAAAGACTATTTGTATAACATGGCCAAATTAATCTTTATGCCTTTAACACATTCACACTTGTGCACATAGTACCTGGAATAATAAAAAGAGGGTCAACGTGGACACAGTTTTCCTTTTTTTCAGAGGACTACAACCCCAGTCTTCTGCATGGTATTAATAAATAGAGGTATCTGTTGCAGATTTAATCACTATGTAAATTGTTTAGCTTAGCACAGAGAAAAACTGAGATTGCATTTCAACAACACAGAAAAAAAAATGTGATTCTTTATAGTTATTTAATAAATGCATGTTATGGGTAAAGAAAGAGACTAGGTAAAAGGCCAGAACTAAATAGACAATCTGACCTTCAAACACAAAATTCAAGGGAAGCATAAAAAGGTAAACATGAGAATCATAAGGTACTCAATAAGGTTATTGTGTACCATATGGTACCAATGGTACCATAACATGTGTACCATTCTATATGGGAAGATGGCACATGCATCTTCTAAGAACTTTATCATTATTAGGACAGTCAGAAAGAGTCTATGTAGAAAGAGGGTGTAGGAGTCAGTCAATTATGTTGAGATGATGTAAAAAAAAAAGGGTGAGAAAGAGGGATGCCCTTGGAAGGGGAAGGAAGAGGAAGAATGGGGAAAATTACCTCACATAAAAGAGACACACAAGGAATAGCTTTTACAGTGTAAGGGAAAATGGGAGGGGAAGAGGGCAGGAAATGGTTGAACTTCACTCACATCTAAAATGATTCAAAAAGGGAAAATACAGATACACACTCATAATAAGACTCATTTTCCTGAGTTCAAATCTGGCCTTAGACTAGCTCCATGACCTTGGGTAAGTCACTTAACTCTGTTTGACTCAGTTCATCTGTAAAATGAGCTGGAGAAAGAAATGGCAAAACACTAACAGTATCTCCATCAAGAAAAACCCAAATGGGGTCACAAAAAGTAGGACATAACTGAAAAAAAAAAAAAAAAGGAGATATGTTTTGAATGATCTCACAAGGAAAATAAAAAACAAACTGTTTTGCCGTCTCAAGGAGGAGGGAAGGTTAGAGAAAAAAATTTGAAACTCAAAATTTTAAAAAAACAATTATTCACATATTTTTTTACATGTAATAGGGAAATATTTAATCAAACTAAAAAAATTTTTTAAAAGAGAGACTAGGCAAAGGAAGATGTCACCACACTACTGAAAAAAAAATTCAAAGCTCATGTTCTAGCGACATTGGGTCAGGACTATCAGACATGCAAATAAAAAACAGCATATTTTAATAATCTGAATCCACCAATAGCAAGACTGCCAAATTTCCCTAGTTTTCCATGACGCAATGCTATATTTGATCCTAGGGTGGCTTAAATTACACCATATCTACTCACATTAATGTTGGAGATCTTCTCCCAATCTCGCTCATCCAGTCTATCCCCCAACAAAGACTCTTCTGGTAGCTGACTAGAGCAGGGAACAATGGCAACATCATTAATTCTGGCTTATCTATTACTATTTACAGGTAAAGAAATGAAGTCATAGTAAAGTCTCATCTCACTTGATGTCCTCAATTTCCTTCTCAGTGTTCTTTATTTGCTTCTCCAAGATCTGCTTCTCCACCGAGTTACTGACTTTGTTAAGTTTTTGATTTAAGTATTCCAGCCTGTTGAAGAATTAGACAATATGATAAAGTGGGATTAAAATGAAGGCATTGACAAGCTATGTTGTAACCTCTCTGACAGAGGTTACTTCCTTATGCCACCATATGGTGCTTTTTGTGGAATCATGTGATCTCCAAGTTGGAAAGGATTTCACAGATCATTTAGTCCAGCTGTTCCCCAAGTTTGGCCCCCAAGACATTTTCAGGAGACCTGTGAGGTCAAAACTATTTTCATAGTAATACTAAGACGTTATTTGCTGATTAAACTATGCCTCCTTTTTCTAATATGAATCTGTGTGAGGACAGATTTTCTTTATACAGTTCAATCAAAATAACATACTGTTAGGAGACTGAATGCAAAAGCAAATATGTTAAATTTAGTTGTCTTCTGCTAAGTTAGATATTAGAGAGACTTGCAAAAGTATGTTAAACAATGCTACTCTTTTCATTAAAATTGTTTTCTTGTAAAAGTTTTTTATAAAAAAAGTGGTATTTATATTAACAAGTAATGGGTTTATTAGGTTTTTTAGATGAATTAAATATTTTTTAAAATTTATGAATTTTAATTTCTAATATGGTAGCTACAATAGATAAAACACATAAATGAAAGCTTTCTCGGGTCTTCAATATTTTTGAAAGGGTAAAGGGTTCTAAAGACCAAAAAGTTTGAGAATCACTAATCTAGTCTAACACATACTTGAAGCATGAATGACCTCCCCTATATCCACTAGCGTCTGTGTCCAAATGATTAAACAAGGTCATAGAGTTCTTCTAGGGGAAGTAAGAATAGGGCTACATTTTAAAAAATCTGCATCTGCTTGCTTAAGTAAACTATAATTTTCAATTCAAAACACCTAAGAGATGCCAAAATTAAGTCCCTTCCATTACCATATTTCAACAGTTAACTTTTGACTATTCTAAGTCACAAGAACTAACTGACAGGAAATATAAATTTGACATGAGGTGTAAATGTACTTGAAAGTGGGATGTCAGTCTTCCACACTGGACTTCAACTCCCAAACTAGACTGAAAAGACATCCATTTACCATTTTATTCTTCTGATTCCAAACTTCCAACAAAGGGTTGCATAGAGTAAAAACCAACACTTCTAACAATTGTTTAAATGCTACAGAATGCAGTCTTTGAGAGTTGGCTAAGCCTGTGTGCACAGGACCAAAGTATCAATCTAGTCATTCCAGCTGGTTTTTAACCATAACATGGCCTTTAGAGTGTGAGTCTATGATGTTAAACACGAGAATTTTTCCCTTTTCCCAAGCACTACAGTTACCTTACACTTAACTAATTTCCCATATTTACATTGATCACAAGCATTTCTTCAAAAGATTAGTTATAGCAAGTCATCCAAAACCATTATGGGATAAGAAATATGAATCAGATGAATAGCAAATTCCCTTGTGTCCTTTAGAGACCAGCAAAGGGATCAGATAAGATAAATTTAGACTCAGTGATCCAAAATTGGCTGAAAACTAAACAAATACCTTACTTTAATAACTTGGGTTGGAGCAAACGTTGCAGGTGGTCACTCATCACCGACTTTCTAAGTAAAGTCTTTTCCCAAGTTTTCCCTGGAAAAAAACAGCATTATGTGTCTGGGCAATGACTTTGAAAAAGGTGAGCTGAATAGGGAATAGGTTAGGAGATCCCGCCCCAGCCCTTTACCATTTATATAATTAGGCTAAAGTTTCAAAATTATGCTTAAAAAAAGAAAACAGAAATAATATACTACTTTATTTCTTCCAGGTCCTATCATAAATCCATTATTTCAAGGACTCTGGTAATTATAGGAGAGGCAGGAAGAGAATTTAGAGGTTAGTAAGAAATGTGACTATGTATCTAGGTGGTGCAGTGGATAGAGTGCTGGGCTCAGATACTGACTAGCTGAGTGACCCTGGGCAAGTCACTTAACCCTATTTGTCTCAGTTTCCTCATCTGCAAAACGAACTGGAGAAAGAAATAGCATTCAGTATCTTTGCCAAGAAAACATCAAATGGGAGTTCAAAGAGTTGGACACAACTGAAAAGGCAAGTCTATAACCACAGCGGCCTCCTGTGAGTGTCACAGCATCAATCAGCACAAGCCAAAGTTCCAAAGAAAAACTTCAAGGAAGAGAATTAGTAGCACTGGTCTACTGGTGAAAGTAAAGGCTAAACCTAGTTCAGTCCCCAAGTAACCCCAAGTTCTTACATTTGGTCACAATCAGTTCTTCAAAAGACTTAATGCCCTGTGTTGCCTTCTGCCGAGTATCTTCATTGGCTGGAGGTCCCTGTTGGAAAATACAGCACAGGTCAGTGCTAACCTAAGGAGTCAATACAGGAACAATTCAGGATCCCAAGCTAATAATGATCAGTTCCCCTTCATTTGAGATGTCACAGGAGATAACAGTAACTGCTTTTCTCAAAAGCAAACCTACAGTTTAATTTTCCCAAGCCAGTGGAGGTGCCTCCATTATTTAGTTCCACTTAAGTAACACAGAGCATTTGGAGTGGATTAGCTAAACCATCCCTACATAGCCCAACTAATTTATGGCTGCTTTTTATGAAACGATTGACTCATTACTAAGATTCCCTGAACTCCTATTCACTGGATGGGCACTACCTCACTCTAAGTGAGAAACTAAAAAGGTCTTAGCCTAAAAGGGACAGGATCTTCCATGGCATCCTGAGCCATCACCAGTCATCCTAATGAATATCTGGTCACTGGATCCAGATGGCACTGGAGGAGAAAGTGAGGCTGGTGACTTCGTACTCAAATCTTCATTCAAATCAAAGTCAACTGCAAGTCATGTCATCATTTCCCTGATGCCACGGTCCTTTTCAAAAACAAAGGACAAATACAACAACAAAGATTCCCAACTCCAGACAAGCCAATCACCACTGTAATTGGATTTTATAGGTAAAACATATTCCAGGCAAGTCATTCACAAACAGCAGGTTCTAAAATTGCATTAGCAATGAGAATACTTGGCTTCTAAGGTAACTTAAAACATGTATGTGTAACATTTTTAAGGTGAAATGAAGAGCTACACAGAATTTCAACATGCTCATTAATGGAGATGAATTAAAGGCTATCCACATACAATAATGTTACTAAAATAAAGAATTTATAAAATCCAAATTCTTTTCATGGCCACACAAAAGGCACAAGTCACTCACAATTCCTGTGACTTTATCCTTGAAGTATGGTTTCATAAAATGCCCCACAAATACATTTGAAGGGAGGCTCTTTCCATCTTTGGTCTTCCGGGTTTTGGAACCAGCCAGATCCCACCTGACTTCTTCCTGTGACATAGACATAGATGGAAATTGCTCAAAGTAGTTAATACAAAATCACTGGGACCAATCAAAACTGCTCTTGGGACGTTATAAGAAATTCAGCAGTCTTTATTTAGTACTTACTCCAGGCCAGGTACTGGGGATACAAATACAATGAAACAATTCATGCTTGTAAGAAGCTTACATTCTAACATGGGAGATAACAGTTACATAAATAAGTATATAGAAAAGTATAAGGTGACTGAATACAAATAAATAGAAAGCTCAATACAAAGTGGTTTGGGTGGGAGGACAGCACTGGCAGTTGAGATCAAGAGGGCTTAATTTGAAGGTAATACTTGAACTGAGCACTGAAGAGAAGGATTCAACAAGATAGTGGTGATGAGAGAGTTGCATTCCAGGAATGAAGATAGGAGATGGAATAGTGTGAAGGACAGAGAGGCCATTTTGGCTGGATTGCAGAGTGGATATAAGGAGACTAGACATGGTATTATAATGAGTGGGGTCAAGTTGTGAAGGGTTTTAATAGAGAAGTTTACAGTTGATCCTAGAGGAAATAGGAAGCCACTGGAATTTACTGAGGAAGGGAGGATAGGGTCAGAAAATCATTTTGGCAGTTGTGAAGAAGATGAACTGAAATGGGGAGAGATGTGAAGCAGTGTGATCAATCAGGAGACAGTTACAATAACCTAGGCAAGAGGTAATAAGGGGCTAAACTAAGGTGGTAACTATATGGGTATAGAGAAGGGGTGAGAACTGTCACGGAAACATGTCAGGGAAACAGAAACAGCAAGATTTGATAACTGAACGGATATGAGGAGGGGAAGTTAGGAATCAAAGAAAATGTCAAGATTATGAAGTGGGGAAAGGGAAGAATGGTGGTACCTTTGACACAAACAAGGAAGTGTAAAAGATTAAGTGGGTTTGGGCACAAAGGTAATGAGTTCTGTTCTGAACATGTGGTTTAAAAAAACCCAAAAGGTAACTAACTAACTGGTGATGCAGAACTGAGGCTTGGGAACAGATTGAGACTGGACAATTCTGACCATCACTGGCATGCAGAGATCTTTTTAAGCTACATGACTGGTACCGTCAAATACAACTGCACTGGCAAATATGGGAAAGACTGGAGAAGGTTTCACTTGGTTTAAAACTACCTGTAACATCAGGAATGCATCCACCTACCATCAGCAGCCATACCTGTTGTTCTTTATTCTGAGCCAGCAATACATCAATTTCTGCTATTTTTTCTTGAAGGACTTCTTGATACACCATGTTCAATTGCAAACAGGTCTCTGGGTCTTTGGGAAGGGCTTGGTCCTTTGAGTCATCATCTTCATCGCTTTCTCCCCAACTTTCATCCTCCTAATTAAAAGCAGAAAATCATGTGCAGGAAAATGAAATATATTCCTCCTCTGAACTCTCTAATCCCAATTTCTGACAAGCTCCTCTTCCTGAATCAAATTAATATCCTATCTTTCCTCTTGTGGTTACTTTTGTTAGTGGGATTTTACAGAGTCAGTCTTTAACCTGAGAATGACAAAACATCAGACCAGAGACAAAGTGCCAGTAATCAGGTAGCAGTTTAATTAATCATTTTCATTATGGGGAACAGATTTGCAAATTCGGAATTCTACTGATCAGAATTCCACCTTGCTAAAGTGAAGACAGAGATCACATACATAAATCACAAGTGGGAAGGAAGAAGGGAAGGTGGATCACAAACAATCCTTTCCCATGACAAGTCCCAAGTGGAAGACAATACAACAATTTTGGAGTCCTGTAGGAGCAACACTGCTCTAATTCTTGGGAGTCATTACTTGGTGGGTCACAGGACCAGAGTTCTATGACAGGAATAGGTTCTACAGGCTTTGATTCAATTCTCTTACGGTATTATACAGGTACAAGAATGAGAGCACTGTCAAGGTTTGATTATCATTTCAAGCTGCACAGTAAGTCTGGCTCACAAGAGAGGCAATTCTGAAAAACCTAACGTATTAGAATATTCTTTACACACATATCAACTCTTATAAAAGCCACAATTTCCTTCACTTTGTTTAACTATTTTATAGAGCAATGCCTTTAAGACATGCCTCATAGTGAATGTATTCAGCCTACACTTAAAGAATCACAGAATCTCAGAAATGGAAGTGACCTGACATGTCATCTAATTCAATCCCCACCCAACGCATGAATCCCTTCCATAATATATTTTATAAATGACCATCTAATTTCTATCAGAATACCTCTGTAATGCATCCTTCTCTCTAGGAAGTGACTATATTAATTTCAGTAGCTGTCACCACAGATTTAAAAATATTCTCATCACAGAAGGTCACCTAGTCCAACCTCTAACAGGTATACCAATCCAAATTTTAAATGGGCTAGATGTCAGAGACCTTAGTGTAGCATTCTAGCCTGAGAATAGCTATATTTTCTGGTTCCATGCTTATTATCACCTGTACCACAGGATGCCAAATACAAACTTGGAATTAGTTCACATACTGCTCAAATTTTAAAATAACACAAATTCAACTTAACAAGTTGTTGCGTGCATCTTTATAAATTGACCTCGGTTTCACAATAGATTAAACAAGAGATAACAAAATCACAGAAGTTGAAAAGTACTTCCCACTTCAGAAATGAATGGATATTTATAGAGACACAGGACACTTTGGCCATTCAGGGAAAACACTGGAGTCCTAAGCATTTTAAAGATGCTGACTTACTGAAATCTGAAGATTCTTTTTCCTATTTCGTTCACTCCATGATCTCTCAAAAACATTTACATATTTACAAATTCTCCCTCCCTGAAGATTCCTGACAAGCCCAAGCTGATCCCATAACACTCTGCCTTTTTTGTCTCTAATGGCTCAGAGGATAATCATTATTTGATGAGAGGTAAGGCAGTTAGGTTACCATAGGAACGTATTCATCCCAGTCATCATCTCCCAGAGAATCTGTTAGGAATGCAAATAAAGAGTTTAGGTGAATGAATGGTGAAAACATGACACACTGCAAAGTAATATGCATTGCTTGGATAAGATATTTTTCTACACCCCCTCTTCATGCATTGAAAAAAATTTTTATACATATATTAAAATTACATCATGATCACAAGCATAGTTAACTCTTCAAGGGTAGAGACAATGTCTAATTTATTATATGAATCCCCAGTACTTAGCAAGTATTCTGTATAATAATAAGTATCTAACACAAGTTTGGGAGTAGCTAAGTGGCTGAACGGATAGGGTGCTGAGCCTAGAGTCAGGAAGATTCCTCTTCCTGAGTTCAAATCTGGTCTCAGACACTTACTAGCTGTGTGACCATGAACAAGTCACTTAATCCCATTTGCCTCAGTTTCCTCATCTGTAAGACAAGCTAGAGAAGAAAATGGTAAACCACTCCAGTGCTAAGAACACCCCAAAATGGGGTCTTAGAAAGTTGAACACAACTAAAACAACTGAGCAACAACAAAATATAAATTTCATCAATGAAGAGGCAACTAGTAAAAAAACTTACAATATTCCAGTAACTGTGCAAAATGCTGAGGATACAAAGACAAATGTTAGAGTCCCTCTCCTCAAGAAGCTTACATTCCTTTAGGGAAAATAAGCAAAATGAATTAAGGGTGTTTAGGGAGTACACTAGCAGGTGGCTGGGCAGGAAGAAGAAATCAGGAAAGGATTCATGAAGTGGATGCCTGAGCTGAATCTTAAAGGAAATCAGGGATTCAAGAGGGAGAAATAAGAAGGAAATATATTCTAAACATAGAGGACAGCGTACAGGTGTAGAGACAGGAAGTGAAGCATCACAGGTATGGTAGGCCAATAACATATAGATTACAGAGTACATACTGAGGAGGGTATATGTGTATATGTGGGTGTGTGTGTAAGACTAGAAAAGTAGGAATGAGCCAGGCTGTAAAGAGCTTTAAATGTCAGGAGTTTATAGTTGATTTTAGAGGTAAAAGGGAGCTACTGGAGTTGATTGTGTACAAGGAGTGATATGAGGAAATCCGTACTTTAGAAAATCATTTTGGTGACTGTGATAGACTGGAGGGGAGGACACATGAAGCAAGAAGACCACTATAATGAAGCCAGAAGACCATTATAATAGTCCAGGCATGAGGTGATAAGGGTCTGAAGCAAAGCGGCAGCTTTTGAGTACAAAGAAAGAGACATATTCAAGGGACTGTGAAAAGAAATGACAAGATCTAGCAACTGACATGTCTGATTAAGTGAGAGAGAGCTGGTGTTTATTTATATAGTGCTTAAAGTTTACAAAGCACTTTTACTCATGTTATCTCATTTGACTCTCATAATAATCCTGTGACAAAGTGTTAGTATTTCCGTTTTACAGAGGAGGAAACTGAGGCCTAGGAACATTAAGTCAACAACTTGTCTGAGGTCACAGAAAGCATTTGAGGGAGGATTTGAACTCTGGTTTACTTGACTGCCAAGTCCAATATTCTATCTGCTAAACTACCTGTGCATGGCGAATCAAATTACAAACTCCTGGAATCAGTAAAGGTCTTATGTTTTAGAGCTCACTCCTGTGACAAGCAATATGAGGGTTTGCTCACAGCAGGCACTCAATATACAGGCTACCTGACAGGCAAAACCTACATGATTTTCTATTATCCTTTAATAAATTAAACAAGGATCTGCTCAGTAAGAACAGCTTGGGCATAGATCTGCCTTATTAACCATGAAGCTAGGTTCAAGTCCTAAAGCCTTTGAGGTACAAATAGCAATGATCAATAATTCCATTCCTAAGAAAAGATGAATAGTTTCTCTTTCCTTTTTTTCCCCTTGGTTGAAGTATGTGGTGATAATAAGTAGAAATGGCTATTAAATTTGAAAACATCTATTATCGAGGTCACCCATAGCCAAAGCATGGGATTTTTTTTTAAAGTAAAAAAATTACCTAAGATTCTACAATCATAGTTTAAAAGCAATCTGTCCAAAAGTAATCATAAAGACAGACTTATTTGAAAACCCAAGAGAAGCCTTCAAGTTTGTACCTTGCAGATGAGTATTACAGTGTGGTACTGTAGAAAAATTTAGTCAGAAGAACTGGATTTAAATCCCAGACCTGCCACGTACTACCTGTGTGACCTTAGGCACTGAACTTCTTTTTTCTAGTTTCCTCAACAGTAAAATGACAGGCTAGGTATAGATAGTCTTTAACGTTCTTCAAATTCTAAATCTAAAAACCTATGATGGGCAGCTAGGTGACACAGTGGAGAGAATACCGGGCCTGGAATCAAGAACACTCCTCTTTCCGAGTTCAAATCCAGTCTCAGACATTTACTACCTGTGTGACCCTGAGCAAAGTCACTTAACCCTACTTGCTTCAGTTTCCTCATCTGTAAAATAAGTTGGAGAAGGACATGTCAAACCACTCCAGTATCTTTGCCAAAAAAACCCCAAACAGGTGTCCAAAGAGTTAAGTGTGACTGTAACCACTGAATAATAACAAGTGATCTATGACAAGAAGGAAGTTAGATATAAACTCACCTGCTTCTGAATCAGAACCAAGATTCGAATCAGAGACGACGACCTCAATTGTTGCAATGTTAGGATCCAAAATCCTTTCTAGATTCTTGATTTGTTTTGTGATCTTCTTTCTTTCCGCGTCTAAATCCATGTCTGACCTAATTTTGGCCTGCCCCCAAAATTTAAGAAGCATTAATATTAACATAAGGTCCAATTAATTTCTTAACCTGAGATGAATGTGACTAAAGTATATTTTTTGATGGGACAATTTTAACAATAATTCTCCATTATCTTTCATAAAAAAATTAAAACTAACTTAGTATAACACCATTATCAACAAATTGTAACAATGTAGTCCCTACCTGTTTTAAACTTAATTCAATATTTCAAGGATTTGCTGATTTTATCAGTATGAGTATTCCCTCCAGTCAAACAGATCACAACCCCTCTGTGATAGTAGTCTTTGAAAACTGCAGTCCACTAATACACTACTGAGTTTTGAATCGGTCTAACCATTCTGGAAAACAATTTGGAACTATGTGTTTTATGTGCATGGGTGCACTTGACCCAGGGATACATACTACTAGGCTCATGCCCCAAAGAGATCAACGAAAGAAAAAGCCTTATGTCTATAAAAAATATTTATAGTGGCTCATTTTGTAGGAGTAAAAACTGGAAGCTAAGGGGGTTCCCATCAACTGGAGAATGGTTTAAAAAATTATGGAATATGGATGTAATGGAATATTATTGTGCCATGAGGACAAAATGGGTATTTCCTAAGAAAAGTCTGAAGTCCTATATGAACTAATTCAAAATAAAGTAAGCTGAATGAAGACAATAACTACTTTATAAAGCTTACTCTTCACTTCTTGCCTGAGAGCTGATGCACTAAAGATGTATAACGAGACATATTTTTGGACACTGGCAATGTGGAAATCGGCTTTGCTTAAGTATGCATATTTGTTAAGAGGATTTTTTTCCTTCCTCTAAAGTTTGCTTTTTTTCTCCCTCTAAAAAGTTTGTTTAAAAGGGGGCAGAGTAATCAGAGGGGGAAAAAAACAAATGATTGTGAAATGAACAAAATAAGAAAGATAATTTAAAAAAATTTTTTTTAATTGTTGAAAGTAACAAACCAAATCATCATGTGGCCAGCCCAGTGATGAGCCACTTCAAACTTAACAAGGCTAGTCCTTGGAAAATAGATATAGTCCTTTTTGCCAGGCTTATATTCTAAGATTTTGGAGCTTTTTCCAAATGTCACATATGCTGTTAAGCTCAAAATAGGTATTTTTTAAATGAACTTTTCAATTTTTTTTGGATTCAGACCTGTCATTTTTTTTCTGTGTGGGAAGCTCTCAGTATGGAAACTTCATGCACTAATGTAAATATATAATGAATAAAATCAGAGATGTGCCTGGAGCACTGCGTAAATCCATGACTTGCCCATGGTCACAGAGTTAGTATGTATTAGAGGTGAGACTAAGTCATGCTGACTCCAAAACTGGCCTTCTTTCCCCTCCCTGTGCTACATGGCTTCTGTGAATATAGGTAAAAGCAAACTGAACATAATTTATTGTGGGCAAACAAAAAAGAATGTTTTATTTTGAACCATGTATATTGAACACCTGATAAAGACCCAGTAGCAAAATTATCTACAGCTTCATCTTCATTTTCCACTGCTCCCTTCCCCCTAACTCAAAGGAGTTACTTAGCACAGTAGCTGTTGGTTCAAGTCATAAGTAAGCAGGGTTTATTTTGTTTCTACACCTAACCTTAGTCCACAGACTAAGCCCTTAAGTCCAGTCACAGACTGACCCACCTAACTCAGGTCAGAGAATGTACCCCTAATAGCCACCCTAAAAATGGAGAATCAAAGGAACTGGGTCAGGCTTTCGTGTAGCCTGCCTCCACTGAGGACTCAAAATACATTTTTTGATGGTAGACTAATAACATCTTTCAAGCCTCCACTCTGAATCTGTGGCCCTGCCTGGTTTCAACTCCAGGAAATATGTTATTCCTCTCAGGTTAAGCACTCACTTCTATAATTTCACCACCATGCTGTCCACTCAAGCCTTGACTGAGACCACCCTCTAATCCCCTCTGACTGGAGAGTGGAGTATCAAACTCCTACCAAAGTCTTCCTTCATAGAGGGCAAAAAACTGAACTTTTTTGGGTCACCCCATTTTGCATCTGCTGCTCTGTGTGGTTTCAACGTGAGGCAACGAGATGCCCCAAGCTGGGTACCTACTGCATGGGGCCCACCGTCCCACTTTTCCTGCCTCCTTTTATAAATGTTGTGTCCCTCCATTGTGCTATAAGCCCCTTGAGGGCAGAGAATGTCTTTCTTTTTATTATATCCCATGCACTTAGCACAGGGCTTGGTACAAGTAGCAGAAGCTTAACGAATCTTTAATAAATTGGATTAGAAAAGAAATGATCAATTGAATCCAATCCATTACTAGTTCTGTCACAAAAAGCAACTTCTTTTAATGACATATTTCATTTGGTCTCTCTCCAAGTTCTTCCAAAATCAACACGATGAATATATAGACTTTAAACTCCTTTAAAGTAAAGATTATATGTTATTTCATTTTTTTATCTTCCAATGTCACATAAACAGAAAGAATTCAATAAACTTCTACTGAAAAGACCCATTCTTGGTTTTCCCAAGGAACAGAAAGAACACTGTCAACCATAATCAGTGTTACCAGGATCCCAGTATCCTACAGTGACTCACAGTGGGGGCTTGGACCTCTGTTACTACCCCTAGATATTACACAGTATTTTTTTGTGCCTTTCCTAAAGACTGTTTTTTGGATCAGACTTGTGATTTCAGTGATACAGGAAGCTCCAAGTGAAAGAACTTACTCTACCAATGCAGATGGGCAGTTGGCCTGCAATTTATACTCTTAAAAATCTGCCTGGGGCACAGAGAGGTTAGGTAATTTGCCCAGTATCATACAACTAGTAATAATATATCAGAGATGGGACTTGAACCTTGGTTTCTTGACTGCTGGGTCAGCTCTCTATTTACTAAGCCAAGCTGCCTTCCAAGGACTTATCTGATTCTGTCCAATTTTATATTATTGTGTATTTGTGAGTCTAATCTTACCTACTAGGCTGTAAATAAGCTCCATGAGCAAAGGACATAAGGGGGAAAAATAAGAAAGTCTAGTTACTGTTTAATAAAGCTAACAACATAATAGAGAACATCAACAAATGACTTAACTAAAGCAGAGTGAAAGGAGGGTAGGACTTAGGAATCAGATGTGTATTACAGCGACAACCTTAAGTAGCTGAGTGACCTTGGACAAATTGTCTTCTCTTTCAGCCTCAGTTTCACTGTCCCCAAAAAGGGGATAATATTTATACTCCTTGACCTCCCAGGTCAGTAAAGTGAGATAAGAGATATAAGCATGCTTTGTAACTGTAAGGTACTTCATAAATAAGCTGTTAATTTGCATTTTCTATAAGCTTTTAAAATACTATTAATTTTTAAAAATTTAAGCTGGAAGTATTTCCTTACGGAAAATATCACAGAACTAATTTAAATATTACACGGGTGTCTCCATGTTATTTTTTTTTTCTTTTTGGAAGGCAGCTGGGGTTAAGTGACTTGCCCAAGGTCACACGGCTAGTTTTTGTGTTAAGTGTCCGAGGCCGCATTTGAACTTAAGTCCTCCTGACTCCAGGGCCGGTGCTCTATTCACTGCGCCACCTAGCTGCCCCTTCTCCATGTTCATTAAATATTTTTTATTAATGAAAAGATTTCATATTTCATCTACTTCCTTAAGATCAGAGACTGTCACATTTTTGTATTTTTAACCTCAGCACTTACCACAGGGCTGGGACATGGTAGGTCCTCAAAAATGCTACTTGATTGAAATGAGGGGAAAAAGTACTTGGACCAACCCTGGCAGGTAAACACTGTGGGGAGGTACTATTGAGAAAGGAACAAATATAACTGCAAGAACTGTGTCCTAGGAGTCAGGAGTCCCACACACTAGTCCCGATTCCCTGACTTCAGACAAGTAACTAGTCTAATATGGGTCTGAGTTAACTTATGTAAAAAGGACCCACAGGCCTGGGTTGTCTTCTCTCACTCTATACTTTCTCTCTTGGTAAACTCACTAACTCTCACAGATTCAAAGATCAATTCTATGTAAATCACACTTATTTATGCAACCCTCATCTTTCTCCTGACCTCCATTCTCACATCTTCAACTATTTGACATCTCAAAATAAACGTCCTGTAAACAGACTCAACTGGCTCCAAACTGAACTCATTTCTTTCCCCTCAAAAGATCTCTCTCTTCATAACTTACTACTACTGTGGAAAGCATCATTATCCTACTAGTCACCAAGGCTCATAATCTAGGTGTCATTACTCCTCTTACCTCCCATAACCAATCTATTGCCAAGTCCTCTCTACAGTAGTACCTTCTCTCCTCTGACTGTGCCACCAGCAAGGTGCAGCCTCTTATTATCTCTTGCCTGGAATTACAATAGCCTTCTGGGTGATCAGCCTGCCACAAGTGTCTCATCACTCTAGCCCATCTGACACTCAGCTCTTAAAGTGATCTTCCTAAAGTGCAGGTCTAACTATATCACCACTTCTCTTCTCCATTCAATAAACAAGAGAAGGCTCCCAATCACAAGATCAAATAGAAAATCCTGTTCGATTTTTAAAACCCTTCATAACCTGGCCCCTTACTACCTTTTCTGTCTCCTCACTCCTCCTACTTTGCTATCTAAGGACACTGCTTTGCTATTTCTATCACAAGACATTTCATCTTCCTACCGTGAGAAACAGGCTTATGGGGATCACAGGAATTTCCAGGCAAAATCAGGGAGTTGGCCCAAAAGAGCTTCCACTGTTTACTGCTTCCTAGATCATGTGCCCTCAGGAAGATCCACGATATAGACCCATTCTTGCTGAAAGAACTCATAAAGAGTGGGCAGAGGAAGGTGTTTGCTTCTGGCAAGGAAGCGGAGGTGGTGTTCACTAGGAACACCCACACAGATACAGAAGCAGGGACTCCGGCTTAAACAGTTCTACCATTCCTGCCGGAGTTAGGGTTGTTTACATTCTTCATTACCCTACATTCCCTCCATATGCAGAGTATATAGGCCTCATAGTGAGGAGTGAGCCCTCAGGTTTGACAAGGTGTTCCCATCCCAACCTTTCTAGTCCACCAGGGGTCAGGATGGCCATAGTCTTGGTAAAATAAGGTTAAGTGAGCTTTGCCCCCATCTTGGGAGTGTTAATTATCTCCCAATAATATCTGTGGGAGCAAAACAAGAGATTAAAATATCTCCTCTTACACTACTGCTGGAATTTTCGATGCCGGCTCCCCAAGCCAGGAATTCTCTCCCTTTTCGACTCAACCTTCCTTTAAATGTCAAAACCTTACCTTCTGCAGAGAAGCGCAGGCTGATTTCCCTTAATTCTACAGACGTTCCTAGGTCGACTATCTCCGAGCTATCCTACCTCATTTATATGTAAAGGTTTTCTCCTCTCATTAGGATTGTGAACTTCTTGAGGGCAGGGCAGGGACGGTTTCTGTCTTTCTTTCTCTGTATCCCAAGTGCTTGGCACATAGTAGGCATTTATAAATGCTTGATGATTTTACTAGACTGGTTAAATTAAATCAAGATGTGTGTGTGTGAGGGGGGTTCATGCCACACTTCTTTATGGTCCTTACTCATGAATAAGACAACGTAACTCACAGTTATCTAGCATCTTAAGGTTTATAAAATGCTTTCCTTTCGACCCTGCGAGGTAGGTCGTACAAATATTCTGCAGATGAGGAAACTGAGGTTCAGAGTCACATTAGGAAAGTGAAGGGAACCATACGGAATCTTGGGTTTGAGTTCTGACTTTGTTATCTGCATGTGACTTAGGGCAAATCTCTCCCCTCCAAGCATTTATTCTGCGGTAAGTTACCTCCCCCCCCTCAACCTCCATCTCAGGCCTCCTTCCTCCTCTCCGCCTGAGCCTCCCTCACTTCTTCATCTCACAATTTGCCCACCCCAAACATTTATTCCGCTTCGGTCGCCCTCCCATCTTCAGTCCCCTCCGCCATTGCCATCTGACACCCATCCACTCCCGCCACCTAGGAGCACCGCTACTCACCTTCCAGCTCTAGGCAAGCCCGAGGAAGGATCGCAGTTAACTGTCTTCCGGCTTTGAGCGGAAGCCGCTCCCCGCTCCGTCTCACGTACAGGAAGACCCGCCCCCGACCTCGGAGGGGTTGGCCTAATGTCCACACGGCCCCAGCATTCTAGGGAGGAGGGAGCTTGTACGCCGAGAGCTGGTATGGACTTAAGGCGATGCTTCACCAAAGAAGAGCCTTTCTTTTAACCGAGGGAGGCCCCGTCTCCGGTCGGACGCCGCTCAGACCCCCTTCTCCCAAGGACGGCGGCTCCCCATCGCTTCGGGGCGTGCGCCACGTGAATCGCCAGCGCCTGGGAGGTCGCGAGTGTTCTCGTGCCTGCCACACAGGTCACTTGAAGAGGCCGCGTAGGGCGGGAGGCAGAATTGGCCCCAAGTCCGTGAGACTTTTCCGTGCGTGTCTGGTCAGTGACATTTCTTGGACGTGTTGCCCAGGGCACGGCACCTCCCCTTTCTCTGCTTAGGGCTCCAAGTTCTGGAGCAAGTGCTGACTTAATTGGTCCTAGGCTTTTCCTTTCCCGGGAGCTGCCCCGAACCACTGAAATCACAGTCCAGGCCTGATCCCCTAAACTTGAGGGGAGCCTTCTTCACAAGCCCGTGAGATCGGGAAGCAGCGCTTCCTTTAATACTGGTGAAGAAACTCCCTCAGTCACACAAGCGAGTGTGCAGCTGGATCAGTCTGGTCGTCTGTTCGCGCAAGCCAAAACCTTGCACAGCACCTGCCTGGCTAATCTCGGGTTTCAGAGTCCCGCGGGACTGGAAGGGGGAGAGGGGGCGGGAAAATAACGACACTTAAATACTTCAGGAACTATAATTTCAGTAGTTTGGGCACTACTATTACTTTAGCAACAAAGAGTGTAACCATCATATAATTTAGTAGTCTTGGGGTGCTGCTGTGGCTGAAAAACTATTCATCCCGCGGCCACTCTTGTCGATGAGCCTCTTCAAACTGAACTGAATCGGTACTGAAACAGGAGACTTGTAGTCCATCACTGGCCCATATCCCCAACACTTTACAGCTTGATAAAGTCGCTTTCACCGGTGCTACAGCTTCCAAGAACCCAGGATCACCGTCATGCTATCCACAATGAATCGTTAAGAGTAGGGCTTTAGTGGAGAGAAAGGAAAATGTGGAATGGTTAACAATATAATGTAGGTAGGCTTGGAGTGTTGAAAAAATATTAATACTGATACTCTACTCTGAGACTTAGGCCTAAGTCTTCTAGAAGTAATTTAATTCAGCGTTATATCTGAGTCTAGTTTATATCTAGTTTGGAGAGACATCCAATCTGGCATAGGCCCCAATATCCTCAAACAGGACCCTCCCAAGATTTCAAATAACATAGGAACCTTGTACTAGGAAAAGATTTCTTAAAAAAGTGTGGGTTAACTTTCCAAAATTGGGTAAACATTTACTATCCCATTTTTCCTGAACATTTTTGTTAGGTAGTATCCAACTCTTTGTGACTCCATGTGGGGTTTTCTTGGCAAAGATACTGAAGTGGTTTGTCATTGCCTCCTTAACTCATTTTACAGATGAAGAGACTGAAGCAAACAGTTAAGTGACTTGCTCAGGGTGGCACAGCTAGTGACTGAAGCTAGATTTGAACTAAGGTCTTTTTGACTGCAGACCAGGCACTCTGTCCACCTAGTCGCCCAACCACTGCCCATACTCCTGGAATTAAACTAATTCCTTTCCATAGATATTTTAATCCTTTGTAATTGAAGGAAAATGGGTACTAACCAGCATATCACACTGGTAAAGGGGAGACTTCTAATAGAATGAGTCAGTGACCAAAATACTTCAGGGGCAGGGAAGGCAATGATTTGTAAAGATTAGAGTTTATTCTTTATTTAAAAGATTTGGTACCACCTTTAATCCATTTCCCTAGGAAAGGTCATTCAGACCTTTCACCCATCTTTGCAAAGGACTTTTTTTTTTCTGTAGGAAATAGTACTTTTTGGCATTTTTCACTTTTACTATAAACAAGATTTTAAATATACTTCTACAGGGATCAAATTCTATTGGGACTGGAATGATGATGATCCTGGAAGGAAATTTGCCAGAAACACAGTGTCAAAGCTAAATGGGACCCTAAGCAGGCAGCCTGGGATAGACAGAAAGAAACCTGTATGGTAACAGAGTTCATATCTGGATGTGTGGGTGTGTTGTGAGGAGGGGAGCCATGGGTCACTGCCTTGGGACCAAACTACACCCTCTTTGAAGGCCTTTTTCTAAGATTTCAGATCCCAACTCTGATACTTTGATAACAGATAACTTATCTGTTTCACTTAACTAGTAAGTAGCAGAGCTAGGTTAGGACCCAGGTCCTCTTAACTCCAAATCAAATATTTCCTTTCTTAATAGTTTCCTTAGTTGAGCTCCCTAGGAGTTTCCTACAGGTCTTTTTTTTTTGGGGGGGGGGGTAGTTTCTTCCTAAGGGATGTGGCCAGAAGCTATCTCAACAGTTTTCAAGTGGTGCTTAATAAAGTGATTGACTATAGTGGTACTCGTCTCTCAAATCAGCTGAGCTGGTAAGCTAAGGGGTGGGGTAAGGGGGAGTGAAGGGAGGAAAGGGGAAATTAGTACTTGTTGATGGGACCCAGTTGGAAAAACAATTCCATGTTTACCATAACTATACATCTCTTGTTAAATATACCCCTGTAATTCCTGCCTACTGCTATGTGAAAGCCTGTGAACCTGCAGGTATGTCTCTGAAGTAAGATAACTGAAGAGAAGAGACATTTCATTACCACTATAATGCAGGACATTTTTAGAAAAAAAAAACAAAACACCAAATTAAATATCTGATTCAATGGTTCTCAACCTTCCTAATGCTGTGACCCTTTAATACAGTTCTTCATGTTGTGGTGACCCCCCCCCAGCCATAAAATTATTTTCATTGCTACTTCCTAACTGTAATTTTGCTACTGTTATGAATCATAATGTAAATATCTGATATGCAGAATGTATTTAAATTAAACATAACCCACAGGTTAAGAACTGCTGATCTGATTAGAAGCAGTATGTGGCAAACATAATAAGTGCTTGCATTGTAACCCTTTCATACTGTCTTATTCTATCAGTAAGACAGTATAAATAGCATAGGTACTGTCCCCTTTTACAAATGGGGAAAAAGTCCAAGAAGTTAAATCTTTATCTGAGATTGAACTGCTTAGAACTCAAATCTCCTAGACTATTTGGTTCAGTGCTTTCCCCCACTAGAATGCACTGTCAGAGAGAAGTCCAGTTTGATGAAAGTAGTAGGTTGTACGATCCATCATGTTTGGTAGTCTATACTCTGTATTCAGCAGTCAGTGTACTCTGACTAGCATTTCTGTAAGCCAAAATTATAATGCTTAGCAGTAATGTGTATGCATGCTGTGCATCTTACACATTTTTTTTTTGGTTTGAAACCCACTTTTTTTTACCTTAGGATCAATCTGATCTGCAAGGATCAAAGTGCAAAAAGTGGATACAACATGGTACTAATAAGGCCACTAGCATGGGTTAGATATCACCATGTGGGCCAGCTAGCTTCACTATTTGATAACCAGACTGTACTCCTAATGCAAGCCAGCTATCTTGCAGATTCACCTTGCTGGTCCCAAGCATTGGGCAAACTCACAGTAAAAACTGATCAATAAATCTGTGAATCAACTGAAAGTGAATGCCCTGCTTGTGATGAAATGGTAACACAGTGTTTGAACATGAAGGGCAGCTGGTTTTGTAAGAAATGAAGTTGTAAAACACATCTTGATTTAGCAAACATCAAAGTTGTCACATTGTACAGGTGGAAAAAAAACTACAATTTATTTTTTAAAAATCCATTTACATCAAACAGCAAAAGACCTATAGAATTTCAGTGCCCTCATCTGTCTCATAGAAAAGTTCTGGAAAATCACAGGATAGAAAGTTCCCATGCCAGCCTGGAAATGTCTTAAAATTGTTGCATACTAAATTTTGCTGTATAAAATGTCATTTGAAAACCTTAGCAATATACCATAGCAGAAGAGTTGGTATTTAAGTATTAAGAAACCTGGTAAATAGGTACACTTATTAACACTATAGAATAAATTCCTGCAGCAAACTTAGAAGAGCAGCACATTGGTACTGAGTGGGTCTGTTACAACTTGTAGCACCTTAATTGGTAACGTACTTATAGCCTGCATACATGTATATATGTTTTTAAGATATATTTCTTGAAGGCACAAGTGTGAACCTTCAAATTTTTAGGAACACTGGGAGATTTAAGAGGCACAGATACCCTAGGCAAAAGTCAGTAGTCTCTATTACATATGTGTTGTGTTACAATTTTTATTCTTTTTCTTTTCCTTTAAAGGAGTGTTAACAAAAGACACTCGTTAGGCTCACCTTGTGATTAATATCTAGGAAATACTATAACAGACAGTAGAAAGTAATACTTATTTCAGAACTCATTTTCATGTTAGAAAATTCCCTAAAAACATTAATTTCCCCCCTTTTCAAGTGTTGGTAAGTGAGTCTTTGTTTATTAGAATTTGTAAAATATGACGGTTCACCTAAAAGAGTTAATATAAACTGCAGACCCACTTCAAGTCCAACAGTTGCCACCCAACTGAGTTTTAAGGCTAATAACCCTGCTACATGTCATGAAATTTGCATTTCATGATGAGTACTGAGGAAGATGACTGTATACTTAAACACACAATTGTATTCCCCAAGTAAAGCAAGAAGTGACTTCAGCATTTAAGAGGGGCATTAAGCTAGAAGACATTTCAGTGGTTTGTCAAGGCTCTTCTTCCTTAATTTCAGAAATTCTGTCTATGGACTTAAGGATTTCAGCAACAAGATTCAATGTTTCAGCTCCAGAAAGCAACTGCCTAGAATGAAAACATAAAAGAGAAATAAAATATACAATTTTCTCTCCTTATTTGATTGTAAGTTCCTTGGGGACAAATCTCATTCACTTTTACTTCTTCCATCCTGGCAGAGCCCTGTACATAGTAGGCATGCAATAAATATTTGCAAAATTAATCCATGTATGTTATTTACAGTGCCCAATTGTAATAAGAAAGACATTAAAAGCAAGGCAGAGAATTCTACAATCCAAGAAAAAGATCAAGTTAAATGGAAAAAAATTTTGATTAGCTCATACTTTTAAAAGAAATGAACAAGATGGATTAATGAGCTCACTCAAAAGATGACAATTATGCTACTCCTATTTTTCTAGGATTAAAAAAAAAATCACCAATTCCATGCCATCTGTCTTTTGAGTACATCAGAGGTGACAAAAGAAGAGCAGTATCCTTATTCCCATTAAGCTTGCTCATCATACCAGCTGTCCTAGGACGATTTTTTAAAAAACTGGACGTCCCTACCACTGCAGCAATGTTCCATATATCATACAGAAAACTTACTTTATTGAACTATGTGCATTGTTCATGACAACTCGGAGATTCTGCAAGGCAACATCTGTGTTTTGTTTAACTACTGTCAAACTGGCAGACTGACCAGAACGCAGGGCTTCATTGTCTCTCTTATAGTTAGTAAGCTGAGCCTTTAGAAGAAAGAGGATACATTTAGACATATGATGCAAAATAACATACTGAGCAAAGCAATTAGCCTATGGGAACTTTCTCAGAAACCTCAATAGTGGTAGAGACTGTTATTCAGAATAGTTAAGAAGTTTTGCTAGCTGATAGCATCTAAACTTGTTGCCTCATTGTTCCACTGTCATAACTAGCTTTGCTCCTGTGAGATATATGGGATCAGCTTTTGTTTTTTTTTTTTATTGGCTAAAGAGTCATTAGGCTCCATATCTGCCACTTATGCAGTCAAATCCATACATAAAAAATATCTTCCACATGTATATGTAGTGAATATCATAAGCTAAAATTACCTCCCCAATTGTTGCATTCTCCCTGAGTGATCATTTTGCCATTTCACTCTTAAACTCGTCCATATTCTACTTGTGTACACATCTTATTATCTCTACTAACTTTTCTTTAAAAGTGTTTTTGAGGGCAGAAACTGCCTTAGTCATCTTTAAAGCAGTACAGTATAATGACAAGAGCACTGAACTTAGGTCTGGAAGACATAAGTCAGTCTCATTCCTGCCCCTTACTATTTGTGTGACTGTCAGCAAGTTATTTGTGCAGAGTAGGGATTTTACAAATATCCACTGATTTGAACCTCTCCAGATCTGTTTCCTCTTCTGCAAAACAGGAATGATTATACCAGCTCTGTCAACCTCATAAGGCTGATAAAAGAATCAGTGACTTGTGAATTGTAAACTGCTGTACAAATGTCACAGTATTAGGGTTGTTATTTGTTTCCTCTTTCATTCCTAGCACAGTTTCTTATACGTATCAGATACATGGTAAGTGTTCGTAGATGAATTTGCTGAAGTAAAAATGAATCATTCACAGTTATGGAATCATAAATTCCAGGACTTATCCCCAATTCCTTTGAATTTAGTCCAATTGAGGAGGAAAGAAAGGAGGAAATACTATTAAAGGTTCACTTCTGCACTGATTTGCAACGAAGTGTAGTGATACATGATATATCTCCAGGGAGGAACTAAAAATATATTTTACCTGGAGCATATTTATTTCCTGCTTCAGTTTTGTAACTTGATTTTCTGCCTTCACAGCCCGCTTCTGTTATAAGAAAACCACTGACATTATAACAGTAAATTCTGAAACCATTTAAAACATATGGTTATTAATTCATTCATTTAAGAAGCATTTATTAAATGTCTACTATACTGCTAAATGCTAGGGATACAAATAGAAAAACAACATGTTCTCCACACTCCACTTACATTCTATTGAGGGAAATAAGATTCACATTAAGAAATTCAATATAAAATACATACAAAGCAATTTCTAGGAGGTGTCATTAGTAACTAGGGAGGGGAGGTTAAGCTTCTAGGGGTGGCATTTATGCTAAGTTTTGAACGAAGTCAGGGCTTTGTAGAGACAGAGATGAAAAAGGGAAGCCCAGGTATAGAGGACAGAGCCTGTGTAAAGGCACAGAGGGGAGACAGGATATCATGTATGAGGATTTAGCAAACAGGCTAATTTGGCTAGAATGTCGAGACTATCAAGGACAGGAGTATGCAATAATTTAAGACAGGAATATGCATCCTAGAAATATATAGGGTGGAGCCAGACTGCAAAGGGCTTTAAAAGTCAAATAGACAAGTCTGTATTTTACCACAGAGGCAAGAGGGCCCTGGAGCTTCTTGAGTAGAAAAAGTGTTATGGTTAGACATATAATTTGGGAATACCACTTTGGCACCTGTGTAAAGGACAGACTGGAAGACAGGAGGATGGAGGCAGAAAGAACAATTAGGAGACTACTGTAATAGTTCAGACAAGCAGTGATTAGGGCCTAAACTAGAATGGTGGCTGTATGACAAGAGAAGGGGTAGATGGAAAATACATCATGGAGATGGAATTAACAAGATTTGACCAATAATTGGATCTGAAGAGTGAGTGAGAAGGAAGAGTAAATGTTAATATGAAAAAAGATTTAATGATGCTAGAAATTGCTGGTAAAATTTCCTGATAATACCTAAGCAGTTATATCTTTAAGGAAATGGAGACCTGCTATTAACTGGCTACCAGATCATCTGAATATTCTTAACCAAACTTTGGAAAAAGTTAAATTTGCAGGTTTTTTAATCTTGGAAATAAGTTGCTTGTGAGATAATCTCAATTCTCAAAGAAAGGTATCATAGGTCTTTGAAAGCAAATACCTTGTCTTTTATGCTATCAAGTACCTTGATGCTTAAAAATTCCTTGTTGAAAGAATCACTTTCAATTGTCATTAGCATCTACCACAACAGAAGGATTTAAACATTAAAATAATGTTATGTTGCAGGTAAATAACAACAGGAAGTTTACTAATTTTCAAATTAAAATAGTAAAAGTTAAGTGAAATTGATATTTTACACAAGAAACTCACCAAAAGAAGTTTATACATTTAAAATCTGGTTAGACCATACAATTTTCTAATCATTAACTTAGAACTCCTTTCTAATCTGCCTGCCCACAGAAGGAATAATTTTTACAACATTCCAAATAGGCATTTATCACCATCTGAAAACTTCCCAATGATAGGATATTCATTACCAACTGATCCTACTCCTGTCCTGCTGAGCTTACACAGAATAAGCCAACTCTTTTGTATTCCATAGCCATCTTGGAAGGTAAAAAGCACCTCTATCTCTATCCCCAAAAGTTGGCTTTACAAGATCCTACTTTTAACCCTATTTTATGTAAGAATATTGTCAGTCAAGTGAACACAAAAATCCAGGACTATGTGGCATTTTTTGCTGTGACTAACCCTATGATTTCATGAGCATAGGGAACTTCCAGTAAGGAAACATCCACAACCAGACCAGATAAAACACTCACTCAGCAACTTAGCCACCATAAAGGACTGTCTAGAGCGTTAAGATGCAAAATGATTTGCCTAGGGATACTTGTAACACTAGCTACATTACTGCTCAACTAAATGCACAAAATACTGAGAATGCTACATCCATCTTCTAGCTGACAGATAATAATTCATTCTTCCAACAGAATTTTCTTGACACACACATACACCTTATAGTCTCCCAGAAAACAAATTCCGAGAAAATAAAAAAATTTTTTTACAGTCATCAGTTCAAGATTCTGTTCCACTTGATGTACCACCGATTCAAGATCATGATAGTCGCTTTCCTCTTTTATAATTTTTGCTTCCAATTTCCGCTCAAGTGTTCTTACCCTTATTGGGACAAGGAAAAAGATGGGTTATTTTAATGACCATGGTTCCTTCAAAGGTTGCTCAATAAATCTGTTTTTCAAAGAGGATTTAACATAATAAGGAACAGCTGTAGCATAACTATTGATTGGTTCACAAATAACTTTATTAGCATCTTTGTTAACTTTTTTTTTTAAAAAGTAGCTGATTGCTGTTTTAAGAGTTTAAGTTTCTTTACATGCATTATCTTATCCTTTCTCATACCAGCTTTGTGATCCCCATTTTACAGATGAGAAAACTGAGGCTCAGAGAGCTTAAGTGACTTGCTCAGCATGACATTGTACCCAAAACAGGATTTGAAAAAGATAAATTATATCTAGTCAAAGGACCTGAGTTCAAATCCTGTCTCTACCACTTATTTCCTATATAATGTTTGGCAAGTCATATAACTTCTTAGGGCCTTAGTTTTTTCATCTGTAAAAAGAGGACCTTAAGACTAGATGCCTTCTGACTAATGTAGAAATATGGTAAATGTGATTGTACATGTACAGCCTATATCAGATTGCATGCTGTCTCGGGGAGGCGAGAGGAAAAGGAGGGCAAGACAATTTGGAACCCAAAATCTTATAGAAATGAATGTTGAGGGGCAGCTAGGTGGCGCGGTGAATAGAGCATCAGTCCTGGAGTCAGAAGGACCTGAGTTCAAATCCAGCCTCAGACACTTGACACACTTACTAGCCGTGTGACTTTGGGCAAGTCACTTAACCCCCAATTGCCCTCCAAAAAGCAAAAAAAAAAAAAAATTTAATGTTGAAAACTAAAAATTAAAAAAAATTTATATATTTTTAAAAAGACTAGATGCTTTCTAAAGTACCTTCTAGCTCTAACTTAATGACCCTGGGATCACTCTTAAGTCCAAATCCGTTGTTTCTCCACTCTGTATAAAGCCTCTTGTTTTGGTCAGTTTGTCTTGTGAATTTTATTTAAGGAGTGAAGTGTTCATTTCAAATAACAGCTGACATGTATGTACAGCTTTTAAAGTTTGTAATACACTTTATATACATTCTCATTTGGGCATTCCTTCTTACAGAAGAGGAAACTGAGGCTGTGCACAGTCATCCAGGTACTACCAGAGGTAGGGATTAGAACTCTTGTGTTCTTAACTCCAAAGTTAGCACTTTATCCTCTCTGTCATGCTGCATCTCACAGAGCAGGTCTATTATATAACTCAACAAAAAAATTGGATGAAGAAGTTCACAGGAAATCTTTAAACAGAAAGGAGATTTATCATATATCATCTCTTAGAATATAGACTATAACAGCAAAGCCATTACCCTCCATTTACATAAATCAATCCTTTAGGAAGAGAAATGAAACTCATATTTCTGGATGTAAGTGTACATACATTTCTGTCTGAGATTCAGAGAAGTTCTGAATCTCACTAATTTTTCTTCTTAGCTTACAGTTTTCTTCTTTAAGCTGCAGAAAAAGAAAATTAAAATGAGAAATTCAAGATTCTACACTGGTCAATAGCCTTTATACAATTAGTCATGAAATTTCTTATTTGTAAAGGTAAAGAAATGTAAGACAATGAATAAAGATGTTTGGGTTTCTGAGATGTTTTATCCAGCTATGACACAAGTATTCTATTGTACTCACATCTTCTGTACTTGCATTCATTACACAATACTGTTTAAAGCAGCTGCATTCACATCTGTGAGCAATGCCAAAATAACTAACCATAGTAAACAGCAACAAGCTGTAGCAGCACATTAGGGCTGATTGTGTCCTTTGCTCCAAAGGCATAGAGGCCATTAGTAAAGCAAGACCACTAGTTTTTCTCCATGAGAAACTTCCCAAGACATTTGAGGTTTATCAGGTAGATGAAGAGCATTCCATCCACACTTACTGCTTCATAGCTTATCTGCAGCGAACGAAAATGCCTATCTCCCAAGTATTCTCCATGAGCAGCAAATTCTTTGTTTGTGCTGTTCACTTGAGATGTAGGAGAAACACATGAGTCACTATCATTTAAGGTCCACGGAGCAAGAGACTCCATGCCTGACAGTTCAGGTGTGTTGGTATAAAAGGAAATGTATGTACTACGTGGTGATGTGCCAGTAGCAACTCTGGAAGCATGAGTTTGTTCCATGGCAGATGGTCGATAAGTCCCACTCCAGTCATCATCTTCATCCAACAAATCTCCAGCACCAGTTGGATCTTGGAAAAAAGGTTCCTCATAGTCTAAACCATATCCTACAGTTTTAGAAGTTGGGGAATTATTTTCAAGTCCTAATGTATGTCTTGTAGATTCCTAACAAAGAAGAAAGTCAAAAGTTATACTGAACTGTTTCTTTATTAGTCTAGGTTAATAATATTAGTAATTTTTTACAGTCTTATGTTCAATGTCCTTTTTATTTCAGAATTATAACAAAATACCTTCATTTAAAATAGGTAACTTGAGAAGACAGATGGAACACTGAGAGGATAAATCATCTGCATGTGACATTTACTGTAAAACTTATCTAAAATGAGTTGTATAATTTGATTTTATGACTATACCGATACCAAACTCTTCCACGATTAACAAATATCCTAAGGGAAAATGTAAACTAGTAGCAAAAATTCATTGAGATTTTTTTTTCTTCCCTTACTGAATTTAAATGCAAATTCCTTTAAATTACCTTAGTGTAAATTCTAGCATTGGTTGTTTCCTCTTTGGACAGGCCAAGGTTCTTGGTTTTCAGAAATTCTTTAAAGGAAAATGGATTTGCCTCATCCAGATCTTCAAGATTATCATCTAAAATAAAAAAACACATTTCATAAATGCTTAAAGGTGATTCAGATTTACTAGACGGTAACCTTCCTTTTAGTTTAGCAATATAATCTAATCCAGATTTAGGAACACCAATACTGACTGAGGATAATTGATTTTAACAAGGTTAGTGCTAAATTGAAGTGAACTGAAGTACAATTAAGACACAAGAAACTTAAAACTTACTAGTAACAAGACACCTCTATGAGTAACTCCATTCTAAATTCTTTCATTCTTTTTCCTTTACCTCAGAGGACTTTACTTGGCAACGACCTCAAGTTTCCATATCTACTCTGTGACTTGCTTTACTTTTCTACTCTGCTACTTCTTTCAGTCTCCCATGTAGTAAACTGCACTGTCCTGATTTTCAGAACCTTCCTAAGCCATGTTGCCTTTTCAGACCTTCCTTCTAGCACTATGCATTTTTATCAGGTCTCCAATCTTCTTGCTTTCCTCATCTCTCAGCTCCCTCCTACCCCAATCCAAGATCTAACAACTCTTTTATTGTTAGTTAAGAGTCCAGCTCCCTCTCCCACTCCCAGCCTAGGAAACCTCCTTCCCTCCCTCCAAACTCTGTAGAAGACTCATTTATTCACCATCCCTACCTCCTTTGTGTTTTCCCACCTCCAAACTTTTGCTCATGCCTTTCTCTCCTTACCTGAGCCAATCCAAATCCTACCCATATTTGAAGGCCCAACTCTAATATCACTTTACCCTTCCCAGACATCACCACCTCATAGCAATCTCTGTTTGACATGAATCCCATTCACATATGTTTTCATCTGAGTTTCAGCAATATTCTGGGTCTCATTAATTTTTCCTCTTAGCCTTTTACTGAGTATCTGTTATATACACAGTGCAGTACTAGGTGCTGAAGAGAATAAAAAAGGAAAAGACACAGTCCCAGGGGTTAAGTTGGGGGAATATAACATGTCCAAGTAAAAAGGCAAAGAATGTAACATGTAACCAAGTGCTTCAGGATTAGTGCTATGTAAATAATACAGGCAATAAATGCTTTTAGATGTTAAGTTCCCTGACAACAGAGATAGCATCTTTCCCAGAGAAGACTCTCCCAAGGTAAATATTTGAGTGACAAGTTAGAGCTGCAGTCCTGGAATACTTAAAATCTATACAATCACATGGATACATAAAAGATTAAATAATTACAGAAGATGTCATAAAGCAATACTTGCTAAGCCAAATGGGCAGTTTAAGTGCTCTTTCCCTTCTTAAGCTCCATGTAGCATATGGCACACAAAAGGAACTCAAATGACTACAATAAACACAATTCAATTGGAACATCTGAGTACTCCCATCTGAAAGACCCCAATGCACAAGTGTGATGGGATAAAAAGATGCCTGGATTGGAAAACTATGAGTTTAAATCATAGCTCTGTCACCAACTACTTATGTGCTCTTGTCTTTTCTCATTCTATCAGTGAGAAGGACTGAGGATAGAATTTAGATTTTTTACATTTCTTTCCTTAATGGGTAATTCTATGGCCCAGTACGGACAATTAGAGGGTACTGGGCTGAGTAGAGTCAATTGCAATGCTCCTGGAGTTAGAAGGGTTGAAGGCTATATTACAGGTTCAGAGAAGTGGCTCTCTGGAAAAGAAGGTGCCTCCAATTCAGCAATCTGGACAAGACCTCTGCCTCTTCTGGGCCTCATTTCCCCAAAAGTACAATGGCTGGGACTTTAAAGTCTCTTCTGGGCTGGATGATTCTGTGATTCAAGACTCAGATGCAAAATTAAGGGACATAGGGAAATCATAGATAGGAACTCAGAGTAATGTCTTTCAGAAGGATATTCAGTCAGGAAAGCCTGTTCCCCTCACCAGTTTCTTCCTTTATAAAACCAGCGGTTGGGAACACTGGGTCTCTAAAATAATTTACATCTAAGTGACTTCCACCCCCCCCCCCTCCTTACTCAGGGGTGAACTTCTCATATACATAATCAGAGGCTAAAGAGTTAGGTCAGGCCTTGAGTTTTTAAGAGCCTTGGAAGAATCCCTGGAGACTGAGAAGTCTAAGCAAGCCTCCTTAGAAGAGGAGCGTTCCCCACCTGGGCGAATCTAGGACCTCAATTTCCACTTCTGTACCCTGAGCGGATTGCCTAGATCTCTAGATACCCTCCCTTCCAGCTCTAACGCCTAAGGCAGAGCAGCCACGCCAGAGGAGAGCGGAGGGCCGGAGGGAGGCTCTGCCAGTCTCGGTAGCTAGGTCTCACCGTCCTGAATGACGAGGCTCCGGGCTCGAGACAGCGGGGTGAGCCCCGTGCGGCGGGTGTAGCCAGACATCCCCGCACGGCCTCGATTCTGCCCGTGGACGGGGCCAGACCCCCACTACCTGGTTTCCATAGCTTCAGGTCAGCTCGATTAGGTTCAGCTCAGGTCGACCTGGCTCCGCCCGGTTCAGCTTGTATCAGATCTTCCGGTTTCCTCCCGCCCCCTTCCGCTTCGCCCACCGGGCGCCGGAAGCGCGATCTCTTGCCCCGCGTGCAGGCGGCGGAGGAGGCTGCCAGACCTCGGGGGCGTGGCCTAGAGGGGGTGGGGAAGCGGAAGTGACCGCAGAAGCGCTGGGTAGAGGAGCAAGATGGCGGCGGCTGTGGTTTCTATAACGGGGGCAGCTGGAGCTGCTGTGATTCGTGGACAGGGCGTGTGGGGCCGCTCTCGCATGAGGTGAGAGGGAGAGGCTGGAGAAGTGACTGACGGGCAGAAAGATGGAGGGACCAGGGCCAAGTGTGGGGAAAGATCAGGACTGCCCGACCCAGTCCCAGGCCCCTCTGGGGGGACTCTGAAGGAGGCCGCGAGGGGCCCGGCCAGTGACTGCAGTCTCGCTCCCCACTGTCGTGGCGCCGCCCTCTGGAATCTTCACCCTTCTGAGCCTGCCGGGGGTCATTTCGTCTGTTCCCCTGCTCGGGACAGGCCACTGGACCAATCAGAGCCGTTTCCACGTGGAACTGGGCATATGGGAAAACAGGACCCTGCCGTATGACCATGTGTAAGCAACTTAGATGTAGGACTGGGAGAAGTCTGAAGACCAAGTAGTTCAATCCCCTTATTTCACAGAGGAGAAAACTGAGGCAACGTGTGTCTAAAGTGACTTGCCCCAAAGTCGATATTTGATACATTTTTAACGCCTCTATTTAGTTGCCCTTAAGGTTAAGCTTCCCATAAACATGCAGTTCTCGACCAATAGGCAGCTTATCTTTTCCCATTAAAAACCCTTAAGGGCCCTGGGCCGGTTCAGTTACAAAGATAAGACTCTGTACCTTCCTGTACCCTGTGCTCCTACCGTAATGTTTCTTCAATAGGTACTGTGTTTTCCAATCCCTTGGCTGTTTATGTATTTCCCTCAGCCTAGAATGTCCTTCCTATAATATTCTGAAAGAATGGTAATGCTGCTTTAAATGCAATCCCCTATAAACGACCCCTGTTTCCCTACCTTTATAGCCTAAAATTCCCTAGGCTTGAAATATCCGCCTTCCTGCTTGAGCACGAGCCCATCTTCCTAAAGTTCAACTCAAAAGTTACCTCCTCCACAAAACCTTTTATTCTCCTCAGATGGTAGCTTTTTTTTTACCCACTTGGGACTTCATGTAGTATATTGGGTCTGCACCTTTCCAGATTTTTTCCAGATATTGTGCATTATGACTGATGTGACTTATTTCTTTCAGACTGTAAATTATATGTTACATATGATATTTAAACTTTGTATCTCCCATCACCTGGTTTAATACTAAACACCAAGTAGTTGGTTAACAAATGCATATTGAATTAAATTGGACTTACAAGAGTTGAGCTAGATGATTCTTCAGGTTCCTTCCTGCCTTTTATAGGCTGTGATTTCTGTGTCATTTAGAGTAAATGACAGACCTGGGCCTAACAATTCATAGTTATGTATAACTATGCAAAGTACTTTTTCCACACAACTCTGTGAAAGCGGTAGTGGAAATGCATTACGCCTTTTACATATGAGGAAAACTGAGAGATTATCAAGTACTTATGCTCATCTTGTAAATACACAGCCAGGATTAAAACCTGATTGTTTCTGTCTGCTCCTCATTTTCTACTGCTTGTCATGGAATTTAAGCTAAGTACAAAAATTTTTGTCATAAAAGTCTTCCTGATTCTTCCTTGTCATACCCATCAGTGTATTGTGTCCTGCCTTAGTTATGCTCACAGATGGTATTCCTACTGTTACTTGTGAAGATTGTGTCCTCATATGGCTGGAGAGCTAGTTGATAGATTAATAACTTTTTCTTCCCCTTGTTCGTGTGCTGTGTAGTCTCTCTAAACGAGTCATTATTCACTCCTCTACTTTATGACTTGGATCAAGAACTGTGTTCCTTGGGCCACTTCTATAAACCTCTGATGCCTCTTGTATGCCAGAAACTTTCAGATGCAGTCACTTTTCTGTAAGACTGTGCTGGTAACTAAGACAAAGGGAGCCAGCTGCCACCCATCAGGTTAAGCAAATTCTTCCTCCTTCAGAAAAGTGTAAAAGCCACAGATCTCTCAGCAAACCCATAAGAACATTGAACTAGAAACAATCCTAGAAAGTGCCTTACCCAGTGCTTTCACTTTTATGGAGGAAGAACCTGAGGTGTTAAGTAACGTGATGACAGTGTCACACAGTACATTAGTAGTAAATCTGTGACTTGAAGCTAAGTTTTCTGGTGTCAACTATTGTTCTTTTCACTATGCTGCCTTCCCCCTCAGGAATATTAATTAACTTGAACTTAATCATAGGGAGTAGTGACTTAAATATTGAGGAAGAATTCTTACTTACTACATGGTGCTGGAGGGGAATGCAGTATAATTTGGTTCCAGAATGCCTTTGATTTTTCATTGTACATCATCACAAGATGTGATCAGAACGTTTATTTGAAATGATAGGATCATAGCTCTAGAACTGGAAATTACTTCAGAGCCTGTCAAGGCCAACTCCCTTATTTTATGAAAGAAGAAACTGAGATCTAGGGAAGTTAGTGACTTAGCCAAAGTCATACCTTGTACATATCAAATATGGCATCCACCAGCTCTAGAGCCAGTGTTTTGTTTTGTTTTTAACATTACAGGCAGCTTCAGTTTCCAGAGAGATAGCTGGTGTTGCTGAGCAGCCCTTCAATGATTTAAAGAAGAAGTTACTGGTACCAAATGGTTCCTAGGCTCAGATCATAAATGACTTTTTCAAATAATTTTGACCTCAGCTTTTATGTTAATTAGCACTAAACTACTGATTATGGCAGTTTTTCTTTTCTACATGGTATAATTATTTCATCACAAATTTTTCTTTAACAAGGTCCCACTGAGACCTTATACAAATATATCTAGAACCATATCTTTAAAATCTACTTCAGGCCTTTAAGGATCTGTAATTTTTTCAGTTTAGGAGTTCTCTCCACTGACCTCTCAGTTCCTTGCAATTTTTTGATTTAGTAGATTCTGTTCTTTGATTGTTGCTGTGACCAAAAAAATCACATTACAGTCACTGTGGTTCTGAGCCTTTCCAAATTTAGCACATGACAATGATAAATAATTAGCCCACGACGATACACACACATGCACAATATGCATCATTATATTACGTGTGTGTATGTGTGTATGTATGTAAATGTATTTGTATGTACACATGTGTGTACACACACAATCACTCGATTACCAGGCCCACAAAGTTTTTTCAGCTTGGTGGAATGTATCTGAGCTTTCACTCTGTTGACATAGCTGTTGAGATCTCCAGGTCACCACCATCCATGATGAGGCATTAGTGTAGAACTCAAAATGTTGCTTTTAAAAAATATATGTATATATATACTATCACTATTGAGGTAAATAGGACTCCCAGACTTCCTAAATTACAAATGAAGAAATTGTGACTAATAAAAGGATTGTCTAATGACACATGGTTGGTTAGTCATTAAAGCAGCAAGAACTAGAATTGAGATTTCTTAACTCTCAGTCTGATTTTTTTTTCCCCATAGGATTTAGAACTAAAGGTGATCTTTTCAAGGTCATCTAGTTCAACCTCATTTTGCAAATGAGGAAAATCAAGTCCAGAAAGATTCCATTTGAAGGGACACAGGTAGTATGTGTCTAGGCAAGAAATGATAAACATGGAATCTCAGAGCTGAAAACAACATCCAAAATCATCTAGTTAGTTTCTACCTATATAAGAATCCTCTCTCTCCCTCCAAAAAAGCAAAAAAAAAAAAAAATGGGGGCATCTAGGTGGCACAGTGAATAGAGCACTGGCCCTGGAGTCAGGAGGACCTGAGTTCAAATCCAGCCTCAGACACTTGACACACACTTTATAAAAAAAAAACAACAAACCAAAAACCTAGCCGTGTGACCTTGGGCAAGTCACTTAACCCCAATTGCCCTACCTTCCCCCCTCAAAATAAAAAGCAAAAAAGAAATGTCACTTTGGCAGCTGTATGTGGAGCATGGATTGTAGTGTAGGAGAGAGTAGAAGCAGAGAAACCGTATCTCTTAACTGACCAAGTAGTCATCTACATTGTTTCAAGACTTTTCACCAGGTAGAACTACTACTCTCATTGCAGCCCAATTCAGTTTTAGAGAGCTCTGTTGTTTTTCTTTACCTCAAGTCTAAATGTGCAGCTTCACCCATTGCTCCTACTTCTGTAGCCTTTTGAGACCAAACAGAAAAAAATATAATCCTTTTTCTTGCCCTAACTCTTCCCATACTTAACAGCAACTATTCTCTCTCCCTTTTATTATTTATTATTTTATTCACTTTGGCTTGCCTTTCTCTGAACACTCTCAGCTTATCAGATGTTCTTCCTAAAATATGACACCAAAGACCCAGGACTCCAAATATGTTCCTCTAACTCCAAATTCAGTGTTTTTGACACTGTTAATGCACTACCTCAAAAAAACTTAGCAATTTTATTTATATTATGCTTTATGGTTAAAAAGCACTTTCTCTCCTAAGCACTGAGGTAATTTGTACAAGTACGATTCTTTTTTACAGGTGAAGAGATGCAGGTTTAGAGAGGTGAACTGACTTGGTCATGGTCATATTCTTAAATGCCAGAGCTAGGATTTAAGATCAGATTTCCTGATTCCTGATTCCTGATCTAATGGTCATTCCCTTAGGATACAGGAATGTCTGCAATATCTTTTAGAAAGGAAGATGTTAGTCATTCGTATATCATCTGCATAAAGATGACCATCACTGGTTGTTTGTAATATCACAATTTTATTTTTAATTTAAATTTAATTTAATTTAATTTTAATTGAGCATACATCCCTGCTTTAGGTTTGGACTGACTGCATACAGAAGGTTTAGTAGTGGCAGTGTATACCCCAACATTCCACTGTCTTCTCCCCTGCCTGGAGTACCCAAACCTGTTTTTGCAACAGTGGATGGACAGGAAAAATTTGAAACCAAAGTCACAACATTGGAGAATGGACTTCGTGTGGCATCCCAAAATAAATTTGGACAATTTTGTACAGTAGGAAGTAAGTACATTTGTTGATCAGTGGCTAGTTATTTGTCTCATTTAGTTTGTGCATAAGTGTCTTCTAGTAAACAGTTAATTGTATGAGTATATACCTTACTGGACAGGATACAAATGGAAAGGATTGTTTGATTTAGTCATCGTTAAAGTCATGGATTATTTTAGGAAATTGGAGTTTTTTTCTCTTTTGTTCTTTCTATAAATTCTGGTTTAACTTGTTAATTTTTTCTTTTTTTTGTTATCAGTTCTGATTAATTCGGGGTCAAGACATGAAGCAAAATATGTTGGTGGAATTGCTCACTTTTTGGAAAAACTGGCGTTTTCGGTCAGTATCTGGCATGTAATTTGGGAAAATACGCTTGTGGGGTTATTGAGTTGATAGTCTGGCTATCAACCCTCCCTACCTCTTGCCTTCATTATTCCAGTAGCTTCCTAACTGTGCTTTAAGTCTCTTTTCTCTCCAGTCCCTCCTGGAGGGACACAGCTGCCAAAGTGATTTTCCTAAAGTGTAAGTCTGATTATATCATTTCCCTACTCAATAAATTCCAATGGCCCCCTGTTGCCTCAAGTAGAAGTTCATCTGTTTGGCTTTTAAAACTCTTCACAACATGGGCCCTCACCTACCTTTCTTATTTTAATAAACATTATTCTCATTTCTACATTCTGTAGGCCAACCAAACTGGCTTTGCGGTGCCTCACACGTGACATACTAGCTCCTGTGCCTAGAATCTACTTTCTCTTTATGTTAACCTCTTAGAATTCCTGGTTTCATTTAAAACAACTAGAATTTAAGGGGAATCCTTTGAGGGACTTGTCTTTGTATCCCCAGGGCCTGCCACAAAACTTACCATAGAGTAGGCACTTAGTAGATGCTTACTGTTGGGTTGATTATCAAGCCAGACTGTAATAACAGTAAAGAAGCAGAAGTTGATGGCTAAAAACAACTTTGGTGAAGTAGGAAGGATATATTTGGACATAATTTCATCTCAGCAAAGAAAGCCAAAGGAAATCAGTAAAGAAACCAAAGTAAACCACTAAATTAATACAAAAAAGATGAAGCACTTTGAGATACTTATTTTTGTTTCTAGAGGTTTCATTATTTTTATGTGCTTTGAAATGAGTAGATTGTTTTTAAAAATATGAACTCACAAGGAATTTTTTTTCCCCATAGTCTACTGCCAGATATGGAAGCAAAGATGAAATTCTTCTTACCTTGGAAAAGCATGGGGGAATTTGTGACTGTCAGACATCAAGGTATATCAGCTGCTGCCTAAAATACTTGTAAAAAATAATTTCTTTTTAACACAGCTTTTTTTTTTTTGACATAATACTTTCCAATTGTTCCCCAGAGAGATACTCCCTTCAAAGCACTTTCCCTGAAAACTACTAAGCAGAACTGCCTTAGTAGCAGATCATGTCTCTTTTTACTTTTGTTTTTTACTGATTATTAGTAGAAAAGTCACCTACTTTAAATAATGTTTAGTTTTTTCTAAGATAATGATCAGAGAATCATGGATTTAGAGACAGATGGGACTGTGAGAGGTCATGACTACGATCAACATTCAAAATCACAGTTTTTCCTTTGATAGTACCCTTGAAGATACCACAAAGTTTTTAAAGTAGCATGGGGTAGGCCATTCCTAAGTTTCAAGTTACATGGGTAGGAGAGACAAAACAATAGTACCATACATATGTATGGAAAAACAGATCTGTAGAATGCTGTATACTAGTGAGCACAAACATCATAGTACAAGAGGGAAAGTTATAAAATGGTTATTAATGTATCAAAAATCAGTTTTTCTTGACTCAAAATTTCAGTGACTCCTATGTGATCTAACTGTGATCAAAATTTATACTCAAACTGAGTGTTCATATTCAAGTCCTTTCAAAATTTGGCTTCTTCCATTCTGCACTATAACATAAATTTTATACTCGGCCAGATTTGTCAGTTCACTGTCTCTTCAACCATTCCAGGTTTCTTCAGGGCTATGGCTTGCATTTCTTCTCTGTCCCCTTCACTTAGGACCTAGTAAATGTTCTTTATAAATTTTAACCAGTGAATTTTTAAGATACAGAATGAAAATGCCTTATTGATAGAAAGAAATAGAATGTACCAGTGTTCTTAAAAATACCATCAGTAGTTACTGACCCAATAAAAAGTAACTATTGCTGAGAATGAGACTGTTTCTGAAGAGCTCGTTGATTCCCTCCAGGATGTTTCCTCTTTATGTGACAGCTTAAAAAACTAAACATAACTCCAAAATCCAAGTCATTTTCTCATCACAGATTCTGTGCAAAAATAATTTGTGGTTTTTCAGGGATACTACCATGTATGCTGTGTCTGCTGATACAAAAGGACTGGATACTGTGGTTGGCTTATTAGCTGATGTAGTATTACAACCAAAGTTATCAGGTATGATGCTCTGGTACTTCTTGAGGAGCCAAACAACGTCAATTTGTATCAGGTATCTCCTATTATACAGCATAGTATATACTGTTTATGCTTCTAGGGAAGAGTAATAAAGGCTGTGCTCTTATGCGAAAATTGCAAGCAAATCAGATGAAAAAAATTGATTTGTGATGTGATAATTAGCAATGGAGTAGTTCTTTAGGTTTTATTAATTAAATAGATCTATTTATTTGTTGGTTGATAGTGAAATCTAGTCCTTTGATTTAAAAAGCTGTTTTTTACGTACTATGACTGAGCTGTGACCACGAGATTCAATTTGATCTTGACTTTAAAACCTTTCTTAGACTTCTCATTATATCTTTATAGATAGATCCTGATCTTTTTTGGTCCAAGAGATTTTCACAGCACTGAAATCATAGATCCTTGATATGTTGACAAGGTTGATACTGCTGCTGCTATTAATTACGTATAGCACCTTAAAGGACTTACCTGTTCATCATTTCATTTAAGTTTTCAATAATCCCATGAGTTAGGCTATATAGGTAATATCCTGACATTATAAATGAGGAAAATAAGGCAGAAAGAAGTTGACTTGCTTCTGGTCACATAAGTAGGTAGGGCCAGAGCTAGAAGCAGAACATGCCCCAATTTGGTGCTGTTCCTTTGATACCACGTGAAGTACTTTCTGTTTGTGTCTGGAGCACAATTGGAGAAGCCAAAAAGTAAATAACGTCATTTGACTACTCTTAATTTATGTTTCTTTGTACAAATGAGTTAGTTTCTTACTCTTATGCCTTTTCTTGGATTTAAGATAGTGATTCTTATGCTTTGGATTCTTTGTTTTTTTTATAGATGAAGAAATTGAAATGACTCGAATGGCTGTCCAGTTTGAATTAGAGGACCTAAACATGAGGCCTGATCCGGAGCCACTTCTCACAGAGATGATTCATGAAGTAAGATAAGCCACAGTTGGGTTAGACCCATCATCCATAAGGCCTGTACTCTTTCTGTTGTTAACACCAAAGGATAGTTTGATAGTTTATGCCTGTGATTTATCCACACAAATTAACCCATTACAAATCTAAACCCATCAAGACTGTTTCCTGTCTTACCATGCTATGTCTTAGCATGGAAAGGTTATGACTTGCAGAGGTGAAACGTCTCTTATACCATCATAAATTCTTGAAATATTAACTATACTTAAGTAGGTGATTACCCTTTGTTAGGTAGACTTGAAAAACTGTTCTGTATATATCTGATGTAGCCAAAGGATGCTATACATAAAGTTTTCTCAAATGTATTGTTAAGAATAAGTCATTAAAGGGGTAAAATTTATTTTGACATTTGGGCAAACACAAAACTCTGATTCCTATTCAGTTCCTTGTGCCTTTCTTCTTTTATCAGGCTGCATACAGGGGAAATACAGTGGGTCTCCACCGTTTCTGTCCAGCAGAAAATATTCCCAGAATTGATCGAAAAGTACTGCATTCATACCTGAGAAACTACTACATTCCTGACCGGATGGTATTGGCTGGTGTAGGGATAGAACATGAGCAATTAGTGGAGTGTGCCAGAAAATATCTCCTTGGAGTAAATCCAGTTTGGAGTAGTGAGCAAGCCAAAGATGTTGACAGATCTGTTGCACAGTATACTGGAGGGATTATCAAGGTAATGCTAAAGTGAACTATCAAATTGGAACTTTTTTCAGGGACATCACAAAACCTTTAAATTGCATTCTGGTCTAAGTTACTTTTTAAGGTTTATTGGTAAGGAATTGAAAATTTAAGAGGTCATGAACTATAAGGACAGACTGTTGAATACATTCTTAGATTCATTCACTGCTGAATATTATAACTATCATTTTGCTAAACTGTTTTTCTTGATTATAGGAATGGTTTAATTCTGGGGAAGGAGATAGGAGGAAGTAGATCCAGAAATAACTGTCATATAAAAACAAAAGGTATCAGTAAAACTTAGGAAATTTTGTCAGAGGAATTAAAAATTAGTTTCCACTTTTGGATGTGAATTTTACTCAGTATTGAAATTTGTTACAGACACTTGAAGGAGTATTTCCGCATAGTATTGATGGTTAGACAACTACTGCTACTTACATATGTATAGCACTTCATAAAGGGCTTTCGTGTTTGTCATAAACTTGTGATGTGAACAGAGTTTTACAAATGAGGAAACTGAAGTTAGATAGCTATTCGTCGTTCAGGTGATCTTAGTACCGGATTCCTTTGATCTGTAAGCCAGGACTTTTTCCATCATACTATTATATTACTGATAAGTCTTTTCAGTAGAGGCTTTAAAAGTTTTAAAGTTTAATCTAAGTGTATTTACTGAAATTTACTCATGACCTTTAAAAATCCATTTCAGCTTGGGTCTGTTTAAACTGGCTCAGATGATGAGCATTGTATTCGCCACCTATTGTTTATAAGACCTAGTTGTTATTAAGGCATACTTCATTCATTTGTACTTGTGTTCCTCACAGGTAGAAAGAGACATGTCAGATGTGAGTCTAGGGCCCACACCAATCCCTGAACTCACACATATCATGATAGGACTTGAGAGCTGTTCTTTTCTGGTAAGTGTTAAGAAGGATGATGCCTAAATTTGTGTTGCTGAATGTTTAATCCACTCACTGATTTGGTCTTTTTCTTAAATTTCCTGCAGGAAGAAGATTTCATCCCTTTTGCTGTGTTAAACATGATGATGGGAGGAGGAGGTTCTTTTTCAGCTGGTGGTCCAGGAAAGGGAATGTTTACAAGACTCTATCTCAATGTACTAAACAGGTTGGTAAGACTCTTAGAGAAAGTTTTTCTCTGGGTTATTAAGCCAAAGTGAAGGATTGCATTTTAGGACACTGATTTTACTTTGGAGGGTTGTTTTTTTTTCACATGCATATTTTGTATTTGACAAGCTCATATTAAAATTTGGGTTTCTGTTTATAGACACCATTGGATGTATAATGCAACCTCCTATCACCACAGTTATGAAGATACAGGCCTCTTATGTATTCATGCTAGTGCTGATCCTAGACAGGTAATTGTGGTTCATTTTTCATTTCTAAAGCGTCATAAAACCTCTAAGGTTCAATATCTTACTAATTTTATTAGATTAATTTAGTCAGCCAAGTTTATTGTAATATTACAGTACTCTGTTCAGTACTTATATGACTTATTGTAGCTTTCCTAGGGAAAATACAGCAGAGCAGCTGTGTTGCAAGGGAAAGAACACTGAACTTGGAAATTAAAAGACTTAAACTTTATTCTCACCTCTACCATTTATTACCTTTGTGACCTTGGACAAATAACTCAACTTCATTGTGTCTTATTATCTTAATATGTAAGATGAAGTTGATAATATATGGAGAGAGTGTATTTGATTGTCACATGAGATTATGTATTTTGGCAAAGTGCTTCGTAAACTGAAGTACTGTACAAATGTTAAATTGTTATCATACAGTGAAAAGTTAAACTTTTAGATTGCATTTAGTGATGTTATTAAGATTATTTAACTGCTTAAGGAACGAACCATTGTTTTCTAATTATTATTTCCAACATCACGTTTATTTTTAGGTTCGAGAAATGGTAGAAATCATTACAAGGGAATTTATTTTAATGGGTGGAGCTGTGGGTGAGGTAAGTTATGCTTTTGTTCATATCCTGTGATTGGAGGAATCAGTTGCAACATCACGGCTATTAGAATAACGCTGAAGGCAAAGAAAATGTTCTCACTTCCCCGACACATGTTGCTCAATTTGAATATTAAATGTAAGTAAGGGGCAGGTAGCAAAGAGGATGAAGTACAATTGGAATATGAAATTCATAGTTATATGTAATTTGGGGATCAAAAATAAAATTCGCCTTACTAGTATTTATTTTTAACTCTGTTTGCTTAAAACTGAAAAACGGAATATCTTTTTGTACATAATATCACTGAAACATAAACTAGAAAACATGATTTTAGTTGTAAGAATTCACAGAACAGAAAAATTGATTTAAAAAAAAAACTGTAGAATATTGAACTACTATTTTTTCTTAGGATTTTGACAGCTTCCTGGTTCCTTGGAGAGTCTTTTCTAACTTGTCTCCTTTTCTATGTCCCAAATTGCCTACCTGAAGCTTTCTTTTTTTTTTTTTTTTTTTTTTTTTTGGAGGGCAGTTTGGGGTTAAGTGACTTGCCCAAGGTCACACGGCTAGTTTTTTGTGTTAAGTGTCTGAGGCCGGATTTGAACTCAGGTACTCCTGATTACAGGACTGGTGCTCTATTCACTGCGCCACCTAGCCGCCCCCTCTGAAGCTTTTATACTAAAGAAAGTCCCTCTGAAAAGATGATATAAATATGCAAATTTAGTCTTAAAAGCGACCATCCTTGATATTCTGTAACTTTGTCATACACTCAAGATTTTGAGCAATTTTGAACCTAATTTTACTTCTAACAGAAAAGCTAAAAATGAAAATGCAGTAAGTCAGCTCTGTGCCCCCCATCATTTAACTACCCTCTTCTTATCCCCATGATACGCCTTCATCTCAGATACTCAAGAAAACAGTATAGTGATACATGAGAAAACAAGACAGATTTTTCCATCTGATAAATGAAAGTTTGCCCCCTCATTTGCCTTCATGGTTACATAAGTTCTTTGAAAGGTAATAACCCAGCTGTTTTTAAGTAACTCAACCTAATACATATCCATTAAAAACTTATATAAACGTATTATAATAGGCACTTTGGATATAAATATAAAATAAAAATGGTACCTGTCCTTAGTGAGCCTTTGTTCTACTAAGAAAATATAATGCACATAAGTAAATAAGATAATTTCAGGAAGGAGAGTACTAACATTTGGGGGATGAGGAAAGGCTCTCAGGAAAAGTTAAATGAGTTACAAGAGAAAATAGAAATAGACAGTAAAATTGTAACAGTGGAGGACTTCATTGTTCCCCTCTCAGAACTAGATAAATCTAACCATAAAATAAAAAAGTAAGTTACGGAGATAAATGGGATTTTAACAAACGTTAGATATAATGGACCTCTAGAGAAAACTGAGTTAGAAAAAAAAAATAACAAAGTTCATTTGGAAGAACAAAAGGTTAGGAATTTTAAAGAAACTTGGGAGAAAAGATGTAAAGGGAAGAGATTCAGCAGTGCCAGACCTTCAACTATTTTATAAGGCAAGAACGTTGTTGAAGTGTAAAGTTGATTGTTTTGATTAAATTAAAATTTTCTTGTATAAATAAAACCAGCATAGCCAAGAATAGAAGGAATGCAGAAAATTAGGAAAAGAACCTTTATAAACAATCTCTCAGATAGGATGTGATTGTGATAGATGATTGTTAGGGTGTAGGAAATGACGAAAGTAAAAGAAGCACAGCATCAAACAAAAGAAAACCTAGAAGGAATCAAAGAAAAGATCGATGGCTTTGAAAATAATGTATATAGTATTTATTATATAGGTTTTCTTGAAATGGAAATTTATTGTTTTACATTGAATCCTCTCTTATGTTCTGCTGTATATAGAAATGTTTTTTTTCTCTTCTAGTTTTGTATTTAAGTTTAAAATGAATAAAATTTTTACAAAAGAAAAAGAATTTTTCATTGTAATTGAGGAAAAAAATTTAAGTAAAAAAATGTTTTTAACAGTGTAAGTCAAAGATGATGATCATAGCTAGGGGACCCTTTGTGAGTTGAGAAGGAGAGACAAATGAGAAGCTTTTTATTCAGATAGAGTTGATCAGACTTGGCCACTAATTGGATATTTAGAGAATGAAAGAGAAAGTAGTTGAATCAAATGACTTTTGAGATTGTAAATTTGGGTGACTGGATAATGGTGGCATTTTCAACTCAGATAGATATTCAGCAAATAATTAGTGAGGTTGGACTAGAGTTCCAGAGAGTAGGGCCAGATGTATAGAGTTGAGAGCCATCTGCAGCTGGATGGCGGTTGAAGCTGTGGGTTTTGATGGATTACTAAGAGGAGGGGAGAAAAGGGACTAGGATAGAGGTACCCACATTTAGGAAATAGAACACAAATGATTATCCAGCCACAAAGCCATGCAGGAGTAGTCAAAACAGTAAGAGGAAAGAGCAGTGTATGGAAGTTAAGGGTGGGAAGAATATCTAGAAGCTGAGGATGGTCAGCAGCAACAAAAGCCATACAGGGGATCAGGAAGGAAGAAAACTATGAAAGGCCATCAGATTCAGTAATTGAGATTATTCATAACCTTGAAGACAGAAGTTTCAGTACAATGGCATGGTTGGAAACCAAATTACAAGGGGTCAGTAAGTGAGTAGGAGGTGAAGACATCAAGACAAGATGAGTTTAAAACACCTTTTATAGAATTTTGTGAAAGTAAGAAGTGATATGATATCTTGAGGGGATGACAGGGTCAAGTGAAAAGTTGGGGGAGACCTGAATGAACATGTTTATATGGCAGCAGGGAAGGAGCCAGTAGAAAAGGAGAGACTGAAGATGAGATGGAGTCTTTTAAATGGAAAGGTGACACGGGGTTTAGTGAGGTTTAGTGTTATTGATTTAGAGTCCCATAGTCTCATTTTATAGATGAGGAAATGAGAACCTGGGCAGGTTAAGGAATTTACCCACTTAGACATGTGAAGTAGGTATTGGAGATGGGGTTTAATCCTAGGTCCTCTAACTCCAGAGAAAGTACTTTTTCCATCATACCTCCCTAGCACAAGGGGATGAGTTGGTGGGTGGCCTTTGTAAGAAAAGAGACTTTGTCAGAGACTGGGACAAAGTAAAAGAGAATGAGGATTTTGAATAGTAAAGTAGAAAAGAGGGTGTTATGTACTCATTTTTCTTAAAGTAGAAGGTGAGGTCTTCTCTCAGGTGGGAGGAGGAAAAAAGGAACTTCTGCTAGCCTTGCTTATGTCAGTGCCACAGACAATGATGAAAGATGAAAAGGAAGATCATAAAGCACGAAGAACCTAATTAAAGTTAGATACAGATTTTACTTTCTATAGTCTTTCAGCAGGTCATAAATACCAGTAGGACTAAGGGTTAGAGATACTAGGATTCAGGATAGTAGTATGTGGTTGAGCTGGTCAACTCTAGGGTCAAGATATGAAGGGATCCGAGTAAAGGCAGAGCAAACATGATTAGAAAAACAGGAAAGAGTTAAAGGATTAGAGGTCAGGGTGAGAGAACAAGTTTGGAGAGGAATGAGGCACTGAGGGAGATGAAAAAAAAGTAGGAGGTCTTATTCAGAGAAAGAAATATCAGAGTTCAGGATTATTATGGGGTATTTGGTATGAGTAATAATGAGTTAAGATATGGCAATCCCTGATGTGAAATAAAGTTAAAAGTCATAGGAATTTAGACTAGAATATTTGAAGAATTACCAGTGTCACAGTTCAAATGGAAAAATATTATCAGAATTTAAGGGCAGGGAGGGGGAATCCTGTCTTGATTTTGTAAATATGGGCATTGGTGAAATCAAATCAGTCTCATGTTTTTGTGATTTTCAACTCAGAAAAACATTCCTGTCTTCTGAGAGCTTTGCAATCCTTGTATATTCTCAATTGTAGACATAAAGGAGTAGACAAAGTTGATTGTATTTAGTATTATTGATAAACTTTTTCACATGGCTAATATTTATAAAATCTCGTAAAATGGTTATTTAAATATCTAGGTGGAGCTTGAGAGAGCCAAGACACAACTTATGTCCATGCTTATGATGAACTTGGAATCCAGACCTGTAATTTTTGAGGATGTAGGGAGGCAGGTGCTGGCAACAAACTCCAGAAAGCTACCTCATGAATTGTGTGCTCTCATTCGTAAGTATTACATCTATATGTATCTTATATTTATAGTTATGCTAACCCAGAGGATTATAACAGCCATTTTTGTCATACTAATTTCAAATTTGGCCTTCAAAAAAGGAACTTATATGATTTTTCATCCTTATCCTCTAACATAAAATATTAGTGGAGCACCTGCTATATGTAGCCCTCATTGCCAGAGATCTTTGTGTCCTTTTAATAGTTTATTAAGTAGACTATTATCAACCCATATGTTACTGAAGGGATCGAAGCTTGTAATTTTAAGATGGTAAAATTCATAATGTACATCTTAGCTTGATACTAGAGATGGGATAGAGGTAATTGTTGTTCAGTCCTTTCAAGGTAAACCAGAGTTAAGTGATTTTCTCAGGATCAAACAGCTGGTAAGAGTCTGAAGTCAGATTGGAACTCAGGAAGAGAAGTCTGTCTGGACTGGCATTCTTATCCACTACACCACCTAGCTGCTATGGGCAAATGGGTAGGGTATTTTAATTAGAACAGATACTGAGCCACCAAGAAAGAGCTCAGCTCAGGCTGTCCCAACTGGCCTAACCTTTCCTCCACCAATTCATTGTAGCACTAACAACTTTTAACTTCCTTTTAACCCATGGGAATTTTCTTCTTTCTCCTAGTTAGGTCTTTGTGAATTCTCTCTTAATTTGTTTATTATCATCAAAATGAATTTAATCTTGAAAATAGCAGCTCTAGCAGCTCTAGCTTAAGCAAAAGTACATTCAGAGCAAAGTAGTTTTCAAAATTCCTGTTTTCCTCTGTCCTAGGTAATGTGAAGTCAGATGATATCAAGAGGGTAGCTACTAAAATGCTTCGGGGTAAACCTTCAGTAGCTGCTCTGGGAGACTTGACAGACCTGCCCACATATGAACACATTCAAGCAGCACTAGCTAGTAAAGATGGACGACTGCCGAGAATGTATAGGCTTTTCCGATAAGGAACTAATAAAGCCTAAACCACCCTGAGAATCCAGGGGAGCATGTTTTTATGTATTATTCTTGGGATTGTTTTTAGTACCAAAAAAGATGTTTAATTATACAAAATAAGACATACAAGACTGTTCTTCAGAATTCAGTGAATTTCTAACTTAAACCTTTCCAGACCACGCACCTCGATTTTTACTCCCTCTGGATTAAGTATGATGGCCACTGGAATAAATATTTAACTGCCTAAGTGTATAATTCTTCCTCTCCTTAAGTCAAAGAAGAGGTTGCTAACAGCTAAAAATAATCTTCAGTGTTAGAGATAGATCGATACTTAGCATGAATGTTTTCTTTTAAGTCATATGCAGGATCCATTTTGAGATTGATGTTCTAAATCGGGTAAGAAGAATGTGGATTTTATCCAATCTAATGGATCTGTGTGATGTTAACATGAAGTATAGTTTTTCCTTCCACTTCACCAGAGATCACATAGCATACATACAAATCCTGCTTACTTGACTTTTAAGTTCCCAAAGATAATACTAAGTTAAAAGTGTATTCAGATCTAATTTTGAACTGGAAAACAAGTTCAGAATTACATGGGAAACATTCACTTGTTCCTTCAAAGCAGTATTACTTTAAGCAAAGTAAGTATACTTTTTTCTTGCAGCTTTCCACATTCATTAGTTTTGCCCTTGGCTAGGAAAGTCAGCCTCCCTTGGAGGCAACTAACCCAGAAAAGCACATAGTTTTCCTAGGGCTTTGTAGGTAGTGAATTAAGTGAAGGTTTTCTCTGTCAGTAGTCCCTGCTTGACCCAAACATTAGTAAATATGTTCCGGATAATTTGAGCCTGGATAGAATAACAGTAGCAGAGTTTGTTTAAAAAAAAAAAAAAGACAAGATTTAGGAAGCTGTAGGAATCATTTGTTACATATTATCAGGAGTAAGAAAGGTGTAGTAAATGTATAATTTTTATATGCAAAGTATCTTAAAAAGCAGGCTGGCTGATTGAAACAGCAATCACTGTTCTGTGCTAAATTTTAATACAGCTCTCAAAATGAAATGGGGATCAGGGAAGGGAAGTAGTTTGTTCTATAGAAGGGAACGGATCCTCAAACTTTCTTATTTATATTTAGAAAGCCTGGCCTCTTTGAAAGGTTTTTGAACTGGAATAAGCCATACACACTATTGTTTGTGATTGACATCTCAAGGAAATCAAATAAAGATTTTTCTTAAATGATTAATGCTAGGTATTTCATATTTTGCTAGAAATTATTCTTTGAGCCCCATATTCTATTTGCCCCACTTACCCCTTAAGGGTACAGATTGGTTATATCTACATAAAATTTTAAACTTACTACATTAAAATTTAGTGGTAATCTCTCCATATCAGGTTTTATGCTACACATAATAGGAAGCAAAACTTAAAATCAAATAGTAGATACCCACAATGTATGGATTTCACAGAGCTAGAAATTTTTGTGTATATAATTAGACTTGATTTTTTTTTAAAGATTTTTTTTGTCCCTTTCTGTGAGTTTGGCCTTTTGATTATTTATTATCTAGTGGCTCCTCCATGCTTACAAATGTATCCAGCCAGGACTTTCTCTTCCTTAAAAAACTTTGACATGATCATGCTATCCACTCAAGCTATCATTCTGTAGCTTAATTTAAAAAAAAAATTCTGAATTTAAACACACAAAAGTACATTTCCATATAGACAAGACTATCAAGAAGATTTTATATGAAACTCGGTCTTTCGCTTGAGAAAAAGTGTATAATCTACGTCTTTCAGAACTGACTTGCTTGTCTTCTGAATTTCTCTTCATAAAGTGTTAAAAATAGTCCTCTTGGGGCATTGTTACCCCAAACTGAGGCAAAAGGGGGAAAAAATTGTTATAATAAGCATAGTCAAGCAAAATTCATATAGTGACCATATCTAAAAATGTCACTTTCTGTACCTTGCAACGGTTACCTCTTACATTCATATACCCCAATTTGTTCAGCCATTTTCCTTCTAAGAGGCAGTCAGAGATGCCCCATTTTTTATCCCTAAGTACCCACCCCCATCTCTGATCTTTTAGGATCAAGAAGTTTGTTTTGCTTCTATTTCCTGTCCAGTATTATCCTCTCTCTTAGTTTAACTTACACGCCTGTGCATGCTTGCTTTCCCTGTTGAACAGTTTGGTGTATTTGTACACCATAAATACAACTTTGTGTATTCAAACTTCATTTGACCCTTTCAATAAAGTGAGGATCATCTGCTGCCCACTCTACCCACACTCTCCTCTTTTTATTCTCATACACTATTACACTATTAATCTACCCCTACTCCTTTTACAGCTTTTCCAACCCTTGGAACTAGTCTACCCCAGGACCCTTATCACTACCCTTTTAAGACGAGGAAGTTCTCTCCCATTAGAATATTAACACTACAACAGATAGCTTCTCCTAATTGGATCTGTAGGGCCCTCTCTGGTGCTGCCTTGGGCCAGAGTATTAGGGAGCTCAGAGGCCCCAGACCTGGTCCATCTCAGGCCTGCCACTGTGATGCTGCATTGGTCTGCGCATTAACTCACCACCACGGGGCTTTTTCAAAGGAGCCTTCTACTCTTGGTGCCTCTGGGCACAGAGCCTTGTAGGCAGCATATGTCCTTAGCTGCATCTGGCTTTTCAGAGGTAGGGGAATAAGTTTTTCTGTTGCCTGTGGACTTCTGGCTAACTGTGCATTTCTGTTGTGGAAGAAAATACTTAAGAATTTTCACTGGATTTCTTAATCATTCAGGAGGGAGTGAACTTAGGGTTTTGCTAAAGTATGTGGAGCTGGGTTGCCTGCCTCTCATTCAGGCAGGCACCTTTAGCAGGAAGTCCAAATTATATCTTCTTCCTTTTGTAGCCAAAATCCTAAGAAAAGTGGTCTGCAGTCCTTTTGCTCTTGTTTTTACCTTCAACTCATTTTCCCAACCTCTTGCAACATGGCTACCAACCCTATCACTATAATGAAATTTCTGTTTACAAAGTTATAAATGATCTCTCAGTTATTAAATCTGATAGCCTTTTCTCAGGTCCTCCTTCCCTCTTGTTCTCTCTGAAGCTTTTGACACTATTCATCATACTCTGCTCCTAGCTACCCTCTCCTTTGGTATCTTTGCCACTGCTTTTCTCTTTATATGTGACAATATGGCTTCCTACCCTCTTAAGCATTGAAGTCTCTAATCCTTCTTACGCATAGTGATCTTAACAGCATGAATGGCTTTAATTGTCATCTAGCTACAGATTAATACCCAGATCTATGTATTCAGCCCTACTCTCTGGAATGCCAGTCCCATACCAATAACTGTTGGGCTTCTTCAACAGTTAATAGGCTTATTTCTCCCCCAACACCTGTCCCTCCTCCTCTAAACTGGCTTGTTTCTTTTGAGACCACCATCTTTCTGGTTATCCAGGTTCACAAGCTCAAAATCAGCCTCAGTTCTTTTCTATCCCGTAACACCCCTACAGCCAATTAGTTGTCAAGTCTAGTCAATTGTACTTTCATGTGTCTTATCTGTCCCATTCACACCCCTTTCCTACTTTGAGCACTTAGTACCTTTGGCTAGCCTCCTAACTGGCTTTATCTGTCCTTTTCAATAAGTCTTTCACACAGCTGCCAAATTATTCCTAAGTCTCAATTCTCTATCACCAGGCTACTCAAAAAATTATATTGTCTCTAAGATAAAAACTTCAGCTTGACATTTAAGTTCTTGTTGACATTAAGTTCTCTTTTGGTCTCAACCTACCTTTCCAGACTTCTTTTCATATTATTTCTCTTTAATACACTATTTTCCAATCAAACAGATCTGCTAGTGGTCCCTACACTTAACATTCAAATCTTGCATTTTTGCTTTTTGCAAAGTTTAGAATGCACTCCTTCCTCATGTTTGGCTCTTAAAATCTCTTCTTTCAAGGTTCATCTCAAGCCTTTCCTGATTCCAGCGGATAAGTGTTTTCTCCTCAGATTTCTGCATACATGAACAAGTTATGTACCCTCGGTAGAATGAGCTCCTTGACAGCAAAGGTTTTGTATCTTCACTACTTACTTAGCACATGGTGGGTATTTGACCTTAACACAGATTAAGTACCTAGTATGTACAAGGAACATGATAATGCCAAATACCAGATTTACTAGACAGCTTAGGAAAGTGTAGTTCAGAAGTTTAAGCATCTGTGTCTTAATAAATTTCTGATGTTAAGATGGACTATTTCACAAAGAAAACAAAGTGTCTTTCGCTTTTTGTAGACCCCTTATATCCCATTCACAAGTCAGTTACTGATTTAACAGAAGCTTTTGTGCAATTTTGGCACACTAATTTAACTAATGGCAACCTTTCTGAAAACTTCTTTTGGAAATTATATAGTGCCAGTAATCTAGTTGAAATTCTAAGAGACGAATCGACGCATTGTCAAATGTTCTAAAATCTAAGTATACAAATGCACATTAAAAGAACCCTGAAGTTTCATCTCATACCTAAGATTAGCAAACTTGATGAAAACAGAAAATAACATATTGGGGCACTGCAGGAAAACAGGCACACTGATCCACTGTGGCACCTACAGTGCTGTGAATTGGTCCAGCTATTATGGAAAGGAATTTGGCACTATGCCCCAAAGAGATCAAAGAAGGTAAAGGACTCAGACACACAAGTATTTTTAGCACGTCTTTTTGTAGTGGTACAGAATTGGAAACGGGGGCTCATCAATTAAGGAATGGCTAAACAAATTATGGTACATGAATAGAATAGAATACTATTGTTCTGTAAGAAATGAAAAGATAGTTTCAGTGAATCCTTGGAAGGCCTATATAAACTAGTAACCAAGTGAAATAGAACAATTGATAGAATAACAACAAACAGTTTCAAAATACTTAAATATGATCACTACAGGGACCAACCAGAGGACCTATGATGAAGCATGCTATGTACATCTTGACAGAGAAGTAATAAATGTGAGATGCAGAATCAGACCTAGTTTTTGGGATGTATTCAATGTGGGAATCTCTTGCTTGATTATGAATAATTTTTTTAACTAGTGTTTTGAAGGATTTTTTTTAGGGGAAGAAGATGAAGGGGAAGGCTGAAGGGAGAGAAAGTAGATTTTTCTGAATTGGAAAAAAACTACCAAGAGAAGATTAGGAAACTACAGACTACATTTTGGGTTTGTTTCTTGGCAATTTAGTTTTAATTGTGTAAGTACAAAAAATATATAGCTTAAGTAAAAAAAATTCAAGATGAAAATAATTTTTTCAGAGACCTGATACACAGAAATCTTTTAAATAAGCAACGTGGACTAATCAAATCAAAATTTTAAGCAGATTCTATTATTACTTGGGAAACTGGCAAATAATTTGCTTTTCATAACTTACAATTGTAATTTGTGCTCAATCAAAATTATTGTAACTATAATTTTTCAGGAGTGAATTCATTTCATAAAGAATCTGAATGTTCATGGTTAAGTAATTTACTCAACATGGAATTAATGATCTTAAAAATCAGATTTATATACTGCCTTCCTCCCAACTTCTTAAAAACAAACTACCATACAAATAAATTAATGTATTAATTAGAGTTGAAGAAATAAAATTTATTCCTCATTTGTAAAAAAAAAAAAATTCTGATAGAATCTGCAAAAATTTGCTCAGGTAAAATCATATTACAACAAAACCCAACATAACAATGATTTTTAAGTGAAATGTATGGCCCACCTATCCCAGCAAAATGAAACAGTTCTTTGGAATTCTTCCTAATAGGATCTTACCTATAAGAAAAAATAGCATTTCTATAAATGTCTTAAAGACTGAATTTTGTTTTTAAAATGTTCTTTGTTGACTCAAACACAAGTTTATATTTGGAAATTCAAATTCTGTAGTCTATTCCTGTGGCAGAAACTGGGAGCCTCACTTAAATATGCTTCTGATGTATTTACAATAAATGTATTTATAGGTTAGAAAATAGAAATCACATAATTGAAATTCAGAAAGATTCTAGTCAGTAGTTTTTTAGTCTTAACTTTTCAACTCTGACTATTGTATATATATGTATATATATATATATATTTTTTTTTCTGTTAGAACTCTAAAGTCACTAAGGCAACACACCTACAGGTGGGACCTAGGTTCACTTTGTAGATTTTAATATATATATTTATTTTAAAATATAAATAAGAAAAATAAATATTAATTTAGAAGACTAGACTGAATCCACCTTGATTGCCACATATTCAAGGCATAACATTTTTTGGTTACAAGACAAGAAAGCAAGCAACAGTAATGAGTTGTAAACCCTCTTAAGAATCTGTAGTTGTTTCTCCAGGATTAGTGCAAAATAGTAACACTCCATATATCCAAACCATTAGGCAAGTAAATGAAAAGAATTTTAAATAATGCTGTTCTGTGGTTGATTCTTTAAAAAAAAAAAAAAAAAGCAAATGACCTGAACAGAGCAAACAACAGGATCATCTGCAAACATATCCTTTCTACAATGTTCCCTTGTTTCCCAAAAATCTTGAAGTAGTTTGATAAAATGACACTTGGGGGTGACTTGCATGGGAAGCTGTACAGCTGATAAAATTCTTAAGGATGAATAATGAAGTTCTGTGATGACACTGCATGTACCGTATCAATCCTGGAGAATCACTTCGTGCACTCCTTGTCCAGTCAAGTAGGCTTTTAGTCATTGTGTAGATTTGGTAAAGGCAACCAGATTGTCCAGCATGGCCTCTTGTCCTCTTAATAGTGACCCTGGATTGGGTTCATGTCTTAAAGACAATCCTAAGTGCACCTAAGCCACAAGCTTATTAGCCTTTAAAACTTCCCCAAGTATAACTGACAAACTATGGAGAAGTGGCCTATTAAGCAAATGGCTTACAATCCTGCGGCATTCTATTCAGTAGTAACTAGGGGATGGTGTATACAGGAAAGGATATATATTTATATATGGGGGTTGGACGTGTCTTTGGAGGCTAAATGTAGGAAGAACACACATGTACCCTTAAGAGTTAAGATGCACTAGCTGAAGAGCATATGGCCAAAATACCTATTTTTTTAAAAAGTAAAATTTAGTCAGGTATTAAAGAGCTCTTTGGCAGAAAATATTAAGGAAATAAAGTACTGCCTTAGATCATATAAGCTGTTTAGGGCAAAATATAATTCAGGTGTTTGCCAAAGGTGAGTACCAATGATCGTATTAATACACTATTGGAGGAACATAACGGAAGAACCCTAAAAAAGGCTAGAATTACTTCAAATGTCAATAAGGATAATTTGCCTTGCTCATAATGGCAGTACTACAAATATAAGAATGATTGATTTATTTACAAGAAATCTAAATTGTTCTCAGGATACCTGTCCTTCCTGGGATACTTGATAAGTTAGGTACCACACCATTACTGAATTGTCACAGCCAATGTATTACAGGGTTTTTTGGTAAGAGACAGAGAACAGAACAACTTTTAAGATAGTCTTCATGGGTCATTAAAGATGGAATAGGTGATTACATATAAAACTACTTCAGTCTTTTATAGTGATTTCTCTTTATACTCAAACTGAAATACTCATTTGGCTTGCTAGGGCAATTTTCTTACTGATGGCTTATCAGGTTCTTAGAAAGCAAGCTTTCTCAGGAAACAGTACAAATCAAACTGGATTTTTGATCTTTAAGTGCTTGTTGTTTCTGCAGTTCCCTTGAAATGCGTCGCTTAATTCCTAATAAATAGAGGTCTCGATCAAATTTGCCAGCAGCTAGAGGAATGCTGTAAAAGAAAAAAAAAACTGATATGGATATGACTTCTTGACCACAAAACCAGGCAACAATTTGAACTATGTAAGAATTACAACAAAATGACATTTCTTTCCCTTTGACACATGCATACGTTTTCTGAGTGCCTTTATAAAGGGCTCTTTGTGGTTGAGTATAAGAATAGCTTTGGGCAGTGGTCTCCAAACACCTCCAACTGGGTATGTATATTTACTTATTTATTATATACATGTACTACTATACTAATAATTATGTATATCATAACACATGAAAATATAAATTTAAAAGGCTAAAATAAAGATGAAATAACCTTTGATCCTAGATGTAGAAGCTTCTGGAAGCTGACACAACTGACTTCTGGAAGCTCCCAACTGACAGAGGGGAGAGACCTGAGGAAAGGCAACCTATGAGGAGGCCTTTATTATAAAACACCATGGGTTGTGGTAGTGTGAGTAGAGAAAAGGGGACAGATGTGAAAAATGTGCAGGTAAAAATAAGACTCAGGAAATAACTGGATCTGCTTGTGAGAGGAGGGAAAGTGAGGAGTCTTGTGAATCTGGAAGACTAGTCATGCCCTTAAGAGTAATAGGGAAGTTTGGGAAAAGGAATGAGTTTGAGGAAAAAGATAATGTAATGAGATCTGTGATTCAGTTTTCAATCCATCTGTGTCTGCTCATCCTGTGCACTAAGTCCTAATCAAAACATAAAACTAGGAGGCAGGGTTCTTACTGGTCACTGCCCTGGAATGCAGAGCCCACTTTCCAAGGAGGAAGCTTAGAACCACAAGGTGATGTTGGGGCAGGGGATAGGTACATTATTGTTGCTGTTTTTTAAGGCAATCGGGATTATGTGACCTGCTCAGAGTCACACAGCTAGTAAGTGCCTGAGTGCATCTGAGCTCAGGTCCTCCTGACTCTAGGGCCAGAGCTCTCTCCACTGCAACTGCCACTAGCTGCCCTGGGATAAGTTCACTGAAATAATATAAACAAAGGGGCCCCAATTTGGAGACCACTGTTTTGGGGAATATACCAATAGCTTTTCTTTCTTGTCTTAGCTACTCTACCTTTATAATGTTCAAAGTAAGCCTGAGTCATCAAAATGTTCATTAAGTGTATACTGTATTCAAGGCATTGGACATATAAAAACAAAAAACAGCCCCAATCTAAAGATCATATTCTCCTGACTGAAGAGTTGGTTTGCCATCCCAATCAGATCTCTATCAAAAAACTTGGTTTTAAGAGGAAAAATATTATGAAGGCAAGCTTTAAATTGGGCCTATTTTCTTTTAACTTTTTTTTTTTTTTTGCTTTTTGGAGGGGGGAAGGTAGGAAGGACAGTTGGGGTTAAGTGACATGTCCAAGGTGACATGGCTAGTTTTTGTGTTAAGTGCCTGGGGCTGGATTTGAATTCAGGTCTTCCTGACTCCATGGTTCTTGGGCCTATTTTCAATGAGTTATCTTAGAGATGATTTGAACTGACCTCTTGCCTCAGAGATAAAAATAAAGATCACCCCCCCCATATTCTTAGAAAATTATAATCCATGAGATTCAGATGCAACTTAGAATTTTTTAAAAAACAGCACCAAGACCTCTTAGTGAAACAAAAACAAATGATCTGCACTTTTTTTTGGGGGGGTGGAGTATTACACAAATACAATTCAAACAAATCAATACAAAATAATCACTTTCACATGGGCTATTGGCCCATGGTAATGGTATCTCTGATTTATACAGTTCCAAAATGTGAAGATATGAGGTTGAATTTAAATCAAGTCAAATTCCAGATTCAAACACCACCACTTCAGGACCTGACAAGAATCAGAACTCTGGAGGTCCTAATCCTAAAATGAGCTGAAGTGACCCCTTGTTTTAGGATGTATGAATGGGACACTAACTTGTCTCTCCCAGGTTTCACTTTTACTCGGAACAGACCATACACTGGGCGGTGATCAGAAGTCTTGATTTCAGGACAGGAAGAATACTTGACTGGGCAGATGTCATCTTTTTGACGGCTTTTATATACAACTCGGTCCTATAGGGAGAGATTACAAAAGGGAGGAAAACTAAGCTGAATTCCATAGGAACACATGATCTGCTCACCTTTCATTTCTTTTTAAAAAATTTTATAGATATATTTTGTTTTTACTTCACCTACATTCCCCAATACACCATTCTTCCTCACTTTCCTAGAGAGAGATCCTTTGACAAACAAGAAAAGAGGAAAAAAACAGTTCAGCAAATCAATCAAGTCTGACATTAAATGCAATGTTCTACACCTACTGTGTTCCCACCTCTATAAAGAAGGGAAGGCAGTGCATTCTCCTATCTTTTCTTTGGGATCAAGCTGGATCACTATAATTTCACAGCATTCAGTTTTTATTATTTGTTCTTCTTTACATTCACATTTTGGTGGTCACTGTGTACACTGGCTTTGTTTTTTTAACTTCCATTTTATATCAGTTCATATAAGTCTTCCTGTGTTTTTCTATATTTATATTTTCTTACACTACAGTAATATTCCATTATATTCATGGATTTTAACTTGTTTAGCACTTCTCTAATCAATGGATATATGTACTTTTGTTCTTAGCTCTTTGCTACTATAAAAAGTGCTAAAAGTATTATTTTTATATATATGGGAAAATTTTTTTTAATCTCCTTGGAGTGTGTGTGTGTGTGTGTGTGTGTGTGCGCGCGCGCGCGTGTGTGTGTGCACATGTACTAATGACATCTGTTATTGAAAAGGCATGGACATTTCCTAGCATATTCCAAATTACTTTCTAGAATGACTGCATTAACCATGTATTGGTGTGCCTACCTTTCTGCAACCCCTCCAACACTGACTGTTCTCACTTTTTATCATCTTTGTCAGTACACTGGGGTTGAGATGAAACCTCAGAGTTGTTCTGATTTGCAAGTCTCTATTAGTGATTAACAATCTTTGATATGATTATTATTATTATTTTAACATTTCTTTCAAATGTTAAGGAAATGGATTTTGATCTTATGACAAATTTGTATACCTTTGTATCCCCATACCTTTATTAGAGATAACTGCTGCAAAGATTTTTTTGTCCAATCACTTCTCTTTTTTATCCTAGTTGATTTTCTTTGTGCAAAAACATCCAATTTCATGTAAATGAAATGATCTACTTTATCTTTTGTGATCTCTTTTTTTGCTTGTTTGGTTAAGAATTTCCCCCCTACAACAACACTACTAGGTTTGTGTCTCAAAAGAGATAAAAAACAAAAAAGAAAAGGACCTATATGTACAAAAACATTTATAGCAGCCCTTTTCTGGGAATAAAGAATTGGAAATTGAGAGGATGCCCATCAGCCGGGAAATGGCTGAACAAGTTGTGGTATGTGATTATGATGGAATGATATTGTACTGTAAGAAATGATGCAGTTGCATTCAGAAAAACCAGGAAGGACTTGTATGGGCTGATGCAAAGTGGCATGTTGTATGTACAATGTAACAGCAATACGATAAGATCATCAGCTGTGAATGACTTAGCTATTCTCAGCAATACAGTGATTCAAGACAACTCTGAAGGACTTAGGATGAAAAATGCTACCTGTCCCCAGAGAAAGAAGTGATGGTATCTGAATACAAACTGAAGCATACTTAAAAAAAAAAATTTTCTTTATTTTTCTTGAGGTTTATTTTGTATCTTTTCTATCATAACATGAGTATTATGGATATGTTTTGCACGACTACACACATATCACCTATATAGAATTGCTTGCCTTTTCAATGAGGGGAAGTGAGGAGGAAGGGAGAGAATTTGAAACTCAAGGTTTTAAAAAGAAATGTTAGAAGTTGTTTTTACATGTAACTGGGGGAAAATAAAATACTAACTAAATAAATAAAAATTAATTTTCCCCCTAACTATAGTAATGAAAGAAAGAGACCTGAACTGGCTCTTTTCTAATACTGTAATTCCCCTTTCACTTCTTATGTTCTACCATTTAAAACAAACATCATTCATCTCAACCCATTTCAGAACTCATTTCACTTCGAAGAATTTATTTCATCTGAGAGTTACTTGTGCTCACGGTTTGTAAGTTTTTTTGCGGGGGAGAAGGGTGGGTTATATTCAAAGATTAGGACATTAGACTGTAGAGCTATCTTAAAGCATACCTTAGAATAAAAAAAAATCAATTTCTTTGCTAATGTTCATTGGTGATTCTATTCAATGAATCCCTGACAGGCAGGATGTATGTTTTCTCATGTGTTATGAAGGAAGAAGACAGCTACTTGCACAGAATCTATCTGTTCCATTAGCTGAGCTTTAATAGTATATAATAGATTCAACAGCTTCTTAACTTTTGCCCATTCAAGAAGCATTACCACTATGGGGGAGAGTTTTACAGACTTACAGCACAGGAAGGAAAGGTCCTAAAGCTGAGGCAGCAAAGTCCACTGGTACCTAATGGGCATTTCATTACTCATTAGTTCTGTTAGTTCCTTTATGTAAAGGAATCTGACTTTTCTACAAATCCATTTAGTAGAAATGGGAGCCTCAGAAAATATGTGGGATTTTTCTTTTAGTATTTATAGCAAACAGTTATAATTTTTTTTTTTTGCTTTTTGGAGGGCAGTTGGGGTTAAGTAACTTGCCCAAGGTCATATGGCTAGTTTTTT
>CM053595.1:114380663-114397744 GCA_028646575.1 Pseudocheirus occidentalis | reverse complement strand
AATTCCTTCAGAATTAGAGTGGAGCAAATGGAAGCAAATGACTTTATGAGAAATCAAGATAATATTAAACAGATCCAAACAAATGAAAAAAATAGAAGGCAATGTGAAACATCTCCTTGAAAAAACCACTGACCCGGAAAATAGATGCAGGAGAGACAATTTAATAATTATTGGACTACCTTAAAGCCATGATCAAAAAAAGAAATTAGGTGGGAAAGGGTCTGTGGCTTATGGGATGTCACACAAAGACCAAGGAATGAAAACTTGCCTGTGCTCTCACAGTCCCTGCCTGGAGCTATGTCTCTTATATGAGGACCCACCATGAGCTTCTTTGCTTTATGTGTGGATTCCTTGAGACAGAGAATACTATTGATTTTAAGGTTCCAGGAAGGGTAGAGAATTAGAGTAGGAGCTAGACATATTTATTGATGAGCAAAGAGCAAGAATTGGATCCTACTTAAGAAAGTGAAAAATTGGAAACTGTTTCCTTGAAGCATAACACAGGTGTTTTATGAATTCTCTTTTGAAACAAAGGAGAAAGTTTTTTAAATGGATTTTTGTTGCTATTTTTTGTTTTCAGATCTCCTAGTTTTCCACTGTTTTTCTCCTCCATTCCTTAGAGTCATTCCTTATAAACAGAATTTTTTTTAAAGAAAAAGAAGGAAGAGAAATTTTCTAAAACAATCCATACATTGAAAAAATCTGATATTATATGCAGAGTTTCATACGTTCAAGCTTATTGGCCATAGGTTCTGTAAAGGAATGGGAGGAGATGTCTTATATTTCTTCTTTGATAACAAGATTATTCTTTGTCTGGGATGGCTAGGTGGCGCAGTGAATAGAGCACCGGCCCTGGAGTCAGGAGGACCTGAGTTCAAATCCGGCCTCAGACACTAAACACAAAAACTAGCCATGTGGCCATGGGCAAGTCACTTAACCCCAGCTGCCCTCCAAAAAAAAAGCAAAGATTATTCTTTGTCATTTCATAACATTCAGCCTGTATTGTTTTAAGGTAGTGATTCTATCTTCATTTCCCCTTTATAGTTTTTGTGTATATTTTTTTCTGGCTCTGTTTTACTTCATTTTACATTAATTCATGAATTCTTTCCATGTTTCTTCATATTGATGTTTGTTATTTCTTTCTTTTTTAAAAATTAACTTTTGCTTATTTTTAGTTGATATCATTCATTTCCATAAGATTTTGAGTTACAAATTTTCTCTCCCTCTTTCCCCTACCCACCACCCCAAAACAGTGATCCCACTGTATACCCCCTCCCCCAATTTGTTCTCTCCTATATCCTCCCCCATCACTCCTCTGACTTTCTGATAGGGCAAAATGGATCTCTATACCCCAGTGCCTGTGTATCTTATTTGCCAGTTGCATGTAAATAATAATAATTTTATATAAATAGATAAAACATTTTATTTTAAAATTTTAAATTCTAGATTCTTTTCCTTCCTCCCTTGTCACCCACCCCCACTGGAAAGATAAGCAATTCAATACAGGCTGTATATGTGTGGTTAAGTAAAACATCTCTACAATGGACGTATTGTGAAAGACTAACTGTATTTTCCTCCATCCTATCCCACCCCCCACTTGTTCTATTCTCTACTTTGTCCCTGTCCCTTTACAAAAGTGAGTGTTTCTAATAACCCTTCCCCCCAACCTGCCTTCCCCTCCATCATCGCCCCTTTCATCCCCTTCCCCACTACTCTCCTGCAGGGCGAGATACCCAATGTAGAGTGTATGTCATTCCCTCCCCAACCGAATTCAATGAGAGGAACGTTGACCACTCCCTTTTACCTTCCTGTTCTTTCTCTCCATTGCAACAGCCATCCCTTTCCTCTTCCATATGAGACAATTCCATCTCTTCCTGTCTCCTCTCATTATATTCTTCTCCCACGTCTCAATTTCACCTTTTAAAATATCAGCCCTTCCTATTCAATTGTTCCTATGCCCTCTGTCCATGCATGCCTGTACACATGTATACACACACTCACATATGTATTTGTATGCATATATACCCTCCTAATAGACATATGTATATGTATACATATTTATATACAGTTACATTCCCTTTAAGTATCCTTATACTGAGAAAAGTTTCATAAGTTACAATTATCATTTTTCCATGTAGGCATGTAAATAGTTCAACTTTGATAAGTTCCGTATGATTTCTTTTCCTTGTTTACCTTCTCATGCTTCTTGTATTTGAATGTCAGACTTTTTATTCAGCTCTGTTTTTTTTATCAAGAATGCTTAAAAGTCCTCCACCTCAGGAATGACTGTGTTTTCCTCTGAAACATTATACTCAATTTTGCTGTGTAGGTGATTCTTGGTTTTAATCTTAGCTCCTTTGCTCTCCAGAATATGATATTCCAGGCTCTTCGATCCCTTAATGTAGAAGCTGCTAGATCTTGGGTTATCCTGATTGTGTTTGCACAGTATTCAAATTATTTCTTCTTGGCAGCTTGTAATATTTTCTCCTTGATCTGGGAACTTTGGAACCTGGCTATAACATTCCTAGAAGTTTTCTTTTGGGGATCTTTTTCAAGAGGTGATTGGTGAATTCTTTCCATTTCTATTTTGCCCTCTGGTCCTAAAATACCAGGGAAATTTTCCTTGAGAATTTCTTGAAGGATGGTTTCTAGGTTCTTTTTTTGATCATGGCTTTCAGCTAGTCCAATAATTTTTAAATTATCTCTCCTGGATCTGTTTTCCAGGTCAGTGGTTTTTTCAGTGAGATATTTCACATTGCCTCCTATTTTTTCATTTGTTTGCATGTTGAATACTATCTTGATTTCTCACAAAGTCATTCACTTCCATTTGCTCCAGTCTAATTCTGAAAGAATTATTCTCAGTGAGCTTTTGAGATTCTTTTTCCATCTGGCAAATTGGACTTTTTAAGGCATTCTTCTCCTCATTGGCTTTTTGGGCCTCTTGCCATTTGAGTTACTCTATTTTTTTAGGTGTTATTTTTTTCAGTCAGGTTGTTGACTCTCTTTTCATGATTTTCTTGCATCATTCTCATTTCTCTTCCCAATTATTCCTCCACTTCTCTTATTTGGTTTTCAAAATTCTTTTTAAGCCGATCTGTGGCTTGTAGGCAATCTTCATGTTTCTTGGAAGCATTTGGTGTGAGAGTTCTTACTGTGTTGTCTTCCTCTCGTTCCATTCTTTGATGCTTTTTGTCCCCCAAAAAGGAATCTAACATTGGATTGCTGTGCTTGCTTTGCTTCCTTTGCCTGATCATGTTGCCAGTCAATTAACTTGACTTTTGAGCTCTTTGCCACTGTAGAACTCTGCTTCCAGAGGGGAGAGCTTTGTTTCAAATCACTGGGGTTTTTGCAGCTGCCAGAGGTATAGGAGGCTGCCCCCACCAGCTTTGGCTCACTAGTCACACACCTCAGGACCACCACCCAAGACCACGATCCTGAATCAGGCAGGTTAAGGCAAGAGCACTTAGCCTCTGAAGGGTTGCTTGGCACCCCTGCAATCTGCAGGCTGGGAGCTCTGAAGCAGCCATGTGGATGTGGCTGCTGGGTCACCACTTTGGCTGCTTCTGGCTCTGGGGGCAGAGGGCCAGACTCGCTTCTCCATCCCCCCCAAAATAAGCTGAGTTCCACTGACCTTTCACTTTGTCTTTGGCATTTATGGATAATTGCCAGATTAATCCATATTAATATGATAATTCTGGAAACCTCCACGGCTGCTAGTGATCCACTCTCCCAAATGCTTCAGCCATTATTGGTCCTGGCCACCCCAAGGGGCTAAAATCGCAGGTTCCTGCTGGGGTGGGCTTGGCTTCCAGTATGCTGTGAAGAACCCTTCCTGTCCACCTGCTGGGCTGCCTTCAGCAGAAGATTTGTTTCTCTGTCACTTTGTGGGTTCTAGAGCTCTAAAATTTGTTTAGAGTCATATTTCATAGGTATTCAAGGTGGTTATGGGGGGAACCATGGAATTTTCCTGCTTCTACACCACCATCATGACTCTACCCGCCCTGTCATTTCTTGTAACAGTAATAATCCATTACATTCAAGTACCATAGTTTGACCATTTTCCAATCAATGAGCAGCTAATAACATGAGGTCTTGTTTTACCCTTTAGTATAAAGCTATTTACATATGTATATACATATATGCATGTATGTATAGATATATATGTATGTATATATAAACAGATATACAAAAGCTATTTACAAATATAGTTATACATAGGTACCATAGTGTTGCCCATGCCTTTGGTGATTATATGCTATGCCTTTGTACCTTCACAAAATCCTTTGTATTAAATTTGACATTAATTAGTATGATTTAATAAATTCTAATGGTGTATTATTTCCCTTCCTTTCAAGAAATTTCTGTGTGGCTCCATGACATCAAGATTTCCAACCATGCGCCAGCTGACTGTGGCCATTTTACACCATTCCACACCCCAAAGTAAAGTATCTATAGGGTCTTTGACTTCGGTATTTGGGCTTTCCAACCCCAAATGCATATCCAGGATATTCAGAGGCATAAATGGTGAATTAACAAGGTGAATTTTCTCAGGAAGATCAAGCTCCCAAGTTTGGTGGGTGTATGGACACTCTCAGAAGATGCCAACCAAGCCAGTGATAATGGATCCTAAGCATTCAGTTTCCCAGCAGCCAGTAGCCTGTCCACAGTCTGACACAATGCTAAAAGAAGCAGGGCTGAAGAATGAGTTGCCTGAAAGGAATGAGCCTTGTGGGAATACCTCAGAGTTTCCTTTCAATAGACTCTTAAGACTTACAACTGAGGAAATGAAATTTAACATGAAAGTCAAATCTATCACCCCCAAACCACCCAGAAAACCAAAGCTGGAGCGAACATTTTCATTAGATGAGAAAGGCTGGAGGAGAAGGCGTTTTAGAGCAAGCCAAGAAAGCCTGACAGACCCTAATGAGACAGGTTCATCATCTGGCTCCCTGCAGGAAGTGACTACAAGTCCTCTAAATTTGACTGCATTAGCTCGTGAAGGCCACCATGCTCTTCACAGCCTCGGCAGCCCACAGAGCACCTCTCTGCAGGATATTCCCGAGCCAGGAGACATAGGAAATAGTACAGATCCCCCTTCCTCCTTAGAAATTATTCCTCCCACTGTGACAGGTGGTCCCCTGGAGCTTCTGCGTGGGGTTGCAGCTTCAGGGAACAAACTAAGACTTTCCAGAATTTTGCCACCATTACCACTTTCCCCTTTGGAATTGAATGTAGCATCTGAAACCCTAAGGACAACTAATAAAATTGACCCAGATTATGTAAATTACAAACATCATGCTCAAAGTAAATTGCTCCGGTCTGACAGTAGCCTGAGTGATGGTAGATTACAAAGCTGTACAGTTTGTGACAACTGTTCCACAACTTCTTTGAAGTCCTCATTCAGCGTACTTACACCCATTCACTCAAAGGATATCAGAAGCAAGTAGGTGCTTGATTTTATGTAAATGACAGCTGGAGACCTATTCCTGTGCAGAGAGGTGGGCCAAAGACAAATGGAAGAAGTTAGAGTGTTGTATTGTTATATTTTATTTTCTAAGAAAGCATCCAAAGATTATAGACCTAATGATAGTTTTTCCGTGGTCCAAGGACCCAACCTTTCAGAATCTGATGAACTTAATCACTAGGTTGACCATGAGGTAATAACTGTTTTTTGGCCCCAGGAACTTTTTCAAACACCATCTACTAAATTGTAGAAAGGTTGCAGTCTGTATCAGTGGAGGCTTCTCATGTAGATGATATCATAGTTTCTTGAAGGTAACTGCTATTACTGATTATTGATCTTTACACAGACTATGTGAGCTACTGACTCTGTTAGTTTTACTGCAGTATTCTGGGTGCAAGTTATCTTTACATTAAAGAATGCTTTTAAGGGATGATGATTTCCTGTAATTTGGCAGGATGTAGCTTTAATATTTAATTAATATTGACTTTTTATGGTTTGAGAGGATTTAACGTGCCTCCAGTATGTATTATGGCTCACTGCCAGGTGAAACTAAACATACTATAGGCCATTTATTGTTTAAAATTAGCATGCCACCTTATAATGGAGTGATGTAAAAATTATGAGAATTCTTATGTTGTTTTTAGCAGAAACCTTAGTTTAAATCTTTTTAAAACATTTTATTGATACTTTGGTCTTTTATTTCATAGTCATTTCATTCTTCCTTCTCAACTGAACCTTCTTATCACAGTTAAGCAGAAATCTCTAGATTAAACCCTTTTTTTCTGTCAAGAGAAGACTAGTTGAAAAAATTTTCATTTATTTAAATTTCTATAGAATTACTACAGGCAATTATGATTAAATTGGGTCCTTTCTATGCATTGTAAATTAAAAGGCATGATACAATTAGTCAGTGTGAGAGAAGCTGAAGAAAGGGTGGTTAATGTTTTCTTTGGCTAGAGGTTCCAGAATGAATGATCATCTCAAAATGTTATACCTACAAATGTCTCTACTTTTTTCCTCAGTGAAAAGAATTGGGTAAGGACTAATAATGCTAACATTGCATATTATATGATTTGCACTTCAATGAATTACAAGGTTTCTCTTTAGTTGTTGTTTCAATCAACCCAAGCAGTTTTTAGTAAGTGCCTGCTATGGGCCAGATGTTGGGAATACAAAGACAAAAATAAAAGACACTGCTTGGAAGGAGCTTACATCTTTATTAAATGAAATTAAATGTTTCAGGCATTTGGTGAACACCATGTTGAATTATCTTTGTCCTCATTGGAATTTCACCCACTAAGCCAATACAGGGAGGAACAACTATATTAATGTATGAATTTAAAACTGAGAACTAGTTCTTCTTTACTCAGTGATTCCATTCCATTCCCTCTGTCAGGGTTAAAGAACTTTTTGTGTTTAAGTATTGTATTAGTTTCCCAGGAAATTCCATCACATGTTTGAAACTTAGAACCAGCAGAGACCTAGCTAGCTTGAACATCCCATTATAAACTGAAGCCTAGTGATGTGTAAGATCTTAACCAAATTGAATTGCCATAGCAGACTGTGGACTTCAATAGAATGTGAGATCCTTGAGGCAGGGACCAGTTTTTTTTCTTTCATTTCCCTCATGTTTAGCACAGTGCCTAACACATAATAAGCACTTAAATAAATGCTTGTTGACTGTGACTCACTGAAGATCACACAGTGGATTACTAGCAGAACTAGGACTGGAACATGACTCCCAGACCAGTACTCTTCCCACCTTACTGATATGGTCCAGAAAGTAACCAACACATTTACTCAAGGATGAATTATCATGAGTCTTCCTATGTGCTTCAGAATAAAGGGGAATTGAAAAGCTTTTTCATCTTTTGTCAGGCATCAAAAGTAATCTTTTATCTGTGACTAGGCTTACAGAATTAGATTGGAAAGTTTCTTTGGGCAGCAGAAACATATGAAGGACATGTCAGGAGGATTGACGTGAGCAAGTGGTATGGTGATGCTTACCATACTATTGTTTTCTGATTGTCTGAAAAATTACTCAGGAAATGAGTTTTATACAGTAGGCCTTACTTTGAAAAATGTTGAAAGTGAGTTGATTTTTTTGGAAATCAAATCTTCTTTTAAATTTATGAAAGGAATGGAATATTCAAAAGAACATTGTGATGAATTATTTGTTAAAGTGCAGAATTTAGTAATGTGAAAAAAAATCATGCCCTAATATACATTGTTAAATTTAGAGCTTTGTATACTAGATTTTCATAAACTCATGATAAATCTATTTATTAGCCACTGTAGTATGGTGACTAAAAGCTGAAAGTGGAAAAAATTATGCCAATTCTTTTTCAAATCATTTTCTAGTCACTCCACTATTTTGTAGATAGTTGCCATTAACAGATTAGATTCAAGAAAACTGATGTCTTCATATTAAAGTTTTATAATCCTTTTTAGAAGAAATGATGTTACTCGAAGTTGATCTTAACTAAGAGTTTGGTTGCATCTCTCCAGAGAGTATACATAGTTAGGTGCTTATGCTGTATTTCTCCTTTGAAGATCTGTACCATTTGTAAGTACTTGGTAGCCTGATTCTGGAATTCACTCCTAATTATTTTAAACCTAGTCTGTTTTATTCTTTCTATAGGAGGTATATGGAAGGAAACCTTTTAGCTAGTGGTGCCTTGTTGGGAGCAGATGAACTGACCCGATGCTTTCCAGATCGGAACATGGGACTCTTTGTGGCCACATGGAACATGCAGGGCCAGAAGGTTGGATAACTGTGTTTGACCTCAGGGTTTTTTGCAGCTTGTAGAAGTGATAGGGGGAAGATCAGAACAAAAGAAATATCCATATATAGTAAACTCTTTTGTTGGGTAGAATTGCAGTTAAAAAATGTAATGACAAGTGGAAATTTGTTAACTCTCTTCTATGACCTGCCACTTGATTACTCTACCATGGGTAAGCAGTATGATATAATGGGATCCTGTTGTCTTTTTAACTAGTTATCCCCATGTGGAAAATGAATAGCGTACTGGCAGCCTGGTCATTTACCTAGATAGAATGCTGCAGAGATTGATGATTTTGTGTTAATAAATAGCAGAAGTGTTGACTTATTTGAAATAGAACAAAGAAAGTATTATTTTCCCTGTCATATCTGTTTGTAGCAGATCAAGGACAGAAAATTTGCTGCTGCCACAGATTTAATCCAATTGGAAAAATATTTTATTCTGAGATTTCATTATGAGACTTGGTAAAAACCATTTGTCATCTAGATCAGTTTCTCACTGGGAACAAAACATATTTTCAGAAAGCAGGAGACAGTATGGTAGTTTTTTTGTACATGAAAATTTTTTCTTGTGTTTTTGATAGGATGTTTTTTAGAGTGTGTTGCTCCATATTTTTTCTTCAGAAATGAATAACTTGCATCAACCCAGAGGTCTGCTTTGTTAAAGCAGGGTCTGTTGTAATAGCACTTAATCTCAGAATGGTTTAATACCCTAAACATGAGAGGTCTGACAGCTCTCACTGAAACAGATCTACCTGCTGTTCAGCTGGCTATGACCACATTTGTCTAAGCCAGGATTGCCCTTACTACCAGAAATCCAATTCAGGTCAGAAATATAGCAAATATTTTCAAAAATAAGTTGAAAAGAACAACTTCGAGAGAGTAGCAATGGTGGTATAACGTTTGCCAGTTACACCTTTGAAGTTTGAACATTTTCTCTTCACAAGGTTTAGTTTAAATTGAATACCCTGAAAATTTGTGGAACACATTGCCTGTATTTGAAAACGTAGAACATAGAATGTCAGAGCATAAAGAGACCTTGAAGATTAGTCCAAACCTCACCCTCATTTTATAGAAGAGGGAACTGAGGCCCAGAGCTGGAAATTTGCTGGATTAGATATAATTGAATATTAGAAATAGAAAAATATGCTATTTTATAAGCTTTACCAAGTATTTGCTCTTTGACCTTGGGCAAGTCATTTATCTTCTTGGGGCTACCTTTGGTTAAAAATAAATAGGATATCCCAGTACCCACATCTCAAAAAGAAATGGGGTGTTTGTGACCCTCTAATGAAAAGTAAATTGTTATGCTGTTGCATACTTCTTGTACCTTATTCTGCATTTCTGATTGTCTTGTTTATTATATTTTACAAGTCTTTATGCTCCTGCTTGTCATCTTATCCTTTGATCTAACAAGCTTGTTCAACTTTTGCTCAGGAACTTCCAAGTAACCTGGATGACTTTTTATTACCTTCTGAAACTGGGTATGTTCAGGACATGTACGTTTTAGGAGTGCAAGAAGGTTGTTCAGACAGGTATTATAGCCAATGTAAATAAGACTTTGTTAAATTGTATCTTTATTTCATGTGCCTCTCTTGTTCCCACATTTTTTTCTTCTCACCTTTCCAGTTCTCACCATATTTTGTATTTGCCAAAATAAAAGCCTGAGCTGTTAGTTACAGATTACTATAGCTAGAAGATCTTGCTTTAAGCTCAACCTTTCTGAATCTAATACTATCTGAGATGATAAATAGATGCCACTCATGGAAAGTAATTATCATAAGCAAGATTTTTGAGAGCAACTACTATGCGAAAGGCTCTATATTAGGTGCTGGGCAAATCTAGTTATTTCCTTTTCTCTAATGGCCAAACTGTAATATTAAAAGCAAATTGTTTTTGTTCTGCTTCCTCCCCCTCCTACTTTTTTTTAAGGAAGTAATTATTATCTAATTTTTAAAAAATTACTAAGGGCTAAAGGGAAAACATATTGAGTACTCAGTTAGAAGCCCTAACCTGTCATTTGTTAGCTTTTAACTTTGATTTTTCAATTTTATTCTTGATTTTCATGTGTAATTTCCAGATATTTGTCTCATGTTTCTGGGTTGAAGTTTTCATATTATATAGACGGCCCTAGAACAGAAATGCTTCTTTTTACTATGGACCATTCTTTTCATAGAAACTTAAACCTTTTTTTTTTTTTTTTTTTTTTTTTACAATGGAAAGCTGCTTTGGCCTTTTCATGAGACTAAAAATAATTAGTTAAATGCATCACTATTTATTGTTTATTACTAGGATTTCAGTTGCAGTGTTTTCCTTTGGTTAAAAATAGGTTAGATTTTTGGGGCAGCTAAATAGCACAGTGAATAGAGTACCAGCCCTGGAGTCAAGAGGACCTGAGTTCAAATTCGGCCTCAGACACTTAACATTTACTAGCCACGTGACCTTGGGCAAGTCACTTAACCCCAACTGCCCTGCCTTCCCCCCTCTAAAAAAAGCAAAAAAAAAAAAAGCTTAGATTTTGTTGTTGTTTTTCTTAGATTTTTTTCTCCCCAAATGGCTTAATGAAGAGACTCAGCAGTCTGAGTCTTATCTTTGCCAGTATTTTACCAGTTTGCTCTTCTATTATGAAAATGGAATGGAGTGTAAAGTCTCATATTTAGCTGCTTTGTTCATGTCTTTTGAGAACTGAAGTGTAGATTTGTTGCTTTTGTTTTCTTTCCTCCAGGCGGGAGTGGGAGATCCGGCTACAAGAAACATTGGGACCCCACTATGTAATGCTGTACTCAGCTGCCCATGGTGTACTCTACATGTCAGTATTTATAAGAAGGGATCTCATCTGGTTCTGTTCAGGTATGAAGTAGGTAGTGAGAGAAAATGGAAATTCTAGGATGTAGGAGTAGTAATACTACTGTCAACGGAATTGGAAATACAGCATTCCTCTAAAAAACCTGACCTTTTGTTATCATTAAAGGACAGCATTTATATATATACTGTTCTTCTTACAGAACATTTGTTTATAATGGATTTCTTAACATAGAAATGAAAAGCTCTAACAGATTACTTTCTTTTACTATTAGGCTCCAGAAGTTTTTTCATTTAGAAAAACAAAGTCTTATAAGAAAAGTCAATACAACACCTATTACAGATTTTTCACCTCAGGTTACTACTTTTAGAGGTCCTTTAAATACTTGCCTGTATGTTGATTATGCAATAAAGTCCTACTTCTTTAGTGGTCAAATTTGGGGCAACTTCAGCCATTTAGAAAGATAGCTGTGGAAGCTAAAGCAAAAAAGGACCCTGAGATGCACAAATGGCAGTGACTGAAGTTGACATACCTTATTTTTTAAGAGAGGTCCTGGGGACTCACTCACTCCACTTGTTGAAACCCCTCAGTTTACTTCACAGAAAACCTTGACCTGCTCAGTGTCTCCTTGCTTAACTAAAAGTAACATGGATGCAGAAAATTAGGTGTATGTGTTGGGGGGAAGAGAGGGTTTCAGAGGTAGGAATCCCAGTAACTGATAGCCTCCCAATGTGAGTAGAGGCAGGAGAATTCTAAAAAGTAAACACAGTTATCAAAACATAGCAATCTAGGATGGTTTAGTGTTCAGACAGATAGCCTCTGCCCCCTGGAAAGAATGAGTAAACTTCTCCTGATAAACTTGTTAGATATGCTTCTTTGAGAAAGATTGGAAAGGCAACAGTATTATGAACTAAATAATTGAAATAGGAAAGTAATTCTGTGTTCTTTTTTTCTCCTTCCCACATACAGAGGTAGAATATTCAACAGTAACAACTCGAATTGTGTCTCAGATAAAAACCAAAGGGTCATTGGGAGTCAGCTTCACCTTTTTTGGCACCTCCTTTCTCTTTATTACATCTCACTTCACTTGTAAGTCATTTATTTTCTGAACTAAATTTTATTTTAAAAACTTCTCACTGCTTTCATCTCTATAATTAAATAACTTAAATAAAGTACCACTTAGTTACTTATGCTTGATATTCATCAGACTATTGGATGTTTTTATATTAATCAATGGATTCCTCAATCATTAAATGAAGAGACCTCAGAACCTTAGAATCCCTCACTCCTTCAAGGAGTGGCACTGTCTTCAATATGTTACAAGGCCTTTACTGATCCCTTATTGATGATCTCCCGATTCTGAAGAGATATGGTATTTACTTGTTTAAATACATAGTTTATTTGTCGACGCTTTGAGAGTTGAAAATGTTTTGTTTTTGTATCCCCATATCTTAGCATTGTGTCTGAGACATAGTAGAAACTTCAAAAATTGAATAAATGCAGCTTCTGAATTCAGAAAAGCCTAACTCCAAATATGTAAAAACACATAGTTAATTTGTGCAACATGTTATAATTGCTCCAAACACCATATTTCAGATATATCCTTTTTCTTTTTTTAATGTGAAGAAGAAAACCAAGACTTTCCTTCTACTTTCACTGCCAAAAATGAATAAATGCCTAGAGGGCCCTCGTGTTAGGGAAAATGAGAAGAAACTTTGGCTTTCTTATTCAAGCCAGTTCTGGATACTTTTTAAAGTAAGATAGACTTAAAATGGATGTGAATTACTGTGTCACAATAATGATTTCATCTTCAATAATAGATCTTGTAAAGCTAAATTTACAAAGTTTGATAATTTAATAACTAGCATTACGTAGCATTATAAAGCACTTTACAAATATTTTGTTGTTTTATCCTCACATCAACCCTGTGAGGTAGATTCTATTACTAACTACATTTTATACATGAAGAAACTGAAATGGAAGTTGTGACGTGTCCAGAGTTACACAGCTAATAAGTGTGTAAGGTAGAATTTGAATTCAAGTGTTCCTGACTCAGCCTGGCAATCTATTTACTGTGCAACTTAGCTTTTTAGAACAAACATTACCCTTCTTCCCTCCTGCTCTCCCCCTCCCCCCCCCCAAAATCAAATTATCCTTTGTGTACATTTCACAATCCAATCTGGGCTATCAGTTATCTCCAGATTTGGGAAACTAGTGCTTGAGGGACCAGAGTATTAAGGACTGAATTTTCTGGATGGTTACCTGATACCCTGTAGCATAACACAGCAGGGATCTTTGCTGAAACTTCCTTTCATCATCAGTTTTTTTTAACCCTTCAGAAAAACTATTTTGGCTTCTTGAGACCTTAGAGAAATTGTGCTGTTTTCCAAAAGGTTAAGTAATTGGGACATGTAAGCTATCATAGCTCAAACCTTCAGAATCCCCTTCTTTAATCTCCTTCCCATTCACCTGAAACATCATTCAGCAAATACTTGCATAAGGGAAGGTCTGGAGTAGGGGTGGGGAACCTGTGGCCTCAAGGCCACATGAGGCCATCTAGGTCCTCTCCTGCAGCCATCTAGGTCCTCTCGGGCCTGGCCCTTTGACTGAATCCAAACTTCAGAACAAATCCCCTTAATAAAAGGATTTGCTCTATAAAACTCAGTCGACAGGCCACACCCAAGGACCTAAAGGGTCACATCTGGCCTTGAGGCCACAGGTTTCCCACCCCTGGTCTGGGGTTTTGTTTTTGGTGTCTTTGAAGATCAGACTATATAACTTTAGTTAAGACAATCTTCTCAATATAGAGGCACAAGACAGCAACAGCAGAAAGAATACCAAAGTATGAGAGTCAAATGATTTTAGATTTATGTTCTCAGCTCTGCCACTTATGAGCTTAGATGAATCACTTGCTCTTTTGGCCTCAGTTTCTTCATATGTAAAATGAGGGGTTTAGACCCTTCATAAATAATGTCTTTAGTTTCTGACAGACCTGAAATTCTGTGATTTTTATGACTGTTGTATCAAAGTTTCTGCGGACTTATAAAACAAGAGTCAAAGACTGGGTCCCAAATTTGTAGGTATCTGTTAGTCTAAATTTAGTGTCAATTCTGCACAGTGGGCAATTAATTTTCTCAGGGGAGAGCGGAAATATGTTCTGTTTTAAATCCCTAAACTTTGTACATTTGGCTTAGATCAAGTTCTGAAAATAGAATCATTGAGACCCAGGAGTATTTGTCTTCTTACTTTATCATACCACATCATACTTTAAATATCCAAAGAATATCTGGCCTTGTTTGAATTTTTGAATTTATGTGTCATACACCTTCTTTAATTCTTTCTTTTTTTTTGTAGCTGGTGATGGGAAAGTATCAGATCGACTTTTAGACTACAGTAAAACTATCCAAGCACTTACACTTCCTAAGAATGTCCCAGTTACAAAACCATATCAATCTAGTTCCTGTGAGTATTCAAATCTAAATGCACATTTTTTTTAAAAATGCTGAAATACACATTTTTCTTTGCATAATTTGTAATGAATTACTTAGTCACTTAAACAGAAAGCATATTTGCTGTTGTGCCTTAGGGACTAGAAAATTTTTTAAATTTTAATTAAAATGCAATACAGTAAGCATTTATTAACTGTCATGTGCAGAATCCTTTGTAGGACTCTAGAAGTGATACAAAGTTTAGATGAGTCATTGTTCCTGCCCTTAGAGTCTACTATGGGCACAAGGGACAATAGAGATAGCAATATTTCTGTATACCATTATGTAATATATATAAAGAGGTGCAAAACAAAAAGGAAAACATCAGAGGTAATTTCAAGATCAGCAACTGTAGAAATAAAAATAAATTGTAGAAATAACTTCTAGTTAACTAGTCTCATTCATAGAAAATCACCATTCTAAAAACAGTGTTTGACCTAGGATACTTCTTCATCACAAAGTATGAGGGCATAATTTTAAATCTTCTCCACCCCCATTGTCTGCAAGGATCATATTCATTGTTAATGTTATTCCATTTGGCAGAAGAAAACTTGAGATAAAGAAATAGTACCTTGTTCATATTAAACAGGAAGACTTTTTTTTACTATTCTATTTTGGATATAGTACTATACTTTGTCATTGGATGAATTGTGGTTATTTTAAGTGGAAGTGAAAAAAAATCAGTGATTTTAAAATTTCAATGTTTTATTTAAATGTTAAAATTGCAGTGTTTTATTAAAGCCATTAACATTGACAGTCAGTACAACCAACTAAACTTGCTTAGGAACTATTTACATTTAATTTCAGCATATAATGTCTTACAATTTTCCAGTCATTCTCTCAAAGTCCTCATGAGGATTCTTTGCCTGTTTACTTTCATTTGCTTTTCCTCTTACTTGATTGTAATTAGAATATAATCTGTTCTTTTGGTTCTGCTTTTTTCACTTTGTATTATTTCATAAGGCACTATGTTCTTTGTATTCCTTTGTGATCCTAATTACGTTATAGAATTCCAATACTTTAATGTACCCTTATTTATTTAGCACCTTTCCTATTATTGAACGTTTCTCACTTTTTTCTCTTACACATAATTCTGTTAGGGAAATTTTTGAACAGTTGCTCTTTTAAAAAAATTTCAGTAACTCTCTCAGGGTATGTTCCCAATAATGAATTTATTGGGTCAAAGCATATGATTATTTTTGTAACTTTTAATATGTACTATTAGATTGTTCTCCAAAAAAATTCTGCAAATTTGAAATTCCATTGGGAATGATTATGCTTGTTCCTCCACAACCCTGCCAGCACTTTTGTTGTTTTTAATTATTTTTGCTAATTAAATGGGTACGAGGTGTGATATCTCAAAATTGTTTTAATTTGCATCTTTTTGAATATTTGTTAAAATAATGTTTTACTTGATTATTAGAAACTTGTTTTCTATTTTGAAACTGGCTCCTCATAACCCTTGTCTTTCTATTAGTGTGAATTTTTCTGTGCATTTGAATTTCAAGGGAACTCTACAAAATAGTGGACTATTGCATAGCTAAGCAAACATTCCTCCTTGCCACTTTTAGCTCTAGACAAGCTTCTCTGTCTATTCTAGAACTGGTCTTCTTTTTCTCTAGATAGCTAGTCCTCAAAATTTAAACAAGTATTTGTAGAGAGCCTTTGTTGGGCCATTCAGGGCTTTATGTCCAATAAGTATCCCTACTAGTTTTGTTTTAATCCATTTCTAAAAGGCCAGGATCTGAAATTGCTTGTGTTATGGTGCTCAATTAGGAAATATGGCACTAATGAACCTTCTGACATTTGTTTCAGTGGATGTCACAAGTAGATTTGATGAAGTGTTCTGGTTTGGAGACTTCAATTTTCGACTGAATGGTGGACGGATGGCAGTAGAGTCAATCCTGAAACAGAATCTGGAGATGAACATGTCAGAGCTACTTCAGCATGACCAACTTATTAAAGAAATGAAAAAAGGTAAGCAGTGTTGCAATTTTTTCTGTTCACTTTTAAATTTTGGAAGGCTGAGGTATTTTGGCCTGATGGACTTTGTGATAACAGGCAGAACCTTGGAACAGAAAGTCCTTATCCTCCTTACCTTGTCTTTCTGCCTTGCAGGATCCATCTTCAAGGGGTTCAGGGAAGCAGACATTCACTTTTTCCCTTCATATAAATTTGATGTTGGAAAAGACAGCTATGATAGCACTTCCAAGCAGAGGACACCTTCTTATACAGTAAGAGGTCTTCATTCCTTCCCTGTCCTAGTAGGGAGGCAGTGCCTTTTTCTCAGTATTGAATTGTAGGCTCACATATTTCTGAGAGGGTGACTCAGCTCATAATGTTCTTGTTGTACAAGGCTTTACCTGCATCTTCACTGACTTAGTCTTGACATATTGGATTACACACTACCTTTGGCCATCTGCCAAAACAAATACTTATTGTTTGAAGAAACCCGGACCTTGCTTAGCCTATTTAATTCCAAAATTGATATCCCACTGGAAAATCTGTACACGTGGACTCTTGGTTGTCACAATGATTATTTTT
>CM053595.1:114357119-114380163 GCA_028646575.1 Pseudocheirus occidentalis | reverse complement strand
TTTCAGTTGATGTATAGCTAGTAGGCATTCTTCCAGTGTCTTGGAAGCATTTGGTGAGGGAGTTCTGACTGAGTTGTCTTCCTCCTGCTCCATGCTTTGGTCTTTTTTGTCCATAAAAAAGGATTCTAGAGTTTTACTGCTGTTCCTAGCTTGCTTCCTTTTTCTCATGTTGGCCAGTCTATTAATTGCTTGGTTTTTTAGCTCTGTGGAGCTCTGCTTCCTGGAGGAGGAAAGCTCTGTTCCAAATCGCTGGGCCCCTCACAGCTGCCGGAGCTATTAGTGGGATGCTGCAGCCCCCCCCTAGCTTTGGCTCCCTGAGAGCACACCCCAGGACCACCACTCAAGACCACAATCCAGATCCAGGCCGCTCAACGCAAGAGTCCTTGGCCCTGATGGATCCCCTCAGCCCCCATGCTATCTGCAGGCCGAGGGCTCTGAAGCAGCCCAGTGGAGGCCGCTGCTGCTCTGTTCCTGGTGCTACAGCTGCCTCCCACTACCTCCTTGCCCTGGGAGCAGTTTGGCCGGACCTGCTCTTCTCCTCCCGAGTTAGCAAAATCCACTGACCTTTCTCTTAGCCTTTTTTATTTCTGGCCTGATAAATGTGGTAACTGTGCCTCCAGTGCAGCCGATCTGCTCTCCTATAGACGTCGCTCCCCGCCCGGGGTTTCAGCCACGGCTCCCAGACTGCTGGGAAGAGCCGGGAGTGACTTCTTACATCCTTTTAGAGTGAATACACTATTCATTTAGCTGTTTTGAAGCAACTGGTTATCTTCATGGAATGGTATGCTGATGGAAATATTCCTGGAGTTATGCCCCCATTTCAGGGTTGTGGTTACTACGTTTAATTTTGGACCCTTTCAGTTAATCCAGCAGAAAACATTAGTGGGTTCTGTAATTTCACCTCAGGGTCCATGCTTGTCACATTTTTTAAAAATTTCATCAAAATGCACTTTTTTTCTTCAAACAAAATTTAATCCAGACCTTCACTACTAATATTCAGACAATTTAAAGCCCATTACCGTCTTAATTCGAGACTGACTACCTTTTCAGGCATGTTGTACATTACTCTCTTTCATGCATTCTGTGCTTTAGTCCAGTTGGCCTAGTTGCTGTTTCCTCATATACAACATTCCATCCCCTCTCCTTCCATGCCTTCGTGTAGTTTGACCACCTCCCCTCCCACCCCTACCCTCCTTCCTTCTCCCCCATCCTTACTCCTTTCCTATAATGTACTTCTCAACGTCTACTTCCTGGAATCCCTAGCCCCCTTTAAAGTGAGGCCTTTCCTGATTTCTACCACTGTAGCTGTTTGTGTCCTCTTGAGATTAACCTTGGATATACTTTGTATTTACTTCCATGTGGTACTTAAGTCTGTTGGCCTCCTAATAGAATGAGAGCAGGAATAGTTTTGTTTTTGTCTTTGTTTCTCCAAATTCCTAGCACAGTACCTGGCATGTAATAGGCACGGAATAGATACTTGCTAGTTGGCTCATGAACTGTGATCTCCCAGAAGCTGAGCTCGTATTGTATCCTTTTTGTTTTTATGTAATTACAGATTTGCCAATAGCCTTCCAATTAATGATCCCTTACAAACTGTTTACCAGCTCATGTCTGGAAGAATGCCTGCTGCGTCCACAGTAAGTATTGACCCTCAGAAGAGGGAGCTGCATTCTAGACTGTTACCTGGTTTATTAGCATTTACTTGCAGACTCACATTCTGCTGATCTAGATTGCCTTATTCCATATAAAATTTAAAATAGCTTTCCTTTCCCATGTATTACAATGATTTCTTTTATTTTTAGTGTTGTGGAGATGAGAAATGGGGAGATTGGAGGCCTCATCTTGCTATGGTTTTGTCCAACTTGAATAATAATATGGATGTAGAGTCGAGGACAATAGCCACCATGGGTGATACTCTTGGTAAGTTAGTTGTTGCAGTTAAAAGTATAGCATTTGTCTAATGTGAACAAATTGTTTTAAGTTTACTAAATGTTATCAGAAATATTTAGAAGAAAAGTCTTTTATTTTGCTTTTGTAGATTTTACAAACCTTGTATCTTTCCTCTTTTCAAAAATGATCAGTGATAGCTATGTCAGACCAATTTTCTATTTCTTTAGCTTCTAAAGGCCTCTTAGATGCTGCACACTTCTGCTATCTGATGGCCCAGATTGGATTTGGGGTCTATACTAAGAAAACTACAAAACTTGTCCTAATTGGATCGAATCACAGGTAGGCAAGCAAATGATTATTCTGTTTTTTGTTTATTTGTTTATTTTTAAAGAAAAACTGACCTTTTTGTCAAAGCTTCAGATGGCAGTTTCTGGTTACTTTTCACTTATATCTTTTAGTAAAATCAGAACATTTTTTCATCAAATGACTTTGATATTTTTACCATTAAAAAAAAAAAACCTAACTCCTCTATATGTAGTAAAGTTGCAGGTGACTTACGGTAGGTATATATTTGAGTTATATACTATTGTTGATCAGAAGTACTTTCCTTTTTTCAAATTAATGTAATTGTCCTTCTCTTAATAGTTTGCCATTTTTAAAATTTGCCACCAATGAAGCTATTCACAGAACAGAAGCCTATGAATATGCACAGTCCCTGGGAACCCAGCCATGCTTCTTGCCTAATTTCCAGGTTAGAATTGATAATATATTTCACATCTACAGTTTATGATTTTGAGTGGTCAGAGTTAGGGTAAATTTTTTTATGGTTAGTCTTTCTTTATTTTTTAGCTAATCATTAAAAAAAATTTTTTTTTGATCTTAAGGAAATTTTTGACATGAAATTCTCAGAATCAGTCAGCAAGCATTGCATTAAATTTGTATCATGTGCCATTCACTATGCTAGGTTCTTGCTTGTCCAAAGACAAAAATGAAATAATCTCTGTCTTCAAAGAGCTTATGTTCTATAGTGGAAGATAACATGAACATGTATCAGTATGTCCATAATACATTTTTATGTACAATGTCCCAAAAATTTTAGTGCAGTTTTAAGCTTTAATAATTTAAAAGTCAGTTAAAGTATTAAAGCTAATGACTACACAAAGACTTACAGAACACCCTGAAAGAAGATAGAAGCAAAAGGCCTCATATCGAAGATGGTATTTGAATTGAATTTTGAAGGAAAGCTAGGGATTCTGAGAGGCAGAGGGGGGAGAAGGCTATATATTCCTACATTGGGAACATGGAGATGAATGACATAGCCAGGCTTATCCTTGCGGTTATTTTGCACAACATTGAGTAGAGGATAGATTGTCAGCATGAGAGATTGAAGGCAGAGGTAGGAGGTAGAAAAATAATCCTGCAGAAATGTTTTCTCTTATAAATCAGAAACAATTTGCTTTAAGGATTTCAAAATTATTGCATTTTGATTTTCAAAACCTTTTAGTTCCTAAAATTTTTAGTTTCTCAAAATTGGATCTGTTTATAAACCATGCCCTGAAATTTCTTCATTTTGTCTCATCTATAGGAAATGTTGCATCACAGTTTAAGTATGCTTATGGGACACAATTTAAACTACAGCACAATGAATTGTTATTATAATGAGCTGTGTTAGAACAGTCCCTACTCTTCTGGTTTGTTTCTAAAGACTTATTTTTCTGGATCTCAGTCATTTTTAAGTGAGGCATGACCATCTTTAGTATTATAAAGGAGAAGAAACAAAAGCTAAAATATTAGATTGGGTTTTTGCAGGATGGGGGTGGGGGGTAGGTGCAGTACATGGGTATTGTCTGACTATGTACTTCATATATCTCTGTAGAAGGGAAGAATTTGGAAATGATTATGTTTTCTAGTGCTAGTACACTAGTGCCAGATGTAAGATATCTGCTTGCAACCATATACCAATTCAGATATGATGAGTTACTTTCTAGCATAGAGTAAACATGAACATTAGTGACAGAGAGGTGACCAGACCCTAATTGGAAGGCATATAATACATCCTTATTTTATTCCTTTAGGTGTTCAAATTCATCTATGCTTGTCGACTGGCTGAAATGGGACTTGCTGCACAGGCCTTTCATTACTGTGAAGTCATTTCTAAAACTATTCTCAAACAACCACGCCAGTATTCACCAGTGTTGATTAGTCAGCTCATTCAGGTACTTACTGTCTTACTGAGGCTTCTTCAGGTTGTCTGTTTGCATAAAAATTATGATATGTTTAGATAGATGAAATACTAACTTTTACAAATTAAGCTTCCTTTTTGTAATAATTGATTATTAAGCAAAAATTAATAGGAATTTCATACATTTTCTTCCCATAATTATTTTAATGTTTATCTTTTTAGTAAAGTAGTTCTTTTAATGACTTGTGCTGATTCATATATTTATTGATGATCTTAGTTCATTGAAAATAGTGATGGCCTTTGTACATCAGCGCATTAGAAACTTCATTTAATGAAGTAAAAGATTATATAACTTTCATATGAAGTATGGAACTTTATATAACTTTCATATGAAGTATGGAACTTTAAAATATATCTCTGCCTACTCAGTAGTTTCATTGTTTATAAATATACTCCACGTTTGTGATATTTTAAAGCAGAATTACATAATTACTGTGTATTACTGGTAAATAATGCATAAAGATGAATTTAAGTTGAGCTTTTGAAATTAAGCAGATGATTTGCTTGATTATGCATATTTGCTATAAGAATTTTTTTTTCTCTTAACTTTCCCTGTGGGGCTTGTTCGGGTTTTTTTTTGGAGGGGGAAAGCAGGGAAATTGGGGTTAGATGACTTGCCCAAGGTCACATGGCTAATAAGTGTTAAGTGTCTGAGGCCAGATTTGAACTCATGTCCTCCCAACTCCAGGGCCAGTGCTCTATTCACTGTGCCACCTAGCCACCCCATGTGGTTTGTTTTTTTTTTAACCAACAGGAGAAAGGCCAGAGGAAGGGGAAAAATCGCTTGTTAACTGAAAAGAAGTAAAATTTTTTTAAAAATTAGTTTAATTATAGGTCTTCAAAGGATGTAGTCTGGACCTGTGATTTCACTGGTGTAGAGAGGACCCTAGTGAGGAAAGAGTGCTAAGATGTGACTTGTCCAGGATCACTGAGTCAGTGAGGTGGGACATGAACTCAGGTTCAGGGCTGGCTCTGTTTACTGTGCCATGCTGTAAACTAAGTTTAAATTAATAAGATTTACAAAAGACCTGTTGAGTCCATCAAAAACTTTCAGTAGTAGCGTCGAAGATGCATTTACTCTAGGTTTTACTGTTTTGAAAAGTGATTTTGGTTTGGCAGATCTTATAATAGTAACAGCCCTTCATTTTTCATGTTTTTCTAGATAGCCTCCCAGTTAAGACTCTTCGATCCTCAAATAAAAGAGAGACCGGAACAGGAATCATTTATTGAACCTACTTGGTTAATACAGCTCCAGCAATTAAAGAGGCAGATAGAGGTATAGAATTCATTTTACTGATATGCCAGTTTGGTGATTTTTTTTACTTGAGAAAGTTGTTTACTCATTTATTTACATATTAGAGATTTCAGATGTAATTGTTAAATGTGATTATGATTCCTAATTAACAAAGACAGAAACATTTCGGATTATTTGTTACTTTTGTGAAGAAGATTGAGTAAATGAGAAGTACTAATAATTAATATTTTATGCTCGATTCAGGTTGTTATAATGCAGATTATGCTTCCTGAAATTTTTACCTTCTTGAAAAATGGCTGAAATATTTCTCCTATAGGAGGGTGATGTAATTTGGAATCAGGACAGAGCAACGCCACATCAGTATCCAAGTACACCAAGCTCTGAACTGGAGCAATACGACGGCACAGGACATGGTCAAGAAATTGGCCCAGGAACCAACAACCCGTTATTAGCATCGTTGTTGCCTAATACAGAGCAGTCTAACCAAAACATTCGCCTTATGCCTTCAGGTGAGTGCTTTATATTCTCTGTTTGAGAAGTAAATATGTACTGTATATACTGAATATACTGTATATACAGTGTATATAAATATATACTGAATTTCTCTTGGGAGAAATCTTTCTGAAAATGAAAGCTTGGAATTTTTCAAATTTTAATGCCAGGAAAACAAAGGGAAAACGGGCAATTATCGGAAAAGATGAGCACAGTTACCGTCACTTTGAGAGAGCTGTTTTGATCTTTTATGAATTATTACTGAATATATTATAAACTTTTTGCATGATGGCTTCTGTTTGCCTTACATCTTCTATTATAAATTGAGTGCTACGCTTCACCACAATAAAGCAAACCTTCTTCTTTTACTCTTATACTAGCAATACCAAGGAGATCTACAGTACATGTTACCTTAATTAGATATCGTCTACCCCACCAGTTTTGATCAGTTTTCTTATTGTGGCCTAATCACTATATATCAAATTTCAAATGCCTCATTTTAACAAAAGTTCATAAGAAGAAAAGTTAGATGTATTTGGTATGGAGTTTTGAAGTACCAGTTATTTGTTGCAAGGAAGATTAAAAGTAATTTACATTAGCAAAGATGTGCATAAAATAATTATACATTGGTTAGTACATGTAGGGCTTTTTGCTCCTTTGACATTGTAAGAAACTGAGATGATACAACCTGCCTGCTGGTTCAATTCAGTGGAATTGAATAGTGATTCAGTGGAAATTATGTTGAAAAAAAATTTTAAGTACATTCATAATTTCCTTTGATACCTTTACTTATGGGTGTTCAGTACAATTTTTGCTCCTTCCGAGAGAGTTATGTCTGCTTATTTTGAACCATACAAGGTTGTTTGGCTTGTTTACTTGTGACAGGTACCCATCTTGTGATATTATCCTCTTGCTATTTAATTTTTGGCCAGGATCTTTTTTGATAACTTTCCTACTCACTCATTCTGTCTTATTCATCGTTCATTTCTTCCAAAAAGTGAACATGCGTTTACTTTGTTTAGTGCGCTGTGGGAGTTCTCAGAGGAGAAAATAAGACAAGCTCTTTTTTTACTTTGTGTTATGCTTTTCCATCATCGACATGTATTGAGGTCTTGGTTAGTTTCTTTTTCTATCTCTGTTGCTTCTGATATTTTAATGAAGTGTTACTGTAATTTGTGATTATATCTATATTTTTTCTTTGATTATTTTAATTTTGATAAATTCTAATTTTCTTGAAGGTTTTTATTATCTCTTCTCTTTTGTATTTGTTGTTTTGAGGAACCTGGTTCTCTTTTATCCTATTGCTCTGACATTTTGGATCTGTCTCCCTCCTTTCTTTACATTCCCCTACCCTTTTTACCCCACATTTATATTTTTTACTTCTCTATTTTTCATTAAGTTAATTTCACCTTATACCTTTTATTCATTTTTTTTCATTTTGGCATAGACTAACCATCTCATTTTAAAATTTTATTTTTAATGATAAACTTACCTCACATCAAAAACATACAAAAAAAGAATAATAATATATTATCTCAGACCTCTAACCTATAACAAGTCAGAACCAAAGAAATTAGGAATAAGCAAAAAAGTACTTTTATGTCCCCTTCCTGACCTTCAGTTAAGTTCTTTTACCTTTCATTTTTCCTCCTTTTGTATCCTTTTTTTTAAAAAACATAATAAAATTGTAGTTAATACTGTAAATATAGTTCTGTTTCAGTCATTTTACTACAGCTTTGGATAGATTTTAATCCCCTTAATTTTTAAAAAATTTGTTTTCATCAGTTAAGATCTACCTTCTTATCCTCCCATCCCAACTCCCACCCCCCCCCTCGACCTCCAAATATGAGGAAAAACAAAACTCATTGCTGTCATGAATAGATTTGTGTTTAGTAGAAAAGGCACTGTCTTTTGTTGAGTTAAATTTTATGCAATGCAAAATCTAGGATGTTTTTCTTCTTTTATTGTATAGCTCCTCAGACCATCCTTGAAAATTCAGGCAGTATACCTACTTCCTTCCATCAAGAAAAACCTGACAATGCACCGTTCTATCCAGTGCCTCCTGGACCTATTGGACATGGCCCTGTATATGGACCACCAGTGTCTGTACCTGGGTTTTCAGATCAGTATGGTCCTGAGCATGCAACTGTGTATCCAGGGCCTACTGTATTGCCAGGTGGGCAGCCTCTCCAAGTGACAGATCAGCTGCCAGAAGAGTCTAGAAATCAGGATACAGGTTGGTCTGCTCAAGCAATTTGTGTTTAATTTAAAAGTTTGGTCTTCTTTTTAAATGAGATGGCATGATGAAAACTTAGCAGATCATTTAAAATTACTTCAGTGTTAGACACCAGATTCTTTAGTACTTCTCAAACATCTGTGATTTCATCAGTATGGAGATTTTTTCCACTGATTTCAACATGCACATTCATGAGCCTAATATCCCAACCCTTCCATGCCTCAGTAGAGACCATCTTGATGAATTACTGTAGTCAAAAAACAGATTCATCACTTGGTGGCCAAACATCCAGTGCTCAGATGAAAATCCATCCTTGAGATGGAGGAAACCTTTCCAACTTGGCAGGAGTTCTCTGCTTTTATGTTCTCCAGCCTTAGCCTTCAAGAATCCAGGATCAACTAAGCCCTGAAAAGGTATCAAAATAGTGCTCTTAAATAATTTTTTTTTTAATTTTTTTTCTTTTTGCTTTTTGGAGGGCAGTTGGGGTTAAGTGACTTGCCCAAGGTCACATGGCTAGTAAGTGTTGTGTCTGAGTCCGGATTTGAACTCAGGTCCTCCTGACTCCAGGGCCAGTGCTCTATTCACTGCGCCACCTAGCCGCCCCTCTTAAATAAAATTTAAATCATAATGCAAAATATAAATAATAGTGGATGTTCCTATCAAAGTAACTTTAGGATGTCATCCTTTGAATGGAACTGATGAATTTCTGTTTGAGACTCGAGGGGATCATCGCTTTTGTCCTGAGGTCACGATAAATGGCATCATGGATTCAAATACTAAATCTTATGTAGTTCCTGCCATTTCTTTGCCACAATATGTGTTTGATTTGTTTTTTTGTTTAATTTTTTAAAGAAGTTAGAATTCAAATGTGGCTTTAAAGGGAGTTGAAAATAGTTCAGGCAAATCTTTAGTCTTTATTTTCGAAAGTAGCCCATCAAAAAACTAAGTATATTCCTGAAGTTGCACATTATTTTTTTATTCATAATTGCTTTCATTAAATGTTCATCAATACTAAAACTCCAGTAATTTATTTTTTTTTAATCAATAGGAAGAATGCCGCAGGAATCATCCATTAGGAACTCTGTTTCAGAACAAAGAGAAGAGGATTTTGGTGGGAAATTTGCCAATATGGTATTCAACCTGTATTTCTTTATATAGTCACCTCTGTGCCAGTGATGTTCACTATTACTACTTCTTCATTTGTAGTTGGAAAGAAAAAACAGCTGCAGTTGAAAAAGGAGTTTGGCATCAAATCAACTTTTAAATGCTTACATGGTGAAGCAGTTCTAAACTTCTGTTAGTTCATAGTGGATCATCGCACAGTGCTATTATTGGTCACATAAAACTTTGTCAGATTAAAACTTGCTAATTTCAAGAAAACAAGGAAAATTCTGAAATAAACTACATTTTGTTTCTCTTGTCCAAAAAAATGCCTTGCTTCCCCTGTTTAAGATATTAATGAGAGTTTAGCACCTTTAGGAATATCTTTTTGGAATGAGAGCTAAAGTAATGATGATTTAATGATCTGAATCTTAAGGGAGTGGAAAAAAAACTTTTGCTTACTTGAGGTAAGAAATGTCCATAACAAATACCTTCCCCAGGGTTGACATTCTACTTTATTGTTTTCACAGTAAGCTGTATCTTAAGTTTTAGTTGTTATCAATTGACTTGATCCTTCTTCATTTATTTTTTTTTTTTATGTTAGTTTATTTTTAATTTTCAGCCCTACTTTTTTTTTTTTAAGCGAGACCTGTGATTTCATAGAGCTCCTAGTGAGGAACTTTTTCTAAACCAATGGAGATTGATACCATCTCTGCAAAAGCCATTCTTTGCAAAAAGGCTACTCTTCTTGGGCTGGTTTGTTATGAAACAATAGAGCTGCCTTGGGGATAAATGATTTTACCTTTGGTCCTTTAGTTAGTATATGTCAAAGGTAGGACTTAAAACTCTGGTTTTCCTGACCCTGAGTTCAACTCCTTTATCCATGCTGCTTCTCTCATCCTGCTTTTTGTAACATATAGTCACTTGTCCCTAGAAAAATGAAAAATGGGGATTTAAAGTCTAACTTAACAGAAAATTTTATTAAAATTGTTTAAAATCAGTACTTCTGTACATAATTCACAAGTATAATAAATATTTTTATTTTCTGCAAGAATTGGAGAGTAAATGTGCTCCTCCTTGTGCATCAGAATTTATTTAAATGTTTACACAAAAACTTTAATATTTGCAAAGAGACATAATTTAGTTGGCTTACTAATAATAAGCATATGCTCACTTCATCTAACTAGGTGCCAGGACGAAGATCCAGAACTACCTCCCAGTCTTCAGCACACACGGTATAGTACATCTGTGCTGCTTTCACTAGCTTTCCATTTTTGTTTATAACTCAGCTTTTTCTGTCTGTATCATTTTGTTGTTTTACCATCTCAGTAACGTTTTTAAGGATTCGTGCGAAAGTGATTTCTAATCTCTTTTAAGTTAATTTGTAAAGTGGCATTGATATAAACCCTGCGTACCCCATATTTTGGAATAGGAATATTCTAAAAAGTGTCAGAACACCGAATCCTATAAAGGACGAGAGCGTTCTAATTCTGCCGGGCAGCAGCCTTCTCCCCCTCCAACTTTTGCTTCTGAAGTAAAGAGACCAGCCAAAGAGGTCAAAAAAGATGCCAAGGAACCTAAAAAGGTAAAAGCATGTAATATATCCTAAGGTGATTTTTAGAAAAAATAAAAATAATAATTTTCATGTAAAGTTTTTGGTATGTGAAGATAAATAGGGAATTTGGGAGAATATTTTAAAATTTAGAATATAGACGGTGGCATTGTGGCACATGCTTATAAGTTAGGCTACTGGGGAAGCTGAGGCTGTTGGAGCACTGCAGCTTGCAGGTTCTCTGCTGCAGTGGGTTAAGGCAATCAAGTGGCCACACTCTGTCTAGCCATGAGCTGAAGTAGTGAACTCCTGAAAGCCTCAGGACCACCAGACTGCTCAAGAAGGGACGAGCTGGCCGAAGTCAGAAACAGGGCAGATCAATTAGTGGTCACTGCACTTCCACTCTCAGAGACAGGGAGACTCAGTCTCACTTTACCTGCCTTCTCTTCTTCCACCCCACCCCCCCAAAAAAAAACAAGACTAGGGGACACATGGTTCTGTGTTTTTGGCCTGGCTACTGGTTTTTTCTACCTCATCTCTCTCATTTAAAATGGGGTTATTCTTAGGGATGAGGTAATATCTTCATTAACTTGGTATTTTGAAGAATAGCTTCCCAAGTACTTGTTTTTATTTTGCCTTTTTTTTTTTCATAAATGTGTAGAGTGGAGAGTCTTGGTTTTCTCGTTGGCTACATGGGAAAAAAAAGACAGAAGCTTATCTGCCAGATGACACAAACAAATCAGTAAGTGTTTTTAAATATGACCTACTGATTTGTTTATATCTTTTTTAGTCCACAAATACATTTAAAACCAGACTAAAGGTAAGTGTAGACATTTTAATAAAAATGAAAAATATATCAGTAGTTAATAATAAATATATATATAAAATGGAGGCAGCCAGGGGTCACTGCGGACTTGATCAGAAAGACCTGAATTTAAATCAAGCCACAGACACTGTTTGACCCTTGTCAGGTCACTTAACCTCTGTTTACTTTAATCCACTGGAGAAGAAGATGGCAAACTACTCTGTTATCTTTGCCAAGAAAACCCAGTGGAGAGCATTGGTGTGACAGGGTCCGTGAGATTTTTGACAAGGTCACAAAGAGTTGGACAAGACTGAACAATAACAAAATAATTATACAATGCTGTGGAATACTCTAAGAGCAGTTCTATCTTCTTTGTTTAACTAGATAATTAAGAAAATTAAAATGTCATAAATTAACCTTTCTGCTGTTTTATTTGATTTTAAATCTTTACAGATTGTTTGGGATGGAAAGAAACAGCGCTGGGTGAATTTAGATGAGCCAGAGGAAGAGGTAAGATGTTTGCTTTAACTGGGAAAGAGCTTTTTTTTCCCTTTTAGTTTTTATTGTTATCTTTTTGTATTTCCCTGTTTATTTCCCAATATGCCTTTCCCCTCTCCTAGAAAGCCTTTCCTTATGATGAACAATAGAAAAGAAACTAGCCTACATATTAATCAAATCTGACATTGTTTGCATTGTTCCCCACCTGTGGTCACCCCCCCTCTGCAAAGCAGGGAGTGAAGTATATTCTTCTTTCCCTTGAGCCTTTTTCATCTTTATACTTTCACAGAAGTCAATTTTAATTTTGAATTTTTTACTGCTCTTCTTTTCTTTCCATTTATAGTCTTGTGGTCATTGTGTGTGTGTGTGTGTGTGTGTATAGATAGATAGATAGATAGATAGATAGATATAGATAGATATAGATATATATATTGGTCTCCCAGGTTTACTTCACTTTCCATCAATTCCTATAAGTCTTTCCATATTTCTCTGTGTTTACCATATTGATTGTTTCTTGCAGTGAAGTAATATTCCATTACAGTCAGCCACCACAGTTTTTTTTTAGCTATTCGCCAATAGATTAGCATCTACTTTATTTTCAGTTCTTTCACTGCTTTTTAACTGTTTTAGAGTATTTTAGAGAAGTTTCTTTTTATCATTTACTTCTTTGGCAGTATATTTCTAGTAGTGGGATAATGTTAGTACTTTCTCAGCTTCATTCCAGTCTGCTTCCCAGAATGATTTCACTACCTCATGGCTGCACTGACAGTGCATCAATGTGCCCATCTTTTGACAACCTCTCAACATTGATTATTTCCATTTTTTATCATCTTTACTAATTTGCCATACTTAAGAGTTTTTAATTTGCATTGATCTTCCTTTAGTGGTTTCAGACTAGTCTTTCATATGGTAATTAATAGTTAATACAGTTCTGGGAGAACTGTTGGTTCATATCCTTTGACCACTTATTCATTGAAGAATGGCTTTTGGTGTAGTATATTTGCATTACTTTCATATATACTCTTAGCAGAGATAATTTGATGTAAAGATTTTTTTTCCTAGAGCACTGCTCACCTTATCCTAGTTGTGGTTTTGTTAATGCAGAACTTTTCCATTTCGTGTAATCAAAATTATCTTTTTAAAATTTTTTGGATTGCCTCTATACTCTTGGTTAATTACCCCTCTGATCATAGCCATAAAAGATATCTCATCTTTTTTCTTTTCCAATATTTTTATGTTACCTTTAATAATTCAGGTCGTTTATTTATTTCGAGTTTATTATGGCATATAGTACAAGATGTTAAAATAAACCTCTTTCTTACAAACTTTTCCTTTTGGGAAAAGGCTTTGTAAAACAAAAAAGGGGTTGTTTTTCAGCTATATTTGGAAATTTTATCTTTATTTCTTGAAACTCACTAAATGCAATGTTCAGTTTTTGTCAGATTGTATTTTATTTTATTCCTAAAGTTAGCTGTTGTTTTTTTCTTGCAGAACAAGCCACCTCCTCCACCTCCAACATCATTTCCTAAGCTTCCTCAGGTTGCTGTTCCTCCAGGTCCTGGTGGCCCCACCAATACCTCTGTTAACGTGTTCTCCAGAAAAGCAGGTAACGGTATCAAACTGGAATATAGAACACATACAGATTTTATTCATCATACAAATGTTTTGGATCTAAGAATGTAAAACACAAAAGTCAAGTTAAACAGTATTTCATCTCATTTTAAAAGTATTGACTTGAGGGGGAGAGTGTACACAAAAACACAATTCCTTTAGTAAATGTAAGATCTTAGAATCTTAGAATTTAGAGCTGGTGGGGACAGTAAAGATTGTGTTGTCCAACTCCCTCACATACAGATCAGAAAGCACAGGCCAAGACTGGGACATCGATCCTTTGGCTTCGAGTTGTTTTTAGATTATCAACTACTATACATTCTTGGCTTGGGTGCAGAGAAATTTAAAATTAATGGAAAATATGAAGGAATAAAAACTTAAGTTTCTAGCATACATAATTTCATCTATTTGAATCTTGCACTGAAACAAGTTCACAGTCCTCTCTATCTTACTAAATCATATTCCCTCTATGACAGAAAAACCTATGACCTTGCAGCCAGTGTACTGATTCATTTCTCAGAGCATAGCTGGCTGCGTACTTGGCAGCCAGTACAGTGGGTACAAATCAGAGTTTATAAAACTTGGTAGCACTTGGCAGAATTTGCATTGCTCTGACCTCTAGAATCAAAATCTGGCCTCTAGAAACCTGACTTCTAGAAACAGAATCACCTCTGTGACACAATAAGGCATCAGAATAGGACTAGAGAAAATGATGTAAATAGAATCTTCTTTTCCCCCCTAAAAAGAAAAGCTAGACAAAAAGTATATGTAGTTATCTAAAGTGTATACACATGAGTATACGAAATATTAAAGGTACTCTGTGCGATTTTAAATTTTAGTCTTGTCTTTTCTTCCCTAACAAAATAAAAATTGAATTTTTGATATAAAAAGTGCTTGATTATGTTGGCATTAATTAGGATTCCTTTCTTCTTCACAGCAGGAACAAGAGCTCGTTATGTTGATGTTTTAAACCCAAATGGAACAAAACAGAGTGGACCTGTTCCTGCACCCTCAGATTTATTTGCTCCATTAGCACCACTTCCTATTCCTTCAAACTTGTTTGTACCAAATTCAGGTATACTAAATGATGATGAACCTCTCTGCTTAATAATACACTATCAAAGCCTTGCCCTTAACCACAAACTATAATTCTTGTTTTTTTGTTTCTTGCCCCATAGCAATGAGAGGAGTTAAATCATTCTGTTGCTTCTTTGTAAAGAGCTTTGATAAAGATTTTAAAGTTTTAAAAATTAAAAATCCAGGGTCTCATGTACCCATTTGCTAGTTGTAATCACTTTCAGAACGACCCTAACAATAAGGACCATCGTTAATTTTTTTAAGTGATTATAACTTAATTTTCCCAAGAGATTTTAGTTAGAAGGATGACACAATGGTTTTTTCTCTCTTTTTAAAGCTAATGCAGAGGAACAGCCTGTGGAAAACAGTGGCCTAGAGGAGCAAGCACCAGAGGCATACCAACCAGATCCAGAGCCTGCTGCTGAACCACAGGTAAACAGTGAGGCAGAAAAATACTTAGTTAACTTAAGGAAATGAATGTTTTGCTGGGCTCTCAAAATACTCAGTTATGTTTTTTCTCATTTAACATAAACATGAAAATAGGTTGAAAATTGTGTGCTTGTGTTTTATAATTTAGCAGTTTTACTCTAGTAATAATTGTAAAGGTAATGCCTTTAAAACTACATTTTTAAAATTTTTTTTTCTTTTTGGAGGGAGGGGAGCAGGGCAATTAGAGGTAAGTGACTTGCCCAAGGTAACATAGCTAGTAAGTGTTAAGTGTCTGAGGCCACATTTGAACTCAGGTCCTCCTGACTCCAGGGCTGGTGCTCTATTCACTGTGTCACACGTAGCTGCCCCTAAAACTACATTTCTAAAATGGATAATTTTCTGTTAATAGTGCCAATAAAAAAAGGTAATTTTACCTTAGAAGGATATCAGAAGATAAAATTCATTGTGCACCCATTGCTTTTCTGTCTGATATCAAGGATTTGAACATCATTTAATCTGAAGAGCCTTGACCTTTTTTCTCTTCTGTCTGGTTAGTTATTAAACTCTGCCACATTGCTACCTGGTTCTGAAAACTCATCTTCAAATATGGATGGTCGCCAGTCAGGAGAGGTAGGATATTCTACCTCCTCCCCCCTCCCCCACCTGTAAATGATTTCTCACAATCATTTGTATTGGTTTGAGTTTTTGAAATAAGATGTTTAATGAGCTTTGTCTTCAATATATGTATTTGATTTATGAAGTATAAATTAAAGGCTAGAAAACAGTTAATTGCCCAAAAAAAATGTCAGATGTGTTCATTTTTGTGCTAGGTTCACTTTTTCAATGCAAATTCTGCCAAGTGCTACCAAGTTTTATAAAAAGACACACTTTTTAAGTGTGTCTTTAAATGTTCCAAAATTAAGGTTTTGTGGTTTAGGTTTTAGTTATTTTTCTCTTCCTTATCCTAGCATGTAATAATTCTTTTAATCTCTCGAGTACGTGCTGCTGTAAAGGGGAGGAGCTGGCTTAGGTTAAATGAATTCCCTTCCTCCCCAAACTAATTTTTATCAACTCTAATTTATTTCTTACTAAATAAAACTACTTGTTTAAAAATGAATTTTGAACTAACTGGCTTTTTAAAATTTTATATCTGGTTGACTCTAATGGCAACATGAAACTTTTTGAAAATAAAATTTATGGCTTGGGGCAGTGACATGCATGATGATTTTTTTATTTGTGTGTGTTTTGTGTGTGTTCTTGCTATTTTGTAGCTTTCGCGCTGTAGTTCAATGAGTTCATTATCACGTGAAGTAAGCCAGCATTTTAATCAGGTACATGTGGCTGGCAGTTTTCAGTTAACATGGAAGCTTTTATTTTTGGTTTCATTCCATTTCCCCCCTTTTTGGGGGGGGGAGGTTTGGTGGGTAGGGGTCTGAATGTGTTCACTTTCTAACATTTGTCACCTTATTAATTTACTAAACATAAATTAACTAAGGATGCAGTGTTCCTTGCTGAATTTGGTCTTAAGGATTTTGATTTTGAATTTACTGATACACAAAAGAGAAAACTTAAATTTAAAAAATTCATTGTTTAGGAGCATATTATTTGGATTTATTTTCTTAGTGTTTTAAGTGACGTGTTTGACCTCACCAGTGTGAGGTATGATTCAGAAGGCTCAAAACAAGGTACTGCACTTTGGAAACCAAGTTAGAGTCTCTGTGATTGAAGACATGGAGATGTTTGTTGAGAAAGAAGGGAGTAACATTAATAACCCCATGACCATCCTTTTTAGGCAGTAAAGGAATGCTTCATCTTTATGTGTATCATAGACTTAAGTTTTGTTTATGTTCGGGCCACTAGAGAAGTTGGTCATGGCTTTTTATGTTTATATTAGAATAGTGAATGTTGTTATTGGACCCTTTTAATGTCTTATATAACATAAGCTCTACTAACTGCTACAAAGTACTAATTTAATAACACTACAGTGGTGCTGGACTCTCCTAATTTGTGCATGCTTTGGTTTTCAACACTTTTGGTTATGCATGTTGCATTATGTTTTTTGCCATTTTCTGTGGGCCATTATATAGCCCCAGAGTTGCAAGAAGTGCCTAAGATCTGTTTCCATGTGAGTTCTGAATCATTTCTCCATAGAAGTTAGAAATACTTATTTGAATTGATAGCTGTAGTCTACAAATTAGCAGATGAGTAAAGTAAATTTTATTGTTTAATATGGTGTTAATAAAGTGGATTATTCATGATTTACAGCCTCCCAGTCTGCCACCATCAGGAGGAGCTACAGTGGGAACAGTACCATTCTATAATCCTTCTCAATTTGCACAAGTAGGTGACATACTTTTCTTCTTTGCTGTTGTTTAAGATATATATGTTTAATGATTCTTCCTCTTCCATACTTCATTCTCCTCCGCTCCCAGGTACCAGTAAAAATTCTTGGAGCAATTTATCTGTTCATCTTTTTCTTATTTTTTGGTGTTACTCTTCTCTCATTGCCCAGATCTAGAGGCAGCTAGGTATGTATGGTGCAGTAAAGTGCCAGACCTGGAGTTAGGAAGACCTGAGTTCAAATGTAGCTTTAGACACTTACTAGCTATGTAATCCTGTTACTTAGCAAGCCCCTTCACTTCTGTGTGTATTGGTTTTCTCAGCTGTAAAATGGGAATAATAATAGCACCTACCTCCCAGGGTTGTGGGCAGCTAGGTGGTACAGTGAATAGAACCCTGGTCTGAGAATCAGGAAGACTTATCTTCGGGAGTTCAAATCTATCCTCTGACACTTACTAGCTGTGTGACCCTGGGCAAGTCACTTACAAGTCACTTAACTCTGTTTGCCTCAGCTTCCTCATCCGTAAAATGGGCTGGACATGGCAAAACCCTCCCTTATCTTTGCCAAGAAAACCCAGATGGGATTATGGTGGGTCAGCTGTAACTGAAACAACAACAACAACCCAGGATTGTTTTGAGGACCAAATAAGAATATTTGTAAAGTGCCTGGCGCATAGTAAACACTTAATAAATCCTCATTCCCTTCCTCCATTTTTGACTCTGTTCTTCCCTCTCCTTTTTTCCTTCCTATTATTTTACTTCCTTTCCTTTTCTTTTTTTTCTTTTTGGAGGGCAGTTAGAGTTAAGTGACTTGCCCAGAGTCACAGGGCTAGTTTTTGTGTCAAGTGTCTGAGGCTGGATTTGAACTCAGGTCCTCCTGACTCCAGGGTCGGTGCTCTATTCACTGCGCCACCTAGCTGCCCCTTTCCTTTCCTTTTTATATACACAGCCATGTACTTTGTCTGTTTGTATTCATTTGTAGTAAAGTATTTATATTCACTTAGAAAATATATTTGTTTTTCTTTGGGTTGTACTGGCCTATTTAATTTTTATTATATCCCTCTATTTTCCCCCATAAACTATGTAATTATCTATTACAAAGAAAACTTCTTCTGCATGTAATTGAGGCAATCTGTGACAATGCAATTTATTTCATTTCAGCCATCTGCCATCACTGGAAGTTCCAAGCTGGGAAGAATTGGTCAAAGGAAGTATCCAACACTGAAGTAGACTTATTTTATCATTTGGATTAGCTATTGGAACACTTGAAATTCTTCTGATATACTGATAATTCAGATTTATTGCACATGGTATAGCTACTCTGTTCTGAAATTGACATAGCAGTAATTTAATACTGATTTTTCTTCTGGTTTCCTTTTCTTGCAGTCTATGTGTGAATTATTGTCAAAAATAATTCCACATTTCCTTTAAAAATCCTAGTTGGAAAGGCTAAATCTATGAAGCATTAGAGGGAGGTAGTTGATGTCTATTACTCATACCAACTTCAGATCTGCAACCAAAGGCAGTTCCCTTCTCATAATTTTGGAACTTAGTAGAGTGATTTAAGAATGCAAAGTTAATTTTTGCCCTAGTTACAAGAAGTGCATTTCCTTTCCTGTAGCAAGTATGTTTCCACTTTTACTTAACTCTCTGTGGCCTTACTAGGACCATGACTAATTTTAATGCACATAAAGTTACAGTGATGTTTGTCTGTATATGAAGGGTGTTCAGTTATCAAGAAAGCATCAGCAAAAGAACATGTATCTTAGGCTATGACTGGCGCATACTGATCTTGGGGGCCACAGCTGATCCAAATTAACCATTGTTAAATGAAAACTGTGACTGTAATAAATTTGGTTTGGATTTTACCTAGTTTGTATGTAGCTTGTGTTTAGCCTCATTGTAAAAGAAATTGTATAGTTCAAAAAGCTCTTGTATAATAGTCAATGCTGTACTCTTCTGAGGAGTGATTTTTTTTTTTTACAGTGCAATATGGTTAAGTTGCTTTTTTTCTCTCATACTGTTGGCACAGTTTAATTACGATGGTCACATCTTGAAAATGATTCAACACAATAGAATCCTGTCTGAAATCTGTTATTTCTGCCTCCAAACAGTTTCCATGTTAAGGTCTTAAGTGGCTTATATGTTGAATATCAGTCATGCTAAACTGCAAATATAGAACTCTACCTAATGAACTTGAAATTCTTTTAGGTTTAATTTAGAATATTTTCAATACTATTCATACTGGTTAAATCTAAAGAGGCCCAATGAGAGAGAAGATTTAATATTTATAAAATCAGTAGGTCATACTTTCTTTAGGTTTTGCTGGGGGAAGATGAATAATTTGTTACTTTGGTATTTGAGCCTCCAGGAGTAGAAATGATGTAAATGGGGAATTAGCATTGGTCCTTCCTTTTTATCTAGATAGCATTTGGATTAAATAGGAAAGAGAAATTTAAATTCCAAAATGTTTTGCAGGGTTGTACAATTAAATTTAGAATTCATTCATTTTAACTTATAAAAAGGCAAGTCCTGGTGGAAATACAGTCTTTTGTTTAATGGTCCATAATCTTAACTCCTGGACTCTTTCATCAGCAGTCAATGTGATTTTTCTTTTTTCCTTTTTTTTTTTTTTTTTTTTTTTTTTTTTGGTCTTCAAAACTTTGGATCCTTGGCTTCCTACCGTTCAGCCCTGCTGCTGATTGTTCTTTCCGCATAGACTGCCAGACACCTTTTAATTCGAGAAGGCTTCCTCTCATCTGGGAGCTGCTATTTTTCCTAAAAGTGTTAAGATTTGACACTGTAAATTCTTAAATAAAATATTTTGCGCTCTGGAGCACTTTCATATTTTACTTTCCTTGTCATTATTGGTAACAAACTAAATTAAGTGAAATGATTATCCTGGCATGAATGGGTTTTCCATGTCAACATGTAAAAAATCTTGACCACATCCAAATATTTAAAAAGTATACCATTACAATCTATGGGGTATTAACAAAGTAGGAATTACATTTTGCTGTTCATTAGAGATACATAATAAAACACATTTGAATCCTGTGGTAAACACAGGCTGCCTATAACATGTTGTTTTAGCTGAAAGTAAAGAAAAGGTAAAGAATCATGACTCCAGAAATGTTCTGGTCAGTTTGAACTACTCTTCACAGAAGCAAAACACAAGGTGTTTAGGCCACTGGCTTGCCTAATGGATAGAGCATTAGACTTGAGTTCAAATTGGGCCTCAGACCCTCTATGCAAGTCACAATTCCCCTCAGCCTCAGTTTTCTCATCTGTAAAGTAAGGATAAGAGCACCCACCTCATAGGATTGTTGTAAGGATCAGATGATAATGTATGCAAAGTGCTTTGCAAACCTTAAAGCCCTGTGTAAATGCTAGTTATTAATTCCATTTAAGGAGATTGCCCTCAGGCAACCATGAAGAGTATTCTAGTGTTTCTTTATAGGCAGTGCATTATGGAATACACAGCTGTCAGATTGCTTCTCAGAATGAGGAGAATGTATAGGTTCATGGGTCTTTTTGAGCTAGAAGGGACTTTGAGAGAGAATTTAGTCTTAGCCTTTCACTTTACAGACAAGGAGACTAAGACTCAGATGATTACCATGTAAAGCCAGATCTCTAGTGCTCTAATACCTTTCTGGACCTCTTCCCCTTGGACTTTGAGCTCCAGGGACTGTGGAACTTTAGAAGTAAATGGGAGCTGCTTGTGGCTGACCACTGACTACCCTGTTCCTTAACTGCCTCCCTCTCCTGTCTGACTGTCATCAGGAGCACAGAAGACATTTTTTCCCCCTGGGGTTTGGGGAAGCTGAGTCAGGTCCAGGGACCCTTTCGACACCTGGGGGGAGACAGGAGGTTTGGATTTTTAACCAAAGCATGACCTGGAGTGCCCAGGACATTGAAACACTTCTGGCCCATGGATTGAGAGAGCCTTCAGCGAGAGACCCACAAATCAAACCTCCCCCAGCACCTTGAGAAGAAAGGCCTGAAACGGTGGGAAGGGTGCAGGGAGCTTACACTGGGAAATCCTGCCCTTGGACTGATCGATGTGTAGGCATGTGGATGGATTGGGTGGGCAGGCGACCACACAGTGGCACGGGACCTCCAGACGCCAGGGGGCGCTACCCTGTCCCGCCGCCAGAGCCACCCTTTCTCTGGCCTCAGTCGCGCGGTTGCTAAGGAGCTGAGCTGGGAGCGCAGCCGGGGGAACCGAGGCCCCGGCGCGGGGTCCGGGCAGGTGAGCGCCGATCCTTCCAGAACCTCGGCAGGTATCCCCTGCGGGGCCTTTCGCCTCATTCTCCGGGCCCCATCTGCGAATCGCTCAGGGTCTCTCTCCTTAACTGTTCCCTCCTTGACCCCTACCCCCTGCCTGTCCCTTCCACATCCTGTCTCGACACCGCCCTCCTTCCCATCCCCTCCAGCTCTCGGCCCGGCCCTCCTTCCCATCCCCACCGGCTCTCGGCCCGGCCCTCCTTCCCATCCCCACCGGCTCTCGGCCCGGCCCTCCTTCCCATCCCCACCGGCTCTCGGCCCGGCCCTCCTTCCCATCCCCTCGGGCTCTCGGCCGGGCCCTCCTTCCCATCCCCACCGGCTCTCGGCCGGGCCCTCCTTCCCATCCCCTCGGGCTCTCGGCCGGGCCCTCCTTCCCATTCCCTCGGGCTCTCGGCCCGGCCCTCCTTCCCATCCCCTCCCTTCCTAGCCTATTCCAGGTCTCCCTCCTCCAGGACCTTCACCTCGCTCCCCGTTTCGTGATCTTCCCCAGCCCCTCTCCCTTCTCCCTCCCTCCCTGACACCTCCAGGATCTCCTTCCCTTCCTGACCCTGGCATTCGTGGGTCCCCAACGCCCTCGGGCCACCTTTGTCCTCGCCCCGGTCTCCCCCACCCCTCCGCCCCCCTCTCTAGCCTCTGCCCTGACTCTTTCTTTCTGCCCCACTGGCGTCTTCCGGATTCTCCCCCCTCATACTCCCGCATCCCCATCTTTGCACCTCATCCCCTCCTTCCTTGCTCCCTCCCTTAATGTAAGCGGTATTTGTGAGGGGGTAAGTACATTTGGGCAGTTGACCATGGGGAAAGAGGAAACCTGTATGAGAGTAATCATGGTTTATATAGTCAACAGAACAGAATGTTACATTTGCGCATTTAAGTTATCATATCTACTGTCAGGGCCCCTTGTGATCTTTTCCCTTCTTATACACTGCTGCTTTTTTTTTTTTTAAGCTTGTTTATTCATTGTTTTCAAAGAGGACTGTAGTGGCATCAGGGAATGATGACATGACTTGCAGTTGATTTTGATTTGAGTGAGGGAGGGCCCTGCAAGGTCACCAGCCTCACTTTCTCCTCCAGGGCCATCTGGGTCCAGTGACCAGATATTCATCAGGAGGACTGGAGGATGGCCCAGGATGCAATGGGGAGACACTGGTTCTTTTAAGCTAAAGTCTTTTCAGTGACCATTAAAGTAAGGTCTTTTCAAAGTCCATTCAGTGAAAAGGCCTCTTTAAGAA
>CM053595.1:114334170-114356619 GCA_028646575.1 Pseudocheirus occidentalis | reverse complement strand
GGAAGGAGGGACATATAATCAGTCTCTCACAATATGTCCACTGTGGAGATGTTCTGTGACACATGTACAGCCTGTATTGAATTGCTTGTCCTTCCAGTGGGGGTGGGGAGGAAGGAAGGGAAAGAATCTAGAATTTAAAGTTCTATAATCAAATGTTAAAAATATATATGTATAAAGATTATTATTAGTATTAACTACATGCAACTGGGAATTAAGATATACAGGCATTGGGGTAGGGAAGACCCATCCTGCTCTATTGGAAAGTCAGAGGGGCTATGGGTGAGGACACAGGAGGGAACAGATTAGGGGAGGGGCTTTACAGTGGGTTCGCTGTTTTGGGGTGGGAGATAGGGGAAAGATGGGGAGAAAAATTGTAACTAAAAATCTTGTGGAAATGAGTGATGTAAAGAAGAAAATAAATAAATTCAGAGTGGAAAAAATATTCTGATGATTTTGTTTCAAGATAATTGAGTTTATTTTATAATCTTATATATTTTATTTTACACATTTAAAATCGTTATTCTGAAAAGGGGGTCCACAGGCTTCACTGGATTGCCAAAGAGGTCCAGAACACAGGCAAAAGAGATTAAGAACTATTTTGGTTGTATCTCAAAAGTTTTTGTATTTTGAATGGTCATCATCTTTGGTGACATTATCTATTATTTTTGCGAGTTGTTCTTTTTTTTGCTTTTTGGAGGGCAGTTGGGGTTAAGTGACTTGCCCAAAGTCACACGGCTAGTTTTTTGTGTTAAGTGTCTGAGGCTGGATTTGAACTCAGGTACTCCTGACTCCAGGGCTGGTGCTCTATTCATTGCGCCACCTAGCCGTCCCACGATTTGTTCTTTAACCTACCAATTCTTTAGGGTTAAGTTAGTTTTCATATAAATAAATTTTCTTTTGATGTCCCTTTATTAGCTCTAATTTTTATTATATTATGGTCAGTAAAGAATTTATTTAATACTTCTGCTTGTCTGCATTTGTTTAAGCAGTATTTATGTCCTAATAAATTGTCAGTTTTGTAAAAGCAAAAAAAAAAAAAAAAGATAGGTCCTCATTTCAGATTCTATGAGCCTATTCTGATCTCTTATTATATATAATGGGTAGATGGCAGGGTCCAATCAGCTACTTAATGGCCAAAATCTTAACATCTAATATTCAAGTAAGTTATCCATAGCCAATGGTACCTTGGTTCAGAAAAGCAAAAGGAGGACTGGCCAGGATACAGGTTAGATTTATGTATTAAATGTCAGAAAGAAAGACAATGGCAAAGAAAAAGGCAAAAACAAAAAGGAGTTACAGCAAAGGGAACAAAAGATTCCTCTTGTCCTTATGTCCTTTATTACTTATGTCCTCTTTCAAGGACATAATTTCTAAAGGAAAGAATTTAAGGAGAAAGATTTTATCTTCTAGCACATATGGTAGGGGGTTTAGAATAGAATTCATGGATGCTATTTTTCCCATGTAAAATCACAGAATTTACACACACATAAGCACACACACACGTCCATACATACACACATACATGTATATATGTACAATTACATATTACATAATAGGATTTTTGTACTTTCATACTGTTTCAGAGTATGCAAATTAACATTTCATTGTAAGCTGTAACCCTTTTTTATAACAGATACAGATAACTAGCGTCAATATCACTAGTCTAATACAGAGCTACAACACCAATGACATCTGAGCAATATTTCACCCAGAAAGAATAACAGTAAGTCCAGGTCCTCAAGAGCAAAATGGATTACCATAGTTACTAAAATCATAGCCATTCTGAGGAGGAAGAGATGCAGGGCTTTTTCTGTGTTTAATATATCCCCTATCTTCCACCCCCACCGGTACACACAAAGGGCTGAAGTTTTCAGTACTAACTAAACTTTCTCTTGAGACTTGTTCAGGAGCCCTGGGTGACCAGCTTCACCAAAAATAAAAGGAAGAGTATTTAAGCACTTTTTTATTTTCTTCTATCACTTTTTCCAAGCCTTCAGAACCTCCTCAATTATAGAAGAAATTATATGCTGGGTCTGTCTACAACAGTAAGCAGCAGCAGAAGCAATTTCCTTAGTATTTCTCGGAAATGGGGGAAATGGGGGACAGGGGAAGGGGTGTGTAGAGATCAGAGATTATACAAAGACTTCTTCTGTCGTGTTCAGGAGCCTGCTCTACCACAGTTCACAACTTAGAATATGAGGTTAAATTACACTAAAACTGGCCCTACAATTTTTAGTGACTTTTAAATGAACAACCAAACATTGTTCTCAGCACATTAAAATCAAGTATGAGTTAATACTGCAACTTACTTTGAATATTTATAGCAAATTTACATTTGCTGATTTATGATATTTAGCCTAGTTGCTTAATGTACACAGTAGGCACTGTCCAAATCACTAAATAAGCACTATTTAAAAACAGTATACTAAACTAAAAAAACTAAATTATAGTTCCATACCTGGAAGACGGTCGATCTGAGCAGTGACTAGCTCTGGAACTTGGACGCTCTGGCTCGGCATATCTATAGTTTTCAGCATAAGCAGCACTTTTATCATAATGTCTGTAACGAGGGTCATAAGGGCCATAGGCATCCTCCTAGGAAAGAGGAAGTCTTATAACTTACAAACTTATAAACACTCTTAAATAAATATAGTTAGTTTGAATAAAAACTTTTTCCTAAACAGTAGAAGTGAATCTGGTGTTTTGAACAACCACCATAAAAAGTGATACTTGTGAAAATATCTAGAAGTAGAACTTTCTCTAATAGCACCAACAATTACTTACGTTCACCAAATATATAAATCTTGTTCAAACACTGCCAACAAAGTAACAGACAACACCAATTCTACCAGTGGTTAACCCTGGTGTGGAACCATTAGGCCGCTTCCTCAACTATAAAATTCTAAGATTCGATGATTCTAATTATTAGTCACCTCTATTTCATAGACACTCTTCTAGGAATTAAACGAAAAACACTATTTACCTGTATACTCTAGAACTAAACTAAAAGTTATGAGAGCTGGTTATACGTTATTCTGTTCTTACGTGGCTTCCTGAAGACAGGTCAATGAATGTCAAAGTTCTCCATAAGTAAATCTATTAAGTGTTATAACTCAGACTGAGATTCTGAGGCAAGAGAGAAATAAAATGATTCAAAGTAAATTTCAGAAGACTTGTATTAGAAAATTGGGCTACAAAGACTATTCACTCAAAAATGCCAAAATCTTCTTTCCTACCTCAAATCCTTTCTTCCTACATAATCAGCCACACATAGTTGTGGAAAGTATACTGGACTATGAATTGAGAAACCTGCATCTTTATTTCTGTCTTGACACCAACTAGCTGTGTGATTTAGAAGTCACTTCATCTCTTTTGAGCTCAGTTTCCTCATCTGTAAAAGGGAGGGTGGGGGAAGGAGTAAAAGGTGCTGGAAAGAAGAAAGATCTTGAACTAGGTGATCTCTAAGGTTACAGAGCTAAAGTTCTATGATTCTAGGTTTACTTTCTTCATTAGGCAAATAAGTTAATTTTTGTGTCTGAACTGAAGAATTTTTCAAAATTTTCCTTACAAATATCACTTCATCCTCCACTGAAGGATAGTTCTAGCACCTCCACAGAAGAAGCTCACATATGACCCACAAGGTTCTTGAAGGTTACACTAAGAGAGGGCAAGCTCTGGATAGGTTCTATTGACCAAGAAAGGCCTCATGTATGCATCCCAGGCAATCACTGTCTAAGGAAAAAACCAACCAAGTTCAGAAACACTTAGCACCATAGTTTTAGCCACCAGGTGAGAAATGTTTTTGACCTCGACAAGTCATCAAGACCATCTACTAAATGTAGAAGACATACCATCTGCATCTGTGGAGAGAACCAACACATGATGAAATTACAGATCTCTGAGGCACTTAAATAATATTAATAAGTGTAGTAGCAGCAGGATTTTCCTATGATTCCATTAGTTTAATAAACTATTTTTCCTAAAGACTTCTACCCTGATGATGTTAAAATGATTCAAAAATTATTTCTTACACTTACGCTTATAGGAAAAATCAGAGCAAAGCTTCACAAATCTATACATTGGTTATCATCTAATTCAATACAACATATATCTTGATCACAGATCCAAATATCAAAACAAAAACTATGAACAGTAAGATAGTTATAAATATAGGATAGTAAAAAAGCGCTGACACTTACCGGGTAATAAAGGGAAGCTGTTCTAGGATCTGAAGGATAGGGTGGTGGATATTGAGGTTGGTAGGTCTCATAAAGATGCCTGTAATAGTAATAAGCCGACAGGTTCTGAGTTGGACCAAAAGCATTCTGAGCAGAATGTGGTGGTGGCCACTGCTGCTCTTGCTGACTAGCTGGTTGGCCAGAGGTTGCTGGAACATTAGACGGCTGAGAGAGCTGCTGCTGCTCCACCTTACCCTGGCTTGGTAGCTGGGGTGAATTTCCTGATGGTAACAAATCAGGCTGACTTCCCGAATTTGAAGAATCAGATACTGTCTTGGGCACTTGAGCAGCCGATGACCCTTGCTGCTGAGGAGGTAAGGCCTCTGGCTGGGATTTATCAAGAGCAATCTGGTGCTGTACATCTTTTGTTACCTGTTGGTAGAAATGTTCTTTATCATGCAAATCAGGCCCAGACTGACTTTTATGATTAGAGATGGCTTGTTGAGAAAAGATTGGACCACTAGAATGTGATGTATTATGTACTCGCACAGAACTGTCTGTACTGTGACTTTCCAAAGTCCGGTTCAGTGTAAAATCAAGTGCTCCAGAGGTTTCTTCCTGATAATTGGCGAGATTTGCTTTATTAGCATGTGGTATTAGGGTGTTGTTCACTGGTGGAACTAACATTACACTGGAGTTTCCAGTAGGGAGATTAGTGCCCGGAGAAGCAGACAAATTAACCACTGGTTTAACAGCAAATTCAGAAGGAAAACTTTCTGAATTCTGATTTTTTTGACATTCTGGAACCAAGTTAAGTGGCATCTGATGAGATGGTGGTTGAACTAGTAAGTTGGGAGACTGATTAGAAACCATTTCAGAAGTGGTACCCAGACCTTGTGAAAAATTAGTATGGGAATGATTGGTAGGTAATGGTGAATTAACAGGAGATGCAGTTTGAGTCCCAGACAAGGGAATGCTTTCCCCAGGTACACCAGAACACAGAGGTTGACTGCTTGGGGTAGACTTGTCCCCCGCTGCAAGATCTTTGCAAGAATGATTATTTTCAGTATGACTTAACTGATTAGACAAGGAAACAGAAAAATTTATGGGCTGGGTCAAATTATAGCTCTGATTAGGCTGGGCAATCAAGATTGGTTGATTCTGTAAAGATTCAGTGGGTGGTGAGGACAATAAACTTGCATAACCAGAACTTGCCTGAGACTGAAGGGCCTCCTCTTCTCCCATTTTGGGAGGGTTCTCAAGATTTTCAGAGGACACACTGCCATCCTGAGGGGTATGTATAGGAATAGAGCCTGGTTTACATGGTTGTTGACCGGGTAATCCCTCATCTGGAGGTTGAATAATTTCGGGAGCCTGTGTTTTAGCAGGTACGTAAAGTGCAGGAGCAGCTGGTGCAAGGAGGACATTTCCTCCAAAGTTAGGTAGTTCATTCTGTGCCCACAAAGTAGTTGCAGGGCTCTCACACTTTTTAGTGGTACCCTGAACCCTTGAGGGTCGTTTTTCAGATGCCATGGGCACATTTTCCAAAATTGTTCCCCCACCATGGGGAAGCACATTAACAGCTTCATCAGTTGTTGTAAGAGGCAAAGGATGTGCATGAGGGGTAAAGAATGTTTCCATGTTGTCTGGAGGTTGTTCTAGATTACCTGGTGAAGCAGCTGGTATCATAACATTTGGTTTACTATTGCTCTGCTTGGAATGGTTTTCTCTCAGCTCACCTACCATGTTTGCTCGGTCTGCCTCAACAGGTTTTACCCCAACTCCATGGGACCTTACAGGTTCAAAAGAACTATTTGCACTTGTCTGAAATATTCCTGTAGGTTTAGGAGGACTTGGAGTTGGAGGCTGGGAGAGACTGCTGTGATAATTTTTGTTTATATTATCATTTGTCTCTCCTACTAAAGGAGAAGAATCAATCTGCTTAAAGAAACTATCTGAAGTCTCTTCATTAGGCTTCCCAACTTCTTGCTGAATAAACGTGCCCACCGATTCTTGGAGTCTTGTTGAACTAGAAATACTCCTGTGACTTACACTACTATAGTTGGAGGATACACTATCAGATCGGACTGAATGAGGTATTGAATCAGGTGCCTCTAGATTTGGTCCTCCTTCAGCATAACTTACAATACTATGCTTTGAAACTGACTGCCCTGGGAGTGGCCCATATCTGAACTGATCATTTGGAGAGGAAGGATTCAAATTTGGGGGTTCACTTGGTGGAACTTCTTGATTCTGAATGCACTCTAAGTTCTCAACATTTTCATATTGTGAGCCAATGGCACCACAAGCTTTAACAGTACAAGCCTTGTCATCATTAACATATATGTCACAGTTTTTAGTGGTGTGTTTATCGTGCTGGTTACTTGTAGACTGAGAAAAGTATTGCTGGGGCTCTATTCCCTGTTGAGTAGACTCATTAGCTGAACCCTTAGGAACTGATGCCTGAAATGGAACACTTGTTCCAACCTGCATAGGATGAGGAAGGTGATGGCCTCCATGTCCAGAATTTGGTGGAAAGCCATCAAAGTCAGACTTAACAGTAGGGTCTGCTTTTTCTGATGAAAGATTTTCCTCATTTTCTGCCTCTTCCCCTTTGAAAAACATTGTGATAGTTCCTGAATTCGTTTCTGGGAGTACGTGACTGGTTACAGCTTCAGTTCTATATTGTGGTTGGTTTTCTAAGCTATTTCCCTGAGCAGTGGGATTAACTAGAGTAGGGTCTGGTAACTGCTGTTTACTCACTCCTGGATTCTGCCTAAAATCCTGACTAGGCCAACCACTATTAACTCCTGGATTTTGCCTAAACATATTTTCAGGCTGAAAGTTATTTGCTGTGTAGTTGCTACTCTGAGAAGGGACTATCTCATTCCTTTCACTGCTAACCAAGGGTCCTGATGTAGAAACTAATGGAACATGTTGCTGATGTCCAGGAACTTGATGCATATTTACTTGAGGAAGAAAATGAGAACTACCAGAAGCGAGAGGAACTGCATTCTGAGAAGGTGGTTCGATGTATGGTGAGTAATTCTGAACTAAAGACTGTGGGCTTCCTTGAATTGGTCTCCACTGAACTGGGGTTTGCTGATGAGATTGAGGAAAAAATGACGCTGTAGTTGGTGCCGCAGTGCCACCATTTGGATCTTGCTGACTTAGTGGCCTACAAGGCGGAGGCACACCAGTCTGAAGATGTCCCCCAAACGAATTTTCAAGTCCTCCTCCAGGATTATAATGTGAAGGAACAGATGAAGCCTGAATTCCAGATTCTGCAGTTGGATGAATTTCTGCAGTACTATTCATAACATGTCCAGGCAGCATAGCAGGAGCCAATACATTTGTAAAAGAGTCAGTATTTACTCCAGGTTGTGATGCAGGCCCAGACAAAGATGTATAAAGTCCTTGTGAATTATCCCCTGCATGGGTATGAGGTACATGCATACCAGGTGGCTGAGAAAACACTGGTGGGGAAGGACCTTGCATAACAAGTGAGTTGCCTTTGGACGAATTGCCTAATGTTGTTCCTTGTGGAGTCTGTCTGCCAAATGCGAAAGGATCTGTTACAGGTTGCACTGGGCCAGCTACAGCAGTCCCTGGTGCATTAGCCCGCCTGCTATATGGGCTGTTAGACCAATACATATTACGAGGACCTCCTACTGGAGGTGGTCCACCTGTTCCAGAAGGAACAGTCTGAGGTGGTGGCTGCATCATTCACTTCTTGTCAAGTCAGTCTTGCAAAGTCAGATGCTTTTTGACCAAAGAAGCTGAAGACAGGTTCTCCTTAAGCTAGAAAAAGAAATTTTAAAGAAGTACAAAATGTTATAAAGAAACATAGAAAGTTAAAATGACTAATGCATATTCAAAGGACACTTTATAAAAAAAGTTCTTAAGAAAGATTTTAATTCATTTATGGACTTAGTAATACAACCCTGCTAGTAACAAAGTTTTTTACACTTGCTTTATCATTATCCCCATACTACCTTCATCAAAATGATAATCTATCTGACTTATTTAACAATATAGGCTGAGGACCACCAAAACTAAAGCACATCACTATATGGTGTAGCATTTTTCTATTTTTAAGAATGACTTTTAAAAGAAAAAGAAATATAAACCAGAAAACTCTCTATCATTACAAACAAAAGGAAATGAGGTAAATTTAATGTTTTCAACTCAAAGGTCCTTTATACCAGATGTAAAGTGTCTTACTCATTTAATAATAGCTTTTTAACAGCATTTACACCAGTGGTTTTCAACCTTCCTAATGCTAATGCTGTGACCCTTTAATACTTGTATGTGGGCATATCTGCATGTGGGCAGACCCACCTGGAGATGGGCAGAGAAGCGGTGTCTCAGTTCCTAAGACCATCAGAAATATGTGTTTTCAGATGGTCTTAGGCAACCCCGTTCGACCCCCAAAGAGGTCGCAATCCATGGGCTGAGAACCGCTGATTTACACTTTTGCAAATTGCTTTACAAATAGTATCTCATTTTAACCTTTATTGACAACTTAAGGAAGAAGGTACTATTATTATCATCATTTTACAAATAAGGAAATAAGAGGAAGACCAAGGTTAATTAACTTGCCCATGGTCACACAACTACTAAGTGTTTGGGGCACAATTTGAACTCAAGTACTTCTGATACCAAGTCCAGCATACTGTACCACCAGCATAAGTGGATAGTTGATGGTTCTAAATCTACCCACTAACCAAACAAGCTTTATCTTAACAGCCAAAACAGCCGCAGGCAACACTGCTTAAAATAAAAACCCCTGGCTCAAAAAAAAAAAAAAAGAAAGAAAAAAGTTGAAAACTAAACATAACTTTAATGTACCATCTAAATATCAACCAAAGTCCCAATTTGTAAATTTCCTAAAGAAAAAGGGGGCCAACATGGAAAAACATAAGTGTAACTTAGGAAACTTCTCAGTATGAGGATAGGCGAAGAGAATATAAATGTATACATATGCATACATACATATTTGTATATGGGAGGGTATATATGCATGTGAATACATATGTGAGTGTGTGTATATATGTGTATGTAGACAGAGGGCACAGGATCAACTGAGTAGTAAGGGATGATATTTTAAAAGGTGGAATTGAGAGGTGGGAGAGGTTTAGCATGAGAGGAAACAGAGAGAAACAGAATGGGGTTAATCATCTCATATAGAAGAAGCAAGGGACGGCTCTTATAATGGAGGGGAAGAACAGGAAGGCAAAAGGGAATGGGTCAACCTTACTCTCATTGGCTTAAGGAAGGAATGACATGCACTCTAAACTGGGTATCTTGCCCTGCAGGAGAGTAGGGGGGGAAGGGGATGAGAGAGGGGATGAAGGAGGGGAAGGCAAGTTGGGGCAGAGGGTTGTTGGAGGCACACATTTCTGTAAAGGGACAGGGACAAAGTAGAGAATGGAACAAGTGGAGGGAAAGATAGGAGGGAGGGAAATATAGTCAGTCTTTCACAATATGCCCATTGTGGAGATGTTCTGCGTAATTACACATGTGTGGCCTGTATTGAATTACTTGTCTTTCCAGTGTCTATCCTCAGTGGGTGATGAGGGAGGAAGGGATAGAATCTGGAGTTTAAAGTTCTAAAATAAAATGCTAAAAAAAAAAAAAAAAATATATATATATATGCAATTATTATTTACATGCACTAGGAAATGGGTTATGCAGGCACTGAGGTAGGGAGATACATCTTGCCCTACTGGAAGTCAGAGGGGATATGAGGGAAGATACAGGAGAGAGCAGACTAGGGGAGGGAGTATATAGTGGGATCGATGTTTTGGGGTGGTGGGTAGGGAAAGGATGGGGAGAAAGTTTGTAACTCAATTTCACGGAAATGAATGATGTAAACTAAAAATAAACAAAAATTCATTAAAAAAAAGAAAACCAACAAAAAAAAGGGGGGGGAAGTCCATATAATATGCAACACACTAAGTTTTAAATGGACACAATCTATAATTTTAAGCAACTGTTCACCTATATAATACTAATCGCATACTTAGCTCAAAGTCTTTATTTTCTATTTATTAATATTTTTGTTGTTTTTTAAAAAATAGTTTATCTAATCAAATAAACAGAGGTACTTTAGTGAAAACCCTGTAAGGAAAAATATATTAAAATCCTCAAAAATAATAATAATTATTAAGTAACTCTGACCTTCATAATTTGTCATATATACTTTATAATCTATGTACTTATTCCGCTTTCCTAAATCCTGATTCTGATAAATTCTCTACTCTTTTTATACAGTTCATTCCCCCCTCCCAATGATTAACACTGAGTCTAGCACATAGGAAGAACTTAAATGCCTAGTGAATGATTTATTTCAAGCTAAGCTAGAACCATACCAAAGCAAATAAGAAAACCTACAACTTGACTTATATTGCTTGATGGTAGAACAAATACTATCAGATTTGTGAAATGATGGCTTAGAATCCATTGAACTCACACAAACTATAGCTTCCTGATTTAATATCATAATATTTCAATTAATGAAGATGCATTCCAAAACCAAAATATTGTCAGAAATTTTTGTCAATAACTTAGCATTTACTAAGTGCTTCCAATGTGCCAGGCACTCTGCTAAGTGCTGGGGATACAAGGAAAGACAAAGGACAATCCTGTTCTCAAGAGGCTTAGTCTATTTGTCAGTAAAATTAAATATAACAGAAGGAGCAGAGGAAATGTGTTCCATGACAAAGACTCCCTCACTACCTCTGTCATTTCAAAACGCTATTCCTGTAGCACAGAAGCTAGGGCTTCATCCCATTTTCTCTATACCCTACTTTATTAAGAGGAGCTTTGTCCCCAGTGATTTACTAATCCAGACTAACAATGTGGTGTAGAGGAAAGAGCACCAGATTGAAAGTTAAAGACCTGAATTCTATCCCTGTTTCTACCTTAGACCTTCATTTCACTTCTTTAGGGAGAATAAGTAAGTAGACAAGGGGTGGTTGTCTTAAGTCTATAAATCTAAAAATGATCCCACTGAAGCTCAGATTCTAAGGTCAGAACCTACACTGATGACTTACAAGACAAATCTTACCTGAATTTCATTATGAAGTTTTCAAGTTTTCACTGAAATCTTTCCCTAATTTTTAAAAGAAGTTAGGGGTCTTCCAAATCTTATAGGGCATGCTAGTTTAGAAATATTTTATAAAGTAAGAAAGAAAATTATTTACTCACAAAAGTTTTTCCTCCCCTCAATAGCATTTTTTTTAACACTATGACAGGTGACAATACTCAACTTTACCCCAAACCACCCTCAATTTGAGCATTCTATGCCTTTACTGAACATTCCTTCCTCTCTTAAACAGTAAAATAATGCACACAGGCATTTATTACTAGTTAAGTATGACACTTTAGGAAATTTTACATTGAGTAAAATTATTACACAACTACAACTCAACTTAATTTTATAAAGACAAAAAGACTTTCAAAGAAACCAACTTATCGTCTCATAGCTAAATTATTCATAAGCTGATCTCTTCAATTACATTGAATTGTGCTATGTCAAATACCCTTGTACACTCCATTTTCTGCACAAATACCTTGCTTTCACCAAGACTAAGTAATACAGGTGCTCTTAAAAGTGCTTTAGGCTATAAGAGGCACTTAAATACAAGGTCAACAAAACTCCTACACTCTTATTGTCTACCTATATATGTTAATGTGAGAACTCTCTTTTAAATAACTGGCACTAGAGAAAAAAACGCAGATACATGGAAACCATCCACTAAATTCTACCAAATACACTTGACTAGAAAGAAATCAATCTACCTAATCATGAAAAACTCAAAAGATTTCTTCGAAAGATTTTTACATAGTCAGAGACTAACTTACAAACCACCTTATTTTTAATACTTTTCAGTGGCATTTACAGAAATGCTGTTTGTAACAGAAAGAATTGCTGAAGTGATTCAGCCAGTAATAAAAGAGCATTACGTTGCCATCTACTTCCTTTGAAATATGACATTGCCCTCATTACCAAAGATGGAACAATAAAAAATAGTGTACAATGTCAAAATAAAGCTGAAATGTACCAAAATAAAGTTGAAATAATAACCACACACCAAATGACTGTGAGTTGATTTACTTGCTATCCACCAACATCCCAAGATAAGAAATGTCCTTCTTTCTAACACTCAGGGTCATAAATATTTAAAAAGTCAACTAGCAACACACAACCAATCTAACAAGCAGTTTAAAATTTAAAAGCATAATGCTATACCAATGCCGATCTCAAAATGCCTTCTAACAAAGAGTTTAGACACAAAGTTTCTACTTGTAGATGTTTTCAGAAAAAGAAATAACTGAAATTCCTCTTATAATAAACCTGTTAAAAATATAGCTCAAATCTCCCCTGTAGAAATATACTGGCTACCTCTGAAAGGAAAAAAACATCCAAGAGTAAATGTCAAAATAAAACCATACCTAAGGAAAACTCTTTCTCAATCAGGAAAGGGACAAAACATTCATCTGCTGAGGCATCTCAGTACAGAGACCAAAGAGCCTAGAAATCAGAATGCTATAGTTTCTCCTAATAAAAGTTTTCAGGTTTCTTTTAAGAAGTGAGTCTGAATCTTTTATTTTTAAAGCAATTTATTAAAAAACTGACTACACAGAAGATTGTCAATAAGACTCCAAGGGATCCCTAGAAAGTTCAACCACTTGTCCAAGACCCTTCAAATACTGTCAATTTAGCCTATAGCTAAAAGAACAGTCCAAATTCCTTTAATTTCAACTCAGCTCTAGGATGACCTGTGGCCCATATTCAACCAGTCATGACACTACATCTACTGGATATGAAAAAAATTTCCAGCAGCTCAAACTCCATCAGGAGGTCTGAAAAGTACAAACTGTAGGGTAAGCAAAGTCATGCTAAGATGTATTGTACTAAAATTCCAAAATCTAGTTTTATCTTCAGCAGCACATCCTCCATTAAGTGGTCTGATAATGGAGCCCCTCCTATTCAAGTATTGATCCTCAATAACCATAGCAAAATAAAGGTCCTAAAGGGCTCAGAAGAAAATCACTGATTCCTATCACAAGAATGCCACTCAGTTCCAAGCCCTATGCAAAGGAGGTGGGACAGTGGTAGGGAAGCAATATAGGATCTGCATGCCCCATTCCCCCAACTCTTTCCCATTCCTGAAAGCATCTTCCCTTCACTGTTAATAATTTTTTTCTACATTGACTCACACTAACTCCACCATTTTTTTTCCTGAAACACTCCTCTTCCTAGAGCTGTAATCTGTTCCCTACCTCAATCTGGTGAATTTTCCAACTAGCTGCTTTTATAGTACTATCCTTATCCAAAATACCTTCCCCTAATTGCCACATTCTGAAGGAAATTTCCTTTGGATGAACAAAACATTTCAATTCAATTTCACATTTCTTAAGTCCAGAAAGGCACTAAGACAGTAGGCTTCCCCCCTACCCCCAAAAAAAGGTTCTGGACTGGAATTTAGGAGACCTGAGTTCTAGTCTGGATCTGCTTCTAGCTCTGTGACTGTAAGTCATTCCAGTTATAATTCTTTGACCTGGCTGTCAAACTCTGAAAATAAATGTCCAAAGAGTCACAGGGGTTATGCAACTGCTGTTAACTCTGAGAAATACCACAAAGCTCACAGACGTAATACTTCAGCTCTGGCTTACTGTTACTTCTGAAAAATAAGTCATTTCAGTTCAAATTCCTTGACCTGGCATTCAAGGCTCTCCATAATTGGGTACCACCTTACTCTTCAGCCCTTATCTCATGCTACTCCACTGTAAGAACATGGCTTTCTAACCAAACTGACAGAATCTCCCCTAAAATACAGACTTCTCAAGCTTCTATGCAGTTGTTCTATTCCTTATACCCGGAATGTGCTCCCTGCCTCAGCCTAGTGAATTTCTATTCTTCCTTTAAAGCAGTGGTTCTCAACCTTTCTAATGCTGCGACCCTTTAATACAGTTCCTCATGTTGTGGTGACCCCCAACCATAAACTTATTTTTATTGCTACTTCTTAACTGTAATTTTGCTGCTGTTATGAATCATAATGTAAATATCTGATATGCAGGATGTATTTTCACTGTTACAAATTGAACATAACCCACAGGTTGGGAACCAAATAAAGGCCTTTCTGGTGTCCTAATCAATTACCTCTCTATTTAGTCTTTACTCAGCACTGTTTTGTACCTGTTCATTATTACCTTATCTGTGCCTGTACTATACATGATAAGGGCCAGTTCCAGGTCTGAACTTTTTATCTTACCTAGCAACTTAGTATAGTGCTATGCACACAAAAGGCTCTTCATAGGACCATAGGATTTAGAGTTGTAAGAGATTTTAAGAGTCATTAAATGTAATCCCCTTATTTTGGAGAATAGGAAACCATAAGCCCAGAACTCCCAAGGGCACATAGTAATAACTGGCAGGGCCAGTATATCAGCCCAGGTCTTTTGACTTTCAATCCCCAAAATTCCTTCTCTAGGTCTCAGCTTTCTTATCTTAAAAAAAGGGGTAACACCTGTAGTGCGTCTTGTGGACTTTTTTGAGTGAGGCTTGGTTTTCACTCTAAGAAAAAATAAGGAAGGAAAGGGGAGAATAAAGCATAATAAAAGTTAAGAGTAATTAGAAACACTGGAGACAACATAACCTAAAGAATTTAAATTAGTATTGGACTTTAGGAGACCTGAGTCCTGCTTCTGAAGCTCACATACTGTGTGGACATTCTCTCCAATCACACAGTAACCACCCTAGTTACAGGCCCTCATCATCTCTCACCTGACTATTGCAATAGCCTTCTAATTGGCCTCCCTGTTCTAATCCAGCCTCCACTCAGGTGCCAAAAGTGATTTTCCTAAAGCAAATTTATGACTGTCATACATACCCTCTACTCAATAAATTACAGTGGGTCCCCTACCTTGAAATCAAATTTAAAGTCCCTGGTTTGGCAATCATAGCACTTTACAACCTGGTTGCTTCCTACCCTTCCAGTCTTAAATTTTTCTGCTCTCCTTTCTATGATTTAGTTGCAACGGCCTATTTACATTTCCTGGAACAGGACTCTGTCTCCTGACTTTGTGCTTTATACTGGCCATTTCCCATGTCTTCCACCTCTGCTTCTTAGTTTTCCTAATTTCCCTCAAGCGTCAGTTTTAAACCCCACCTTTGTCAGAAGGCCTTCCCTGACCCCCCACAGTGCTACTTCCTTCTGAGATAATATTCCATTTACTTTATTTCTATCCTGTATGTACATAATTATTTGCATGTCATGTCCCTCTTTAAAATGTGAGCTCCTTGTGGGAAGGGACTTTGTTTTTGCCTTTATTTGTGCCCCCAGTGCTTTAGCACAGCGTTGGACACCAAATGAGTGCTTAATTCTTGTTAAGTGATGCTGACTGATGACATCTCATCACCAGTTTCCTTCTCTCTAAAATGGAGAAAGTACTCTTCGTACTACCTACTTCAAAGGGCTGTGAGGAAAGCACTTTGTTGTGTTATTGGCACTGAAAACTGTTAAAACTATACAAGGAAAAAACATACAAGAAGCAAGAGTCATTGAGAGTAATAATGCAAGAAGAGTAGCACTGGAGTCAAAAGAATTGCATTCTAAACACAGTTCTGTCACTATGGGTAAGGCACTTGCTCTCTTAAGGCCTCAGTTCCTCCCTTTCCCAGTAAAACAAAAATTGTACTAGATGATCTTTTGTAGTACTGCAGAATTTGGAAGTTGTAAGGGACCTTACAGATCCCCTATTCCAACCTCCTTCTTTTACAGGTATGGAAACTAAGGCCCTGAGAAAGTACCTTACAGATAGTAGGCACTTATAAATGTTTAATGGAACAAGAACTGACTCAAGGGCTACATAAGTGGTAAGAGAATCAGGATTCCCACAAATGTCCTTCTGACTCCGGGGTCCAAGGGTCTTTCAATTGCATGAAGCTGCTTCTCTGAAGAAGCAACTCCTCCACAGTCCCAACTGGGTGCTGAAAAAGAGCTGGAATCCAAATGTCCTGGCTGCCCGGCCCCCACCTCGCCCCACTGCCTTCACCATTGCAAGAAGGCTGTTTGGGGGGACTAAAGGGTGCGGGAGAAGAGAGCAAGAGGCACCGAGGGCACGCATGGGAGGGTTTCCTAAGGGCCTCCTTGTTCTGAGGTTAGAATCCTAGAATGCCAATGCTGGAATGCCCCCTAGGAATCACAGGATGTCGAGCTCGAAGGTCTCTTGAAAATCATCCAGTTCCAACTCTCAGTTTACAGACAGAGAAACTGAGGCTCGGAGAGCAGACGAAACTTGCGCAGAGTCACAGCGTGGATTAACACTGAAGGCACTTAGAAAGAGACCTCCTGACTCCAAACCCACTTGAGGGTCCCCTCAGCTCGACTCTTCCCCGGAGGCGGCGGCGCCGGCAGGTTCAGAAGGAAGCACTTAAGAGAGTGGAGACGCCCGATGCTCGTAGCACGTCCCCTCTCCCGGCCGGGGCTGCCCGGTCCCCTCCGGCCCCCACCCTCCACCCCCCGCTTACCTGACAGAGCCCCGGTCAGGCCGGGTTCCCCTGAACCACAAGCCCGCCGCGGGGAGGCCGCTGCGGCCCCACCGCTGTTCCCCGAGCGTTCGCCCGCCCGCTCCTCTCAGCAGCGGCGGGGGAAGGCAGCGGCACTGGCGATAGTGGCGACAGCGGCTCCGACACCCCCCAGCGCAGACCCCACAACAGCTGCAGCCATCTTGGCACATCCGGCTCCGGTTGCCTCGGCCGCCGCCGCCGCCGACGTGTCCGACCCTTACGTCACGGCGTGACCCCGCTTCGTGCCGCCCCTGACGCTGGCGTCCTAGCCGTCGCGGAAGTGGGGGGAGGGGGTGATTTCTTGCCGGGGGGAAAATTATCAAAGTTCTCTCTGTAGAGTGAGGTTGGCGGAAGAGCAAGATTCCTTACCCACAGGTCAATGTGAAAAAACTATTTTGAAGGTTGGTTCCCGTGCCCTTCGCCAGGGAGGCTCGGCTATTTCCGTCAATTACGGAGAGAACCGAAACTGGGGAGGATCTTGAGTGCGCATGCGCCGTAGTTCGGGTTCTTTTCCCGTCGAAACCCAAGGAACTTAAGAGACGGTGGCCGAATTTTTGACACATGCGCAGAACATCCAGCGTCTTACTAACAATCGGAGGTTTCCGAAACCGGGACTCTTCTTAGACAAGCCTGTTGTCAGCTGCGTTCGGTATTCCCTGTGTTCACAAGTTCAAACCCCACTCTCGGGAAATTAGTTCGTATTCATTGGATCATAGATCTGGAGCTATGAGAGACCTCGGAAACCATCTCCTCCAAACCCTTATTTTACAGTTGAGGAAAGTGAGGAATTTAATTTAAGGGCTTTGCCCAATGTCACAGAAGTAGGCAGAGGCAGTATTTGAACCCAGATCTTCTGTCTCCAAATGCAGTGCCTCTTTTGCCTCTAGAATGAGGTCAAGGACAGAGAGGGGTAGTCAGAACAGATGAAAGGCTATCAAAATAAAATCTGTTCTTGACTTTTGACAAAACATCACAGTGACGCCTTCTGTCTGCCTTTGTTTTGTTACATTGGATTTAAGAGTTAATGAAGCCATGTGACCTTGATCTAGTCCCTTAATCTCTTTAGGCCGCTGTAACCTCATCTGTAAAATGAAGTGGTTGGATTAGATGATCTCAGAGGTGCAATGGTCTAGAAAACAGGGATCGAGAAAGGTATGGTAGACTCTATAATAACTTCACTGTTGGAATTTTAGAATAGGGTAACAGTTTTGCAAGCTTGCCCTCAAGTAGGTGATTGCATCACCCACCAAATCTCACATGCTACTAATGCTGTTTAGTTTTTTCTTTAGCCTATTGGCAGAGAACCTCCTGCGTTGCAAAAGTGACTCAGACTTTGACTGTTCTAAGACATTAAGTGAAAAAAATAGTTTTGTCATTTATTCCCCCCCTTTTGAATTAACATGACCAAATAGAGCTTCTTCACTTTGTTGTGATCTTGAAAAGGGTTTTTTTGTTTGTTTGTTTTAGGAAAGTTTAAACAGATCTAATGTAGCAAACTTTTATGTGTTAAGTTAACATTTACATTAAGGGATCTTTTCCACTTTAATTCAACAAGTCATTATTTGAACAGGGTGGTGCCCAAAACCCAGAGCCAAGTGCCATGAAAACATAGATAAAAATAAATAGCTCTTTTGTCATAACTTGGGTGAGGTGGATAGTGTATTATCATTCCCATTTTACACATAGGGAAACTAAGGCCCAGAGTGATAGGGCTTACCCTAAGTCAAACAGCTAGTAAGTGTGCCAGCACTTGAACACGTCTCTTTTCTCCTTGCCCAACCTACTCTTTCTACTATCCCAGACTTCTGCTCAGAGGAGATTGTAATCATGTAAGAGAGACAAGGCTTACCCTTATAGAGCACTTAGATGACAATATAAAACAAAATGTGAAGTAGGGGAAATATGAGTACCTTAGAAGTTCAGAGACAAGAGGAGCAAATGTAAAGAGAAGGCTTCTTGGAGTCCTTGAAGGTCTATCAGGAAGTAGCAAACAAAGGTAGAAAATGGATATTGTTTCCTGCTAAACACACAGGATTAAAAAAAAAAATCTTAGTTTGAAAGGGGACTTCTGCCTAGTTACAGGTCATTCCTAGGTAGCTATGAGAATATCTCCCATTGCAATACCCTTCTGGTTGGTCTCCCTGCCTCAAGCCTCTCCCAAATTCAGTCCAGCCTCCACTCACTTATTAAACTGAGCTTTCTAAAGTCTGACCTCTCCTCTATCACCCCATTTACTAAACTCAAGTGACTCCCTATTTCTTCCAGGATCAAATATAAAATCTTCTGTTTGATTCTTTTCATAACATGCCCCTTTCCTGCCTTACCAGTCTTCTTACTCCTTACTCTCCTCCATGTACTTCCTAGACACTGACCTCCTGCTGTTCCTCACCTATGCCTCTGAACATTTTTATTGGCTGCCCCAAAAGCTCTCCCTCCCTCCCTGAGGGAGTCTCCCTCCTCACGTCTGCCTCTGAGCTTTTTTGGCCTCCTTCAAGTCTCAGCTAAAGCCCTGCCTTCTGCAAGAAGCCTTTCCCCGGCCTCCATCTTTAGTGTCTTTATCCTGTATATATCTGTGAGTAATAGCAAGGGCTATGGGGGTGGGGGAGGTGTTAGGAGTAGAAGTGGTACAATTTAATGAGGAAGACACATAAGTGACTATGTACAAACAAGCTGTATACAGGATAAAGGGAAAAATAATTAAAAGAATGACAGGACTGGAGCTAAGAGAGGTTAGGGAAGGCTTCCTACAGGAGATGGGCCTTAAAGGAAGCCAGGGAGCTCGGTGGTCAGACAGGAGGAAGGAGAATGGTTGAGGATGGGGGTGGAAGGGAGGAACACAGCCAGAGCCAAGGCCCTGAGCCTTGTTGAAGGAACCAACAGGACTAGTGTCACATATTGACGTAGATAAGCCCATATTAACATTAGCTTTGCTCTGTTGTACTTTTCTTTAACTTCGTTAAATAGTTCCCAGTTACATTTTCATTTGACTCAGGTCACATTCAGGAGTGTTGCCTCCATGTTTGATCTTTCTGCTCTATGCACTTCTTCCAAACCATGCGTTATGGAGAAGATACTGTACTGTATTGGTAGACAGTGTCCTCACCCTAGGGTCACCCTCTTTCAATACAATCGTAGGTCCAGCCTCTATCCCTAATCATGTTTTGTCTTTTGTTTTTGTTGTTCTTAAAGTGTGCAGTCTTAAGATTTAAATTTAGAACTAGGAGAGGACCTTGAGAGCTTCTAGTCCAATGTCCTCATTTTACAAATAGGGAAACTGAGGTCCAGAAAGGTTGTGACTTTACCTGTTATAGCCAGGTGAAATAGCGAGTATTAACAGAGTGACCACAGAGTCCAATCTAAAGTTTAAGGAGCTTTAATAGAAGTTAATTTAAGTGGCGACTGTCCCCCACATGCCAATTAAGGGAACAGCAGCCTGATCCAGAAATGCAGGGTCTTTTATACCATTTTGGATTTCTAACAACATCTCAGTAACTAAGCTAATTAATATCCAAATCAGTAACTAAAACTAAATTGGTATCCAGAAACAATCCATAACCAAAACTAATTGATAAGTTGCTGAAGTAAGGGAGTTTGTGATTACAGGTCATAATGACAGAATATGAAGAAGAATGAACAATAGGGACATTATTAGGTAGGGGACTGTGGGGTAAGCAGAGAGGGGTACAGAGCATGATGACCTGAGCATGTAGGAGGAAAAAAATGAATACCTAGCTTAGTTCCCACACCCCAGCCTGGCCCATAGGCAGGTTCATTGTCTTCTAACTTCCTGATTTCTAATTTCACAAAGTATCACTTAACTATTCCCTGGCTACTTCATTCTTAAGTCTATGAAGTTTCTACTTAACTAGTTCCTGCCCACTTCAGACCAAGGTCACAAAGACAGCAAATGGAAGAGCTGAGATTTTACCCTACACCCTCTGATTGCAGCCCAGCACTAGACCAATGTGGATTTGCTTCGTGTGAGTCTGGCATATCCAGGGGAATGGGAATACTTTCTGGGAGCTGGATAATGTTTCAGGCATGGATTGAAATGTTTGACATCTGAGGTCAGTCAGTCAAAAAGCATTTATTAAACATTGTACCAGGCCCTGAGAATATAGAGGGAAAAAAATTTAACAATCTCTACCATCAAGAATGTTATAGGGACAGCTTGGTGGGACAGTGAATAGAGCACTGGCCCTGGAGTCAGGAGGACCTGAGTTCAAGTTTAGCCTCCAACACTTAACACTTACTAGCCATGTGACCTTGGGCAAGTCACTTAAACCCCAATTGTCCCTCCAAAAAAAAAAAAAAAAAGAATGTTACATATTAGGGCAGCTAGGTGGCGAAGTGGATAAGACCTGAATTCAAATCCAGCTTTAGACTCTTACTAGCTGCGTGACCCTGGGAAAGTCACCAAAAAAAAAAATGAGGCGAAGAATAACCTCTTTTACCTAGTCCAAAAAAGAAAAGAAAAGAAAAGAAAATCACTCTGCAGTCTGGGAGGGGAGGACCCTCAAGGTTTCTGGTCAAAACAGAAACAATTGCTATTTACACTTACTCTGAGCCATCTGGGTCCAAACAGTGACCAAGTGAGGCTTGGGTTGGAAGCTGTTTTTGACCAGTCAGTGAGAACCAGGGTGATTTGGGTTTAAGGAATGGTCCTTAAGAAAGAAATCTAGCCCATAAATACCAAGATATCTTTTGAAGGTTCAGCAATCAAAATTTATATTTATTGGGGCAGAGCACCTGCAGGTAAAGGTATGATGCCCTATGTGGATAGAGGGAGAGGAGGAAGAGAGAGAAGAAAGGAAGGAAGGAGCTGTGTGGCCCAATTGGAATTGGCCATTTGGTTCCTCAGTGGGGGCAGCTCATGCTACTCACAGGTCGTTGTTTGATCTTTATTCTCGAAGAGGACCATGATATCAGGAAAGTGATGCCATGACTTGTAAGTGAATTGAATTTAAGTGAGGGAGGGCTGTGCAAAGTCACCAGCCTTACTTGCTCCTCCAGAGCCATCTGGGTACAGTGGCAAGATACAGATCAGGATGACTGGAGGTGGCTCCAGACACAGTGGGAGATCTTGACCCTTTTTAAGCTAAGGTCTTTCCCAGGTCTCACTTTGTCAGAGGCAATGTCCATTCAGTGAAATAAGGCTAGGAAATGACAACTATGATGAATATAGAGAAGCCCAGAAAAACTGACATGTACTGATTCAGAGAATTAAAAGCCAGCCAAGAAGACAATATAAATCATAACCATAATATTGCAGATGGACAAAACACCCGTCACAAAGCAATAAAATAAATGTTACAAAGTTACAAGTAAAAAAAAGCACGGCCCCCAAAAAGAGGAAGGAAGAAAAAATAAGTGTTTAGAGGAGAGAGCCACCCCACACCTTCACAGAGATGGAAAGTTACAGGTATGCATTATCTAACGCCATACACCAAAGTCAAGTCTAAATGGATACATGATCTAGATATAAAGGCTGATACTGTAAATAATCTAGAGAAGCAAGGAATAGTTTACCTGTCAGATTTATGGTGCAGGGAAGAATTTATGACCAAAGAAGATTTGGAAAGCATTATAAAATGCAAAATCGATAATCTTGATTACATCAAATTGAAAAGTTTCTGTACAAACAAGGCCAGTGTAACCAAGATTAAGAGAGAAGTGGGAAATTGGGAAAGA
>CM053595.1:114234708-114333670 GCA_028646575.1 Pseudocheirus occidentalis | reverse complement strand
TTGCTGAGCTTTCTTTGCTTCCTTTGCCTGCTCATGTTGCCAGTCAATTACTTGACTTTGGGGCTCAGTAGAACTCTGCTTTCAGAGGGGAGAGCTCTATCCCAAATTGCTGGGGTTTTTGCAGCTGCTGAAACTATTAGGAGGATCTCTTTTAATTGATTTTTAAGGTCCTTTTTAAGTTTTTTTCTTCCAAGAACTCTTTTTAGGCATGAGATCATTTGACATTTCTCAGTGAAAAAGAAGTGGCTTTTTTAGCTTCATTATCTTCCTCTGAATATGAACCCAGATCTTCTCTATCTCCATAGTACCTATGTATAGTTAGGCTCTTTCTCCTTTGCTTGCTCATTCTTATTTTGTTTTATTTTATTTTACCAGCTTGTTACTTTAATCAAATACTAGTCCTGAAGCATGATGAATTATGCCCCTGCCCTCAGATCTTTATTACTGTTATTTTCTAAGCTCTATCCTGGGGTTAAACTTTGGGCCCCCATCTCCACTCATTAGCCATAGCCAGGGTCCCCAGGCATGCTGTACAGCAAATGCTCTTTTTCCCTGTGGTCCTTCCAGTGGTTGTAAACTTCACCTCTCCTCTTTGCCCTGGAAACAAAACCAAGGTCCCCACCCCTCTGCTACCACATTCACCAGGCATGTGCTAGCACAGCCAGGGATGGTATCTGGTCAGCACAGCTGTAATTGGCATTCTTCAACCATAGAAGGTCCTTCAGCACTATCTGTGAGGTGAAAGTTCCTAAAGCTGAGGCTGCCTCCCAACACAGCTATTCCCAAGGCTTTTTTTTTGTCTGTTGATTCTATTGATTGAACCAACAACCTCCCCCAGATGTCAAGTCTTTCCTGAGGTCTTCATAGGTTGTCTCAGGAGGACAACCTCTTTACCCCTGCTTTTGTTTATTTCTGCTGCTTTATGATCACTTTGAGGCAATGTTCTGTCCTTTTGGGGGAGGAAATTTGGAGAGCCTGAAGTCTTCTTACCTACACTACCATCTTCCAAGAATCCTATCCTACAAGTGAATTCTACCAAACATTTATAAAACATTTAATTCCAATACTAAATAAACCATTTAGAAAAACTAGGTAAAGAAGGAGTTCCATAAAATTTCTTCTATGACACAAATCTGGTTTGATACCTAACCAGAGAGAAAAAACCAGAGAAAAAAACTTTAAACCAATTTCCCTAATGACTATTGATGCAAAAAGTTTACAATACCAGTAAGGAGATTACAGCAATATATTACAATGGTGCTTTTCTTAAAATAATAATCTCTAAAACTAAGAGTATTATCTGTAATGGAGATAAGCTAGAAGCCTTCCCAATAAGATGGAGTGAAGCAAGGATGAACATTGTCACCATTCTTACTCAGTATTGTATTAGAAATGCTAGGTATAACAATAAAGAAAAAGAAATTGATACAAAAATAAAAATGAGTAAACAAATTTATCATTCTTTACAGATGCTATAATGGTATACTTTGCTGTTGTTTAGTCATTTTTGTCATGTCCAATGCTTTGTGACCCATTTGGGGGTTTTCTTGGCAAAGATACTGGAGTGGTTTGTCATTTCCTTTTCTACCTGATTTTACAGATGAGGAAACCAAGGCAAACAGGAAACCAAGGCAAACTCTGTGTCCAGAGTCACACAGCTAGTAAGTATTTGATACTGGGCTTGAATTTGGGTTTTCCTGACTCCAGACCCAGTGCTCTATCCACTATGCCACCTAGCTGTCCTAATGGTATACTTGGGGAACCCTAGAGAATCAATTTAAAAAACTGGTTGAAATAATTGATAACTTTAGCACAATTGCAGGATGTAAAATAAGCCTACTGATCCATCAGGATTTCTATATTACTAACAAAACATAGCAGGAAGACAGAGAAATTCCACTTTAAAACTGCAGACAATATAAAATACTTGGGAGTCTACCTGCAAGATATCCCCTACTTTCCACTTATTTGATCAAAGAAAAGTCTACGAGCTATAGGCACACAATTACAAAACACATTTCACACAAATACTAATTGCTCATGGGTAGGCCAAGCCAATAGAATAAAAATGACAATTCTACCTAAAATCTATTTAATTATCAATAATTAATTAGTTAATGATTAGTTATGTTATTCAATGCCATACCAATTAAACTACTAAAGAATTCTTTTATAGATCTGGGAAAAAAACAGTAACAAAATTCATCTGGAGGAATAAAATGTCAAGAATATCAAAGGAATTGATTAAAAACACCATGAAGGAAGGCAGCCTTAGTAGTACCAGGTTTCTAACTGTGTTATCAAGTGGTAATCAAAGCAATCTAGTACTAAGAAGTAGAGTGATGGATCCATGGAATAAATTTGGCAAACAATACATAGTAGGAAATGATCAGAGCAACTTATTATTTGATAAATGCAAAGAACCAAGCTTTTAGGACAGGAACTCACTATTTGACAAAATTTTCTTGGAAAACTAGAAAGCAGTTTTACAAAAACTAGGTATAGACCGACATCTCACATCATATACCAAAATAAGGTCAAAATGTGGACATGATTTAGACATAAAGGGTGATATAATAAACAAGTTAAAGGAGCGTGGAATAGCTTATCAGGACACCTATTTATGACCAAAAAAAGAGACAGAGAGCACTGCTGGATTTAATATAAATAATTTTGATTACATTAAGTTGAAAAACCTTTGTACAAACAATGCAGCCAAGAGTAGAAGAAAAGCAGAAAAGTAGGAGGGAGTGGGGGATTTATAGCAAGTTTTTCAGAAAAGACCTCATTTTCTAAATATATAGAGAACTGAGTAAAATTTATAAAAATAAGAGCTATTCCTCAGTTGATAAATAGTTCAAGGATATAAAAAGGCATTTTTGAGAAGGAGAAATTAAAGCTATCTAAGTCATATGAAAAAAATATTCTAAATCACTGTAGGTTAGAGAGACACAAATTAAAATAATTCTGAGGTAACACTTAATACTTACCTGATTGACTAACATGACAGAAAAAAAAATGCTGGAGGTGATATAAAAAGATAGGGATACAAATGTACTCTTGGTGAAGTTGTGAACTGGTCCAATCATTCCAAAGAACAATTTCGAACCATGCCCAAAGATCTATAAAATTGGGCGTGCCCTTTGACCTAGCAATACTACTACTGGGTCTATATCCCAGATTGATCAAAGGAAAAGGAAAAGAACGATATGTACAAAAATATTTATAGCAGCTCTCTTTGTGGTGTCAAAGAACTGAAAATTGAGGAGATACCCACCAATTGAGGAATGACTGAACAAGTTGTGGTATATAATTGTGATGGAATATTATTGTGCTATAAGAAAGGATGAGCAACTTTTTGTGGTGGCAGATAATGGGAAAGTGAGGAGAAACCTATCAAGTGGGGAATGGCTAAACAAGTTGTGGTATATGAACGTAACGGATGACTGTTGTTCCATAAGAAATGATGAGCAGGCAGATTTCAGAAAACTTGGACTTATGTGAACTGATGCTAAGTGAAGTGAGGAGAACCAGAACATTGTACACAGTAGCAGTAACATTGTGTGATGACCAACTTTGATAGCCTTAACTCTTCTCAGTAATGCAATGATCTAAGACAATTCCAAAAGACTCATGATGGGAAATGCTATCCACATCCAGAGAAAGAACTATGGAGTCTGAATGCAGATTGAAGCATACGATTTTCTTTCCTTTTTGTTTTTTCTTTCTCTTAGTTTTCCCCTTTTGTTCTGACTCTTCTTGACCAATGTAGAAACATGTTTAATATGATTGTGTATCAGATTACATGCTGTCTTGGGGAGGGGGGAGGGGAAGGAAGGGAAAAATTTAGAACTCAAAAGATTAAAGTGAATGTTGAAAACTAAAAATAAATAAATAATTTTAAAAAAAGAAATAATGAGCAAGATGGTCTCAGAAAAACCTGGGATGACTCTTATGAACTGATGCAAAGTGAAGGGAGCAGAATCAGGAGAACACATTGTAAGGATGATTAGCTGTGAAAGATTTAGCTACTCTGACCAATACAATGATCCAGGATAATTCTGAAGGACTCATGGTGGAAAATACTATTCACCTTCAAAGAGAGAAATTATGAGTATGGCTTTTTTTCAATTTATTTTTCTTCCTTTTTTTGCTAATATGGAAGTATTTTTACATTATTTTACATACATAATTGATATATTGGCTCATTTCTCATTGGCTCATTCTCAAAGAGTGAGGACGTGACTGCAGGGAGGGAGGGAATTTGGAACTCAAAAATAATTTTAAGTTTATATTAAAAATAAATTATAAATGAACAAATATTTTAAAAAGAAAGGAAATGGAGGTGGGAGTTGGAATGATGTGTGCAAGCATGCCAGTTTGTTTGGAATGTCAAATAAGGGGAACAAGATGAAATAAGTCTGGAAAAATAGGTTGAAACTAAACTATGAAGGATTTACAATGTCAAAATGAAGTTTCCATTTTATATTAGAATTAATATGGAGTCAGCTACTGAAGCTTCATAAGCAATGGAATAACTTATCAGACCTATACTTCAGCAATATTAATTTGGCAGTTGTGTAGAGGATGAATTAGAAAAGGGAGAATTTGGTGGCAGGGAGATCAATTAGGGTATTTTAGTATTCCAAATGAAAAATGTTGAGGATTTGGACTAAGGTGGCACTCTAAGGGAGAGGGGAATGATTGGAGATGTGACAATAGAATCACCCAAAATTGGTAACTCTTTGGAAACAGAGGGTTAGGAAGAGGAAGAGCTATGGACAACTCTGAAGTTTTAACTCTGGCTCCCTAGACAGGTGTCCTTGACAGGAATAGGGAAGTTAGGAAGAAGGGTAGGCTTTGGGGGTGGGAGGAAATTAATTCTGTTTACTGTGTTAAGAATAAGATGCTTATGGAATATCAAGGTGGAACTATCCAGCAAGCATTTGATTTAGAGCTAGATTTTAGGAGAGAAATAGAGGCTGGACAGGTAGATTTGGGAGACATCAGCATAGAGGGGGTTACTAAGTAAAGGACAATGACAAGCAGTTAGGAGAATCAGGCAAGAACAGAGTCAAAAACCCAGGGAAGAGAGGGTAACCAAGAGAAAGTAGTTAGTCAATAGGATCAAAAGCTACCACGGCCAAGGATGAAGCCACTCATATTTGACAATAAGAAATTATTGGTAACCTTGGTGCAGTTTTAGTCAAGTGGTAATGTTGGAAGTCAGTTTTTAAAGCCAGAAAATGGAGAAGAGACATAGGACAGTAGCTTGAAGGCTAAATAATTTTTTTAAGATGAGGAGATCTAAATGGTTTTAGGCAGCCAGGATGGAACCAACGAATAAAGACAGATTAAGGATTAGAGAATGAATGAAGGGGCAAGTTACATATTGGAGATGAGAGAATGGGGTTATGGATACAAACTGAGGTTGTCAAAGAGAAGGTTCTCTTCTTCCTTGGAGACTGGAGCAGAGGAGAAAATGGGGGATGATGAAAGTATCTGAAAGGTAAGGTTGGGGGTGGGAAAGGGAGCTCGTAAGGTTTCAACTTTCTTGGTGAAGTATGAGGTGAGGTCCTTTGCTGAGAGGGACAGGAAAGAGATAGTTTGATGACCCAAAGTTTAGAACAAGTGATTCATGAAGTTCAGGACTAATCCTGTGAATGAGTTTGAAAGACTCCATCAAAGAGAAGTACAAAGATTGCCATGAAGTACTGAGCAACTGAGATTAGAGAAAATTTGTAGCTGACCCAGGTAGCATGTTGACCCAATTGTACAACTTCCTCAGGTGGTGTTTAGCAGCATAGGAGCAGGAATGGAGAAAGCAAATGGTGGTCATCCAAGGTTGTGATTTGGAAAAGGATGACAAGAAATAACACTCTAGTGTGGTCTGACCAGGAGAAAATGAGACAGAGGCTTCACTGCCTTGGTCATCAAACACTTTGCACTTTTCAGTAAATTTCCTAAGGACTGGGATTATTTCATTTGCCTTTGTATGTGGTGCCTGGCACATACATAGGAGACACATAATAAATGTTTGAGGATTGATTGAATGCAGCCTATAATTACATTAGGGAGTCTATGGTGTTTGCAATTTGGTGTTGGTGTTACTGATTTGACCAAATCTTACCAACCTGGTCCTTTATACTTTAGGTGGCCCTTTTAGGACTGTTAATGACTTTCCTTTTAGGAAGGACCTTCATCATGTCCTCCTTGGGACTGGGATCGTGATCCACCACTTAAACTGGGCTCAAGGGATTTGGAATCCCCCTAAAAAGCTAGATTTAGAGTCTATCCATAAATAAATATTTAAGCACCTACTAAGTGCTAGGCACTGTGCTAAACACTGGGGATATAAAGAATGGTAAAACACAGTTCTTGCTGTCAAGAAACTCACAATCTAATGGAGACAACATGCAAACAAATATGTATGAACAAGCTATCTGCAAAATAAATTGGAAACAATCAACAGAGGGAAGCCTTCTTAGAGAAAGTAGGATTTTAGTTGGGACTTGAAGGAAGCCAGGGAGGCCAGGAGGCAGAGATGAGGAAAGAGTGCATGCCAGGCTTGGGAGACAGGCATGGAAATGCCCAGAGTCTGGAGATGGAGGGTCTTATTCTAACAAAAACAGGAAAGCCAGTGTCACTGGATTGCAGAGAACATGGCAGGATTGGGATGGGGGTGGGAGGGAGGGCAGAGAATATAAAATGCAAGAACACTGGAAAGGCAAAGAATATTTTGCCACACAAAATATTTTGTATTTGGTCTTGGAGGTGATAGGGAGCCACTGATGATTTTATTGATTGGAAAGGGGGAAAGGTAACATAATCATACTTGTACTTTAGGAAGATAACTGACAACTGAGTGGAGGATGGACTGAAGTAGATGGAGGGATGGACAATATGATGATGTGGATGAAGAATAAGGTTTGAGAGAGGTATATTTATAATAGATCATGATCTGATAAGGGAACTTTGTAACTAATGAATGTGGAAGTGTTGTGTTTGTGAGTGATGGCAGGATTAAGATCCTACCCATATTTCTGTGTGACTGAGGTGGGGTGGAATAGGTCATGTGGAGTGAACCAGTTTGCGAACTATGAGGTTAGGGTGCTTGGGGGAATGTCAGTATGTCAGAGTCCCCTAGTATTAGAGGAGTTGAGGAGAAAAGACTATCAATCAGGTACTGAACTCATTGAGGAAAGAAGGGAAATGTTCTACAAGTTGGTAGACCACAGGTGGGCTAATTTTGATTGGGGGGTAGATGCAGACTGAATGAACTTCAAAGGAGAGGTTACTGAATGATAGTGGCAGAGGGAGAACCTGGCAGTAGCAAGAAGTTGTCCAACGATTCCACTTTGACCAATGAGTCATTAGTGAGGAAAGCTGTCATCAGGAGGGAGTTAGGTCTCAATGAGAACCAGAAGATGAGAGCAAGTTAAGGAAGAGTTAGATGAAGACAAGTTTGTTGCCTATGGGTAGAGCATGCATTCCATAGTGCACAGGGTTAATCAGTACATAGCCTTAGGGACATGGTGGGGGCAGGGCTTTCAGATGAGATAAAGTTTGATTGAGGGGAATGGAGTATCATCAGGTATTGGGGGTTCAGGAACAGGACTTTCTATGATGACTGTTAAAGGTTCAAAATCACTGGGATGAGGAGAGTATGACTGGGTATGATTTTTTTCATTATTGAGGAATGAGTTTAGGTAGATTCATAGGGGTTTGGTCACAAGGTGGAGTTTAGGGCCTTAGGCAGTTCAAGTGAGGGGACAAGTATGCTTGGAGAAGAAGGAATATGTTACTTCCCTTCACTCAAGGCAGATGACCAGGCTGAGACTTAATGGAATGGCCATTCTCTTCCCTGGAAGGGAGAAGTCTGGTGCTCATTGATGGTGTTTCTCCTCTTGCAGCAGTAGACAGGAGACTTGGCTGGATGGAATGGTTTTTTCTTGCCTTAGAATTGTGCAGGGGATATAGCTGAGGAAGATCTGGACCTACCCTGAAGGGCGTTACAGTTAAGTGGAGAATGATAGAATAAGCATGTAACTATATGTGGCATGTGGAAGAATTTGAAAAATGCCACAAGAGAAATGCAAAGTGTCACCTGTAGTAGAGAAGTGAAAAGTCACTCTGGGAGGGATGCGGGGGGGGGGGGGGTGGTTTGAAGGGGCAGAAAGTGAAATCTTCATGGAATTACTGTATTTGAATGACATTTAAGTGAGACACAAACTGAACAAAGCTAATGGCTCTTGTCAGATCACGAACCCAATTATACTTTAATAGTTTATGCTGACTTGACCCTAAGAAGTCTCAAAATAGCAGTCGGGACCTGGCTTAAAGCAGACCATTTCTGGTTTCCTGACCTCCGTGACTGAGTCTCTAGAAACACATTCTAATTTGTTCTGCAATTTCCCAAAATTTCAGGAGAAAGGAGATACCCTAAACTCCCATCTCTACTCCAGTCTTCATTGACTTGGGAAAGCTTTTTCATGTATCTAACTTAAGAAGATTCCCACTGCCTTTCAGTTATCTGTTTCTAGAAGAGAGAATTCTATTCATTGCTTCACAATTCAAAAAAGGTGGGGGGTGGGGGAGGAAGGGGAAGCACCAATCATCATACCCAGATTTAGTAAAAGCTAGATGACAGAATCATTTATTGCAAATCAGTTAACAAAAACAAAAAGTACATAAATTTTTGTAATCTACAATTTCGCATGTAGACAACTTTATTAAAAGGTTTCTTCTGTAAACTACAGTCTAGTTTATAAAACATGAAATGAATCAACATCATATGATGTTTAGTCATGCACATTAGGGATGCCACAACATCACTGTTTGGAAAGGTGCAGCCTTGAAATACTGGCCATCTCATTTGGCCCGATATCCACAATGCAGGAGAGTGCTTTTCTTGGTTAATGAACATACATCCCTGCACATCCAGGCAAATCTTCAGTTGCAGGTGGAGCAATATTCTGACATCTCTAATTGGCATGAAATATTTAAGACTTGTTTATTTAGATTTTTGAAACAAAATCCACCTTTTAAAAATTTATTTACAAACGTTTAACTTGCCATAGGCTTATACACTAGATTACAAGTTTGCTCTTTTTGCCTCCCCTCACGCTCAAGCATGTGTTACCTCATAACTGAGATACACCACTCGGAATGGAGAGGATCCAATGGCCAACATTACATTTAAAACAAAATTCATTACCCACGTCTTCAGCTGCAAATTCCCCACTCACTCTTCTAGTCCTTAGGACTAGAGGCTTCTGCGCATACCCTAAACCAGACAGAACTTCAACTTACAACAGACACCCCACGTCCCAAAGCTGAAAGGATGTCTGAGTAGGACTGAAGCACACAGCCTAGACTGGCTTAATGAATTTGTTTAAAAGACAAAAACCACCAAAAAACCTTTATGCAGGTAGCTAAAGTGTCCTGGAAAACTTCCTATAAAAAATAGGAGCAGAAAATCAAGGTGTGGTGTACCAAACCCCAATCCCAGAACTTGCTCATTCAATTATTTGCTGAACCTGAAAAAAAAGACATTAAAGGTGAGGTGTTTCTTTTGTTGATGCCATACACAGTCCTGTTTCATTTATTTATTTTTCTGAACAGGTGGCATCTAAGGTGTGAATTCTATTAGCTTAATAATGAGCATAGATCAGCACTGCTCAAATCAGTGTTTAAATAAAAACAAAAAACCCAAAACCTTTTTTTTTTGAAAGAACAAGAACCTGAAACTACATAATACTGAAACTGTAAACAAAGATTCATGATTGGTACCATAAAATGTATCCTCAAGGAAACATTTTAAGTACATTTCAAAAAAGTCATTCCATTTTAGGATAACTCAAATTCATATTAAAGGCAGAGACATGCAAATTAATAAAGGACTTCTGCTAATGGTCTCAAAGTCTCTTTCCCCTTTTTTTCTCTTGTAGTTTTCTTGAAAATTTACACTTTACAACTTCTACTTGCAGAGACAGATGTTGTCAGTCCACGGATACTGAAAATGCTGGAAGATAATAAGGCAATGGGTGGTACTGGCAGGCGTGGGATGGGGCCAGGGAAAAACTCTGCAGTTTTTTGGGAAATTTCTGCATAGCTGGTTTAAAAACAACTCTTTCCCCTCTCCTCCCTTCCTATCATTTATCTCTGGATTTGGGAAGATTATCAATAAATAAATGTAACTCCTAAATCATGAATCTTTGCTTATCTTTACACACACACACACACACACACACACACACACAAATCATCTTATTAAAGAAAATCATTTTTCTAAACAGCTAGTTTTGTCTCAAAGCAAACTTTTTGCCCTGAGCCCTACATAGAACATATAAATAAAAAGGCAGTTTTCATGTAAAATAAAAGTACATAAATAAATACTAAAAAAAATTAAAATTTTGTCTTATTCTGTATAAAAACATATAAAAAAAGAAAAGAAAATTGAATCCTTCAGTCAAGTCACAGCATATAGCATTCTCAAATGTCTTCTTTCCTCTTGTGGTTCTTAGGAAAGAAAAAAAAAATCAAGTTTCGTGGTTAGACACCATGTGTTCACTTAAAAGCATCTGGAATGTGTGCTATCTGTGACTGCATACTTGTAGGTGGGCTTGATATGCCTTCTGACCAGTCGGAGATGTTGGAATGTGGAGAGGAGCTAGACCACTGGTCTGGTGACTCTGGGGATGGGGTCAAGAAAGGATGATCAGGAACTTGAAGCTGGTGACTGGGTGTGTTGTCCATGGGAGAAGAATAACTGTGCTGAGATGGTGGTGTCAAGAACTGAGTAGTGGTCATGGGCTGAGATAGGGTGGATGGCAGGGTTGTTGGAAGGATCTGGGTCTCCTGTGGCAGAATGGTATGCACAGCCATGCTATTGCTCCCCAGCTGTTGTACATCTTGTTGGTTCAACTCGCTGCCAAGGAAACTCTGGCCAATGTGGCCAGTTGTGGAGCTTGTGTTGTGTTGCTGCTGCTGTTGCTGCTGCAAGTTTTGCTGTGGTTGCTGCTGCAAGTTTTGCTGTGGCTGCTGCTGCAAGTTTTGCTGTGGCTGCATCTGCTGCAACTGTTGGGCTTGCATCATGTGGGGCTGGGTGGCCAGCCGTGTGTTAGGCATACCCTGGTAACTCATCATCTGGGACAGGGTAGTAGAGGAAAGGCCATTGTGGAGTGGCCCCAGGATGTTGTGCTGGAGGCTCTGGGCAGGTGGATTCAGAGGCCCGGCAGGGATGTTCCCTCTCAGTGGATTATACTGATTTTGAACCATCCCATTCTGGAGTCGTGAAAGCCACTCACATTGCCCATTCAGACTGGCTGCTCCACCAACTGCAAAATTCATAGACCCACTATTCATTACTGAGCTGGGACTAGAAGCAACAGGAAGGTGAGACAGGCGAGGTGGCACTGCATCAAAGCCCAAGCGGTTGGCACTGCCCAGTGCAGCCATCTCTTGCTTTCCAGCCATGTTCAGGTGGTTGATGCTTAAATGGGCATCAGGCATACCAGGTAAGTGGTTCAGGGGCATGGATGGGGACTGCTGGAAGGGAGAAGTCATTAGTGGTGGAGATGCCACATCTGACAGGTAGCCATGAGGTGACTCAAGAGAATCAACAGGGGACATCACACTGGAACTGTCCAAAAGGCAGCCCTTCCCATCTTGAGACTTTTTCCTACGGGCTTTGATGTCTTTGGCATCCTTGCCATTGCAACTGAGTCCCTTGGTGCTGGGTTTCCGGGCCTTCTTGCCCTGGACAGCTGGCTTCAGGTTGCCAATGTAACTGTTAGGGGAGCAGAGTGGAGGAGACAAGGTGGGTGCCCCCAGTGGCCCATTGTGCAGGGGTGGGCTGCGCACCAAATTGTACTCATCCAGAAGCCGAACAATGTCATGGTGCATCCGCTCCTGAGCAATGTCTCGAGGCAGCCGATCCATGTGATCGGTTATGTCCCGGTTTGCAAAGTGGTCCAGCAGAACTTTGGCAGTCTCATAACTCCCTTCTCTGGCTGCTAGGAACAGAGGTGTTTCTTCCTGAAGGGACACAGAACAAACAACTGTTTAGAAGAATGTTGGCAGAGGTTTCTGCAGTGCCCTAGCTGAATTAAACCCAGTTGTCTAGGATGATTTGCAATTATGAGCCCTGGGAATGGACCTTAAAGTTCACAGAGTCCAACCCCCTCATTTTGCAAATGAATAAATTCAGTTCTAGAGAGCAGAAGTGATAAGTAGATGTCAGAGGCAAATGTGAACCCAGGTCTCTCTCCCAAATCCAGTTTTCTCTCTACTACACCACACTGTCTACGCTTCCTACTACATTTAGTAGCTTTTGGGCCTATCATCACAAGTCTACTTTCCATTTTATCCAAAATGAATGTTTTAGCCCAGGAGGGCTCTGTTCATCATCCAGTGGGACACAGGAACTTGTGGAAGACAAACTAATTTCAGTATTAGTCATCTCAAAATTAGGCAGGAATTTAAAATTATCTAAAGCAAATACTGGGGGTGGCTAGGTGGCGCAGTGAATAGAGCTCCGACCCTGGAGTCAGGAGGACGTGAGTTCAAATCCGGCCTCAGACACTTCACACAAAAACTAGCCATGTGACTTTGGGCAAGTCACTTAACCCCAACTGCCCTCCAAAAAAAAAAAATAAAGCAAATACTGGCACATCCTAAAACCAAACTTATTTGGCATCCCACATGATGATTCATATTATTACATCTAGATCCATTCTGCAGAAGGGACAACAGACCAAGCAGGGTAAAGCTGGGCAGATAGGCTTCCATTTCCTCATGTACACAAGGGAGCTAACAGTGCCACTCTTCCCTACAGTCACCAGGCTACTCGGTTGAGACAATCAGATGAGAGAGAAGACATTCTACCCTCTCAAAGTGATAGGAAACCACATGCTTATTCAAAACTTAAAACTTGGTCAGAACTCACAGGTTCACAGGATTTAGAACTGGAAGGATCTTGGAGGTCAACAGTACAATGCCTTTATTTTAGAGATGTGCAAACAGACTGAAATGGCCTTCACATGGGACATTCCCAAGTCCTTTGACTCAGAATCCAATGGCCTTTCCCCTCTGCCACCTCCCCCGCACCTCCTCATGAAACTGAATCAAATTAGACCCTCGTTAATATTTTTCACCATCACTTTCCTTATCTTTTCTAATATGGTTCAGACTGAAATGATTTTGGGACAAGTTCTTATCCTGTCATTATACATTTACCTTTAGTTATGTAAACTTATGTATAGTCTTTATATAGTACATATTATATAAAGAATATGTCCTTCATATAATTTATTCTGTGTCTCCATGTGTGTATATGCTTTAAAGTTTGCTTAAGTGCTTTCCCTAAATTATCTCAATTCATCCCCACAGTGAATCTATAAATTAAATGCCTCAGATATGACCATTCTCATTTTATCAATAAGGAAACAGAGGCTCAGAGGTTAAATGACTTGTCTATGGTCCCATGGCTAGCTAATAGTAATCTAGATTCACATCCAGGTCTTTGTAGGTCCAAATCTAGCGCCTGTTTCATGCCTTACAATGTCTTCTAGCTCTAGGATCTCGTAAACTCAACTCTTAAAAAAACAATACCTCTCCTCCCAACCCTCCCTGAGTTATCACTGAGCATGGAACCATGCAGTCTCTTATCTACCTTGTTGTTCTGCATATCCTTATTTGCTCCGTTTTTCAGCAGTACAACAGCAGCATCAACATTATTTACTGCAGCAGCCCAGTGAAGGGCAGACTTGCCTAGGGGACAAGAAGGTCAAAATATATTTAATCAACTGTTAAGAAACAGGAAACATTGTCCCCACCTCACCCCATAGCTCTCTTCTTACTACCAAAGGTTAGCTTCCATCCCCCAGGGCCTACCCAGATCATCAACTGCATTGACATCAGCATGGGAGTTGATCAGGTCCTCCAGCATGCCTTCCACTGCCAAACGGGCAGCTAGGATCAGTGGGGTGGTCCCATCATGCATTCGAGCATCCAGATCTGTAGCTCTATTCCGGATCAGGATCTAGGCACCAAGAGAAAATGAGAATTTAAGAGTCAGGGAAGTGACAAGGAGGAAAACAACTACAGAGACATATTTTGAAAGACCAGGTGCCTGGCCAAAGCAGAATGCAGTGTTGTTAGTCACACAGTAGACCTGAAACATACTCTGAGCTTAAGTGAATGAAGAAGAATGGCAAATTCTAAAAAAAGGGAAGAGATGAGGCATTATGATAATGGTATGGAAGAGATGGGGCATTAGGTAATATGTACATGACTTAAAAGGTATCCTCCAATCAGCCCTCCCCACCCCCCATCCCACACCAATATCCAAAATTCCCTTTCAGGGTCCAAGATTCTTATTCTACAGTAAGTGATTGTATTTCATGTGGAAATCTCCCTGGAGCAAGAACACAGTGATTTAAATTCCCTTTTGATCCTCAGAGTGATCTGAAATGCCTCATGCCAGAACCTCTAGAGCTGCCGCTACCTTTTCTTCTTTCTAAGGTGGTTGGAGTAGATGATCACTAAAATCCCTTAGAGCTCTGATGCCTATGATCTTTTCCTAAGAAAAGATTCTGATACAGAAGAGAGGAATAGAGCATGAAGGGGAATGTCACCACGGAGGAGTGGCTGATAGCCCTGAGATTTGTTCAGTCACTTCACATTGAGCCAAGCATGACTCTTATTACAGGGTCAACAACCTGTTGAGGTCTGAGCATCCCCACACCTAAAGGCTATATCTAGTGAGTCCCTATTGTGTATGGACCTTTATACTGACTACAGTAGCATGGAGGAAATGTGAAATGGGAGGTGGAGGTGGGGGAGAGAGAGGGGACAAACTAAGAAGAAAAAAAAGAAAAACAATCATGGACAAAAAGTGTTAATGATCCTGGCCTTCACAAGCAGTGATATGTAAATCAATCTTCTTTTAGATGCATTAGGAAAGCTCATCATATCTAATGACATTTTGCAGTAAATCATCATTTCCTATTTTGTCATTTCCATAAATCCAGCCATTCACTAGTTGCATGGCCTTGATGACTGCATGACTTTACTTCCCTCACTCAATTTCCTCATCTGTTAAGTGAGGATAGACTAAATGACCTCAAGAGGGCCTTGAAAATATAATGATTCTGAATCCATGTTTTCACATATTGAGGTTTGCTTTTATGATCCTGGTAGGTGAGGCAGGGAAAGAAGGGTCCCTCTGCTTAAAGGAAAAAATGGCTTCTACAGGACAGGTACTCAAAATCAGAAATCTGTTATCATTGTGGAAGTTCCTCTGCCTCATTCACTGCACAGGACAAGAAATTGCCACAATAAACCCACCTCATGGCCACAGGCAATACAATACCTCTGGCCTAGGGATACAGAGGATAGGGTTGCCAAAAGAGAACCAGAGCAGCTTTGTGTGGATGTTGCTTGCTTGGTGAGAAGAATCAAGAAGAGACAAACTGCAGTGTTCTTAGGGTTCCCAGTGACATCTAGGTTCCAGATCCTAGAGAAGAGCTTGAGGTTCTCCCCTCTACCTCTAATTTCCCAGCAAATTCTCTTCTGAGGATACCATTTGGGAGGCATCATAATTACCCTCCTTGACATCATCTCATAAAGTAAGGATGTCCCCAAATACCTTATCTCCCCTAGTAAAGGCTGCCCATTTGGCGGTGGAAGGCATGCAGGAGGACCTGATCAACTCCCATGCGGATGTCCCCAAATACCATATCTCCCCTGCTATGGCCCCATCATCCAGAGATTTATTTATCTAACCCTATCTTTAAAGCCATAAGAACTCTGGGGAGAACAAATTCCTTAAGTTTACATCCTAATGAGCGAAGGATGAGAATGTCCCCATTCTCTGTCTAGTTCTAGTACACAATGTTTAGTGTTCATTCTCTATCCCTCTTGAATTATTCACATCACACCTGGAACACATGCCCATTTCACACCTCTTAGAAACCTTTGTTCCCTTCAAAACTCTGCTCAAGTGACAGTTTCTGTATAATACACATCCCCATAGCAGGTGCTTTGAAAATGCTTGTTGATTGATACCTTCTTAGCCTCTATCCACAACTTATAATAATTTTCAGCTATGTTCTTTTGGGGATAATGAGAAAGCATCACACAAATCCCACACCCCCAATCAGCCTTGGTTCCAAACGTTCAGTTAAGAAAAAAAAGATGAATGTTTCAGAGCACCTGGCAAGCACCTACCTGGAAGACCCCCTGAGCATCAGCAGACACAGCTGCATGGAGAGGAGTCCGGCCCATATTGTCCTGAATGTTGGCATCTGCACTGGCCTCCAGCAGACGTTTGGCTGCATCTGAACGGGAGTAGCGAGCAGCCAGATGAAGGGCTGTCTCCCCAGTTCGGTCTGTTTGGTTGTGCAGGCTAGCTCCCTGGTAGATGAAGTCTGAGATGACGGCCGGTGCATCCTCTTCTTCTTCACTGTTGCCTGTCTCTAGGCCCCCTCCACTACATGAAGCAATCATCAAGGGGGTAAAACCATCTATGGGAGAGGAAGGTGAGTGTCCATTTAGTCTGATATTGCTACAGTTTTTACTTTCCAAAGGGACAAAATAGAACTCTCTTTCTCCATCCAAATTTTATCTGAGGGTGGAGCTTAACAAAAAGAATCCCTGGATTGTCAACTCCATCACCGATCCCACTGTCTCACTTCATTTAATATCTGCACTTCTGTTTCTTCACCCTCCTTTAAAACAGCAACATGTGCCCATATGGAATGAGGTTTTTGAAACTCTAGAATTACAAGAATATTCTCTGCTTTCTTGAGAGAGGCAGTTTGGGTAAAACTTAAGTTTCTGGAGACAAGAACATTTAAATACCTCATGTGCTACTCAAAACCTGAAACTGGTGAATTGTCCTAAAGAGAAAGCTGGGGATGGGGGTGGACCACACACACTTTTGTGTTGGGCATCTTGAGAAGTTTCCCACAACCTCTTCTGAACTTGAAATCTAATGGAACTGAAAAGAGTTTTCCCTCCCCATTCAACAGAGCAGGCTTTCAGAATGTTGATCACACCATGTTGCTATTGACCTTCTGCGTGTGGCAGAGGAATGGGGGTGGGAATTAGAACATGCCAGAGAAGACGATAATGGATTTTGGGGAAGGACAGTGCCAGGGGCTGTTTATATAAATAGATCTATGAGCTCTGCTGAAGTAGAGAAAAGCATGAGGGCCTTAGGGACAGGCTCCTTACCAGGACCTCTGACATTGACATCCATGCAGTCAGCATCAATCTCGCCCTGTGGTGGGGTGGGAGCCATTGAGGGGATCCGGAGATCAGCAGCGTCAAGATGCTGCTGAGTCCACTGCCGGTGATCTGTCTGGTCATCCATGTCTGGCAGCATAACTTGTTCTTCAAACTGGGGAAGGAAGGGAAGAGGGAGGTGGGGGGTAGAGAAATCAGGCTTCAGGTACTTCAGGAAAGAAGGCTTCAACTAAGCTATATCCAAATACTAGAAAAGTCCCAGGCATCAGCTGCCAACTGATAAGGGCCTCTCGTTGACCTATCCCTAGCTGGCAGGCTGCAGAGCTCACCCTGAATTTCTTGGTCTCCAGGTCTTCATCTCCCCATTCATTCTGGTTGTCATCCATTAAGGCACCATCTGAGGCATTCTTCAGGGGTCTTTGGAAAGGGTAGAGGGAAGGATAAAAGTGAAGTATGCTTACTGATGCTGGGAACATTTCACAAGACTCCTCCCCAGCTCTTTCCCCTCTGGACCCCATCTACAATTACTCAATACACTGAATGGCCACTGCTCTCATAGAACATAATCCACCATGCAAGAAACGGAAAGGGGAAGTTTCCCTGGGGAAAGATCTTCCCACTGAGCAGAACACCACTGTTAAAAGAGGACAGTGCCTGTTCCCAACACACGCCCCTCAAACCTCCGCTCACTTTTCCTGGAATCAGATGGGTTAAAATCTCTGCTGTGTGACTTACTTCAATCCCACTGAATCCTCGCCTAAAGGCTCCCGCCGTTTCTTCTTGCTGGACTCGGTCACTTTGAAGCCTTCAGGGAACCAAAGCTGGCCATGTTCCCTGCGCCGTTTTCTTGACACCAGCACACCGAAGCCAATGAAGGCCAGAAACGCGAAAGCACCCACCACCACATACATAGGATACAACTTTGAGTTCTCCGGGGATTCCACTGTCTTACCTACAAAGGGACAGGGCAAGAGAACACACCGGAACATTGAGCTACATATCAAGTCAAGGACCGGAGCAGTCAGATGGAGTGAAATTAGTTCATAAAAGGTAACTCACTAGCTCTATATCTTTCTCCCCCAAAATAAGGTCATTTTATACATGATTAATCAGAATTGCAAAATATCACTAAATTCTCTCCTGCACTAGCCCACTGTATCTGGAGACAGCTTTTACTTTTTTCTCCTTTAAGGAAAAGGATTAGCAAACTTCAAATCAGTGCACTTGCACTGAGCTGTTAAGACAAAGGATTTAGGGGGGATTTTCAAGATACAAACTTCAACTCCTCACATGACACCGATCAATTCTTGTTTTTTTTTTAAAGCTGTAATGATTTTGAAATAATACCCAACAAAGGGAAAAAAGGCCTGGGGAGGGGGAGGGGGAGTGAAATGTAGAGAGTGGACGAGGAAACAAGGATAGGTATCCCAGTTACTCACTACGACTTACCAATAAACTTACTTCTCCAAAGATGTGCAATCTTAACAGCAGGCACCATTGGTACCATGAGGTGTCTCTCTTGTACTCTGTTCAGGTCTAGAAAATCTTTTTCAGACCTTGGAACAGCATTTAAGTGGGACACCCCTCAGACTAGTTCACAAAGATGATTTATTTAGTCCCAGTCTTTGGAGAAATTAAGACAGATTTAACCCCTGCTATCTTCTTTCCCCCAAATCCCCCTCCCCCCCAAAATATAAGAATAATTCAAGGTTTTTAAGGAGGAAAATAAGCCAGATATAGATCTGGGAACTGGCTAATGAATGAACTAGGCAGGAAATCTAAAATCTGAAGGATGGTGTTAGAGTGGGGGAATTCTAGTCTCCATCCAGGTGAACAAAGCTGCATACCCTAGGATTTGATGGGCTTACTTACTCTGTACAGCTTCAATTTTGTAGGGAATGTTAAGGTTCCCCATTGAAGCCAAGGCCCCCAGGAAGGCTGCCACATCTGTCGCACTCTGAAAACACTGGGAGGATGACTGGATACATTGGCGGTTGTCAATTTCCAGATATACAATTGATCTGTATGGATAGGGAATGGGGAGAATCAGGAATGATAACTGGATACAAGTGTGAGAGTCGGCAGAATTCTCTCATTTCTTCTCCCCTGACCCCTTGCTTGGCAGTCCACATTCCAGAGGCAAGAGATTTCTTTGAACCCTTCTGAACAGATAGGGCAGAAAATATCCTCAACCTAGAAAAGTTAGCCACCAAGAAGCTTGACAGCTTCTGAACGAAGCAACACTTGATGCACGGTGGAACTGAGGCAGAGAAAGGTGATGGACATAGACTCAAGAAGGAAGGCACGGCCTAGGAACTTCCCTACCCCCACCCCGAAAAGAACTATCACCCCTCAGAGATGTATAGATCTGCTTGACTTATCAAAGTAGTTTCATGCACCGTATCTCATGCTATATTCATTAATAGTCCTGATAGGAAAAGATGGAGAAAACCGAAGTACCAAGTTTATATGGAAGCCTTATTAAGATAATGTGACTGAATGATGATTAAGCTTGATCCTCCCCAAAAGAGATGAGAATGTACCTCCCTCCCTTCTTTGCAAAGTGAGGAGAGGGGGAGGGGGGAGAAATAGCGCATGTACTGTCAGGCTTGATTGACGTGTTGATTGGTTTTACTGAACTGCTTTTCTCCTTCCTTTTATTCTTTGTAACATGGGGTAAGGGAGGGGGAGGAAGGATATGCTTGGAAATGGAAATGCTAGAAAAACAAAGATAAAAGATGATGAACTTGGGGCCCCAGAAAACCCACTGGACTCTCACCCTCGGATGTCCATCTGGTCCAGTTCCCTCCGCTGCCTCCTTCCAACCTGGGAGTAAAGAGAAGTCTTCATTTTATTGAAGACAGCACCCGGCATGTCAGTCCAGCTCTCTGCAGATCTCTTGATGTGGTGCTTTTTCAGCTCCTCGGCATTGCCATAGTAGGGGTAGATCATGTACTCCCCTTTGGGATTCTTTTTGAAGACCACATTGGTGTGCAACACTCGGCTAAGCTCTCGAAGGAAATGGAAAGAGTTGTTCTTCAGGTTTTCTGGGAGCATGAGCACCACAACCACCAGGGTTCCATCTGCCAGCTTCTCAGGCATGTTGTCGGCACAGTCCAAACCATCCCACTCACACTCTGCATTGTTGCAACCCTGGTCACAGTGGCCATCACTGAAGTGGTCCTTGCAGTATTGGTCATACAGGGGGCTAGAGGGAGAGAAGGACATGGTCATTTCCTAGCCACAGATTCCTTTACTGTATCTTGAAATGAACTACAGCCAGGCTACTTAGAAACATACACCAGGGTCCCCTTTGGAATGGTCTCCAAATCTATTCCCTGGACACATTAGAGATACATTCTCAACTGTGAGCTTTTGCTCATGCTATTCCCCAACAGAAAAACTGACCCTTTGCCTCAATTCCTCTCCCCACCCTCCAGAAGGGGATATGATGGGGACAGGAACCCAGACTTTTCCTAATCACTGAATTCCATCAGAACACAAAAAATTTGACTGTTTCTATAGAGCAGCATAGAAGTCCTTCTAAATCTCATGAGGCAAGAAAAAGTAGAAGGAAAAAGCACATGGGAGGGAAAGGAGACTTACTTGCACTGGACCTCCACTTTCTGGCAATCAAAGCCATCAAACAGGCAGCCAGCATTGTTGCACTGGCTATCACAGCTGCCATCATTGAAATACTTCCAGCATTGTAGGGACTGAGTGCAATTCTTCCAGGGGTCATTGAAGTTAAGGGAACAGTCTCCGCCATCCCAGCCACAAGCATGGTTATTACACTTGCCATCACAGATCTTATTACCAGTGTCCTTTCTGCACTCAGGGATCTCACATTTCTCTTCAAATTCAGGTGGGGTGATGTCTCTCCCCACCCCACCCAAGAAACTGTAGTCCAGGATATGGCACAGAAGCCCATTGAAGTTGGCAGGGCAGTGGCACTGGTAGAAGGGGCTCTCGGGGATGAACTCGCATGTTCCCTGGTTGTAGCAGGGGTTGGAGAGGCATGGGCTGCTCACTGGGTACTGGCACTCAGGGCCTGTGAAGGGCCCCATGCACAAGCACTTCGAGCTCTTCTGGCCAGAGACACAGGTGCCCCCATTCCTGCAGTGCAGGCTACCACAGGTACGGGAATCATTCTCACACGTGGCACCTTCAAAGCCCTGGAGAAAATGTACAGAGTTTTTAGTGTCTCTTCCTCCTTAGTCTCATAATCCATGTTTTAGTATAACCCTAGAGGGTTCTGGGAGGGGGTTCAGTGAGTAATCCAGGACTGGTTACCTCCAGGTCATCAGAGAGATAGTCTGGAGACACCAACCTGTCTTTAGCTTTAATTTCCCCTCTCCCTTGCACTCCTTTCTACCAATCCTCCCTGTATCCCCACAAAAATCACATCGCTACGTACAGAGGGGCAGTTACAGATGAAGCCACGTCCAGTGTTAGTTGCTACAGCACAGGTCCCACCATTCTTGCAGGGTTTGCCCTTACAGCCATCAACGACTGAATCACAGCGGCGCCCTGGGTCAGTGACAGGCAGTACGTCCAAGTGAGGAAGGTCAGCCCCTGATTCATTCTGCCCATCTCCCTACCACTTCTTCCCCCTACCCAGCCCCCAAAACCGCTTTCTTCCTCCATCCCCTCCTGCCTACCTGTGTATCCCTGCCGACATTCACACTTAAAGTCATTAACACGCTGTACGCAGTTCTGAGTGCCGTGGGGGTCACAAGGGTTAGAGAGACACTCATTGACGTCACCTTCACAGCGTTCTCCAACAAAGCCAGGAGGACAGTTACAACTGTAGCCGCCAACTTGGTCCACACACTTGCCATTATTGAAACATTTAGGCCCCCGGGTAATGGGGTCGATGAAGGGGTTGCAGTCGTCCACGTTGATTTCACAGTGCACACCTGCCGACAGCCACATGGGGAGGAAGGAGGAAAGTGAGTAGCCAGTTCCCAACAATATGGACAATGCAGAGGTAGCAAATTCCTCAGAAGACATCTGGTCCAATTTCCCCCATTTAATAACTGAGAAATTTGAAGGCCAGAGGGGGCAGAAATGACTGGTCCAGGGTCACTTAGATGCTTAGTGGTACAGCCAAGAATGGAACCTGGATCTCTAGAGACACTGAAGACAGGGCTCCTTCCATTACATAACATTGTACTTTAGTACTGAAAGACAGGGTCAGGAGGTGGGATGGATGTTACTTGAGAGGGGGAGGATTACAAAAAGCTAAATTAAGCCATTTAGATTTAACCTAAGCATGGCCACTGGGGACAATGAAAAGCCCTAAAGCAGCAGTTCTCAACCTGTGAGTTATGCTCAATTTGTAACAATGAAAATACATCCTGCATATCAAATAGATTCATAACAGTAGCAAAATTACAGTTAGGAAATAGCAATGAAAATAATTTTATGGTTGGGGGTCACCACAACATGAGGAACTGTATTAAAGGTTTGCAGCATTAGGAAGGTTGAGAACCACTGCGCCTAAAGAAATAAATCTATGTGAAAACATAGTGAATTTAGAAGACAGTGGTAGTAGACATAGATGTGTGAAAATTGGCAAGTTTGACAAAGGCTGCTAGGTGATCACCTCCTCCTTCATACGAAGCCTTCCTTTATTCTCCAATTCTCTACGTGGCTGGAAGCGTTTCCCACCCCCTCAGTTTCTCATAGAGCATACATGGCTTTCATCTTTGCCCTTTGGCATTCTTGCTTGTTTTCTGTTGTATTTCCACTGAACAAACCCAAGGTCTTTCACCTGGTGAAGATTGTTCCCTTACCCTGAGTCCCTCTGGGACAGGAGCACTTGTATGTGTTGATCAGATCGATGCAGGTGCCACCATTCTGGCAAGGGTGGGACAAACACTCATTGATCTCCTCGGAGCAGTTCACCCCATGGTAGCCAGCAACACACTGAAAAGGAAAAGGAGAAAAGAAAAAAGTATCATAGCCTGGCCTTGAACGGATTCAGCTGTCTCAGGAGGCCTAACCACTGTGGGGCTGAGATAGATACAGAATAGCAGTCTGGGGGCCTCCATGTCCTCAGCCTCTGCAACATTCAAGGGCAAAATCAGAATGGGCTTTAAGGCTCAGGGAACTGGGGGTGGCCCTTCCTAAAAGGGCATCTGTGCTAACCCTAGTTCTGCCCAGAAGCTTTCCCTCACTGCCATACTATGGCCTTACCACCAACAGGGAGGAATTCAGAGCAATACAACACTCTGGCCTGTATTTTTCTGTAAGGGCTTCATGTATTTCCTCCTTCCTACAGTATGGGAGAGATTCCACCACTATCCTGCCACATTGTCCTTCTCTGCCTTCTCCCAAACCTATGTTACAAAATACCCATTTTTCTCAGGAAAATCACCATTTCTACAGTCACATCCTCTAATGCCTCATTGTGGCATGGAGGTCCAGGGATCTGTCTCAAAGGCTGTTTCAGAAGAATTTAATAAGCACTCATAGGGTCTAATTGCTGAGCCCAAACGTTTCACCCAAATAAGAAGCAAATATCCAAAGTCCAGCCCAAGTATAGAGATCTAGAAACTGGCCACTAGTTGATAACTTTTTTAGCCAGGGTGACCTCATATAAATTTAAAACTCCCCTTAGTCCTTTATGACAGTAATGACAGTAGAAAAAATTGGCAAAACTATGAAAACTTGCCCAGTGTGAATCTTCCCAATGACACTTTGAGTTACTCAAAGCCTGGTACCATACATATGACCAGCACAGGGCTGCAGACACATAAGTCCTCATTAGACTTATTGACAACATTTTCAACAACTAGGACAGTCCCACCAGTCAAGATGGCACTGCCAAATATCCATGGGAGTGTGTTTGTTGTGTCTCTCTGAGGAGTGCCAGTCCCTTGTGTTCTTACTCACCTCACACGAATAGCCTCCCAGATAGTCTGTACAGGTAGCTCCATTCTGGCAGGGATTGGGAGAGCACTCATCAACCTGCTCCTCACAGTAGCTGCCCGTATAGCCTGGCTGACAGCGGCAGTAGTGGGTATTACCAGTGTCCATGCAGAGCCCAGAGTTCTGGCACAGGTGGGCCACATCAGTATCTACAGGGAATAGAAAAGAGGGCTCAGTCTGTGGTGATAATCAAGGGATTGGCTAATAGGAGATGGATTTTTTTCTTTTTTTAGCCACAGTGACCCATAAAAAACCTAAAATTTGTCATACATATATATGTACACACACATATACGCAAACATATATATAAAATACTTTTAATCCAATGAAGCCCTTCCCCCCTTATTTCTACAAGGATAGGAGGTAGTTTATGGATATGAAGCAGCTTTTTCTCTTTTAACAGCTCTGCACAGGGATCAAACCATGCCCAGCAGTAATGATGTAAGCTATGCTATATGGGTCCAGCAGCCTGGGCAGTAGCTGTTTTCTGGAGTCTCCAGAGACAAATGTCTGAATTGTCTGTATCCCCCAAAAACTGAGGAAAACAGCACCCAGGCAACCAGCATGGGCCTGCATTGAAACCCCTTAGGATCCTTCCATACTTCCCTGTTCACCCACCAATGGGAAGAGCAGCTCACCTTGCTGCTTGGCAGCCACCTCACAGGACACGCTGGGCACATCACAGTAGAGGCCGGTCCAGCCCCTGACACATTCACAGCGGTATAAATTGTTGGTCTGCCAGCAAGTTCCTCCATTCTTACAGGGCGATGAATCACACCAGCGCACCAGGCTCTAGGGAAGGGAAATGGCAAATCAAGTCCTTCTGCTAGGCCCAAAAGAACAATGGGGATTTAGTCTGTTAATTTATTGGACAACTTATAGGCAGACCTTGTTTTATATACCGGTTTTCTTTCTAAAGATACATGAATTGTTATAATTGAAACTATTTCACTTTAAAACCTAAATGAAGATCCATCTGAACTGGCTTGTCTTGTAAAGTGAAAAATCTTTTTGTCAAATCAACCAACATTCCTTAGATGAGTGGCCATCTCCTTCCTTCCTACTACTTCCTTCTGCCTAACCAAATCCTATCCACCGATCCTTGGAAATCTAACTCAAAGCATCCTTCTGGATACATGCTCCATCCTTCAAGTGTCACTTTCCTCTCAAGGTAGAATTTAAGCTCCTCGAGGGGAGGAATTTGTATTTGTTTTTGATAATCTTAGGATCCCGAGACCTAGAGGAGACCTCTCCAAGACACCTAGTGACCAGCCCCTTCATTTGACAGATGAGAAAACTGAAGCCTCGAGAGAAGGGACTCTCCCCCAAGGTCACACACAGCTATTCCATTGCCACAACTCGGGTCTCTGAACTGAAGTCCAAAGCTCTTTCCACTGTACCTCACTGCTATCCACCATGCTTCTTAGCTACTAATGAAATACAGCGTCAGATTCATCTTCGGTCTTAATCCAGGTTTTTGTACGTCAGGTTTTGCTTAAAGCAGAGTACAAACTCCTAAAGTATAAAGGGGCTCAAGACCTCTTCCAACGTGACATATTAGCAGGGTAGACAACACTCACCTGGCAATTGAGGCCTGTGTACCCTTGAGGACAAGTACACTTGTAGGTGCCATAGCTGTCCTGGCAGGTACCCCCATGGAGGCAAGGGCGAGAGTCACACTCATTTATGTCGTGTTGACAGTAGCTGCCTGTGAAGCCTGGTGGGCAGAGGCAGGTGAAGGTGTTGATGCCATCCACACAGGTGCCCCCATTGAAGCAGGAGCTGAAAGGCAGAAAGAGTGTAACTACCAGTTATAATCACAATAATGAATACCATTCTTTGCTCCAAACCACGTAATCCCATGGACGTCTGCAAAAACATCTCAGTGTAGAGTCAAACCTGTACTGCAAGTAACAGATACTGCCCCAAAGAGAGTCCTTGAAGGAAGTATATTTTCCTTCTCTTTTTAGTTTGAGATGTTATGGTGTATTTAATTCTTTATTATTATTATTATTTTTTTTATTGTTAAACATTCATTTTCTTTGTTCCTCCCGCCTCCCCTATCTGCTTAAGAAAAGAAAAAAGAAATACAGAATGCTTATATCACATAAGCACAGTCGAGCAGAAAGTTTTAAAATACAACACTGGTCACATCCAAAAATGTGTTTCTTATTCTGCATATTAGTCTAGCATCTTTCTGGCCTCAGGTGGGTAGCATTAGCCTTCATGAGTCCTCTGGAATCAGTGTTGATCATTTTTTATCAGTTTTTAAGTCAAAATTGTTCACCTTTATAAAATTGAAATTAAAATACAAATTTTGTTCTTCGAATGCTGCTCATTTTACTCTGCTTCAATTCATTTGAGTTTCTCTGAGTGTCTAAGTAGCTTAAGTTTTCTTCATTTATGACGATAATAACAGCAGTTAGCATTTATATAGTACCATGTGCCAAGCACTTTATAAATACATCATTTGGGGGTGGCTGGTGAATAGAGCACTGGCCCTGGAGTCAGTTGGACCCGAGTTCAAATCCGGCCTCAGACATTTAACACTTACTAGCTGTGTGACCTTGGGCAAGTCACTTAACCCCAATTGCCCTGCCTTCCCAAAAGCAAAAGAAAAATACATCATTTGATTCTCACAACCCTGTGAGGTAGCTATTATGACCCTCGTTTTACAGTTGAGGAAACTGAGGTGGGCAGTGGTTAAAGGACTTGCCCAGGGGCCATATCTGAATTCAGATCCTCCTGACTCGAGTCCCAGGATCTATCCACAGCGCCACCTGGTTTATTCTAAATGCACTGCATTTCTTATAGTATTCTTACACAAGTGCATTTCTCAAAACACTTTCTTGTATATTTTTATCAAATACTAATAAAAAAAATCACAACAATTCTAAGACTGGAAGATGCCTGGAAGGATTATCTAATCTACGCCCCTTCATTTTAGACACGGGGGTAGTTGAGGCCTAAATAATGAAAGCAACTTGCTTTAAGGTCAGGCTAGTCTGCTAGTCTGAGGCAGATCAGCCCAACGCTTTTCTGACGCAGCCTCACATTTGTTACATCATACTTTTGTATTCATTATTTCACTGGATGATCATCACACCCCTGTGACACAGGCAGAGTATTATATTCTCTTTTTTACTGATGAAGATAGATGTTGGGGGCCTGAGCTGAAGTCATTTGCCCAAAGTCTCAAAGCACATAAATTAGTGCTGAACTAAATTGGGAGAAGACAAGAAAATCTCTTGACTCTCCACCCTGTGTTGCTTCCACAACAAAAACATCACATATTTATTTAAGTAATATTTAGAAAGCATTTTCCCCACAATTTACATGGAAGTGAGCTGACTAGATGGAACATTTTAGAGATCTCTGTGTCCTGTGCACCAGTTCTCACCTCTCAGTGCAGTCTGGAGTGTTGTTCTCACAGTGGATTCCACTAAAGCCAGATGGACATGTACAGGTATAACTGTTGACACAGTCAGTACAATTGGCCCCGTTCTTACATGGGTTGCTGGCACACTCATTGATGTCCTCCTCACACTGGGGACCTCGGAAGCCAGGCAGGCAGTCGCAGAAAGCAGTATTGATACCATCAGAGCAGGCACCACCATTGTGACAAGGATCTAAGAGGTCACAGGGCAACAGTCAATTTCAGTCCAATGCAGATCAACAACCATATGAACGGTGGTTTCAAACCACCAGTTAAAATAATCCTAAGCTTTTTACTCACCCCCCCACAAAGGGGGAAAGATATCAAAAGATTAAAAGAGTCAAAAGTTGGCAAGACTGAAGGAAGACAGGCACACTAACACATCATTGGTTGATCCACTTATTCTGGAAAACAATTTGGAAGCATGCACTAAAGTCACTAAATCATTCATTCATTCATTCCTTTTGACCCAGAGATCCCAACACTAGGCACATATGCTCCAAAAAGGTCAAAGGCAAAAAGGTCTTATTAAGCCAAAACATTCAGAGAAACATTTTTGTGGTAGCAAAAAAAAAAAAAGAAAAATTGAATAAAAAGTAGGTGCCGGTCAATTGGGAATGACTGTACAAATTATGGTTGATGAGCCCAATATAATATATTCCAATATATTGTACTATAAAATAAATACAAGGCAATTTAAAATCTACAGGAAGACTTATGTGAAATGAGAACGTGTGTGTCCATTGACTAAAACTACAGAAAGGCAGTTACACTCTAAATTAATTTTAATGAATGCTCTCTCAGAAAACTAATAATGAAATACATTTCCTCTTTCAGTTGGAATGTATGTGGGAGACTAAAAACCTGGAATGTGGTATACATTCTCTAGCATGGTCACCAATGTGTTTGATGGTTTTCTTTAAATGTTTTCAACTCAAACGAGGAGGGAAGAAGGATTAAGTGAACTGACTATTGTGCAAAAGCAAAAGGCCTTATTAAAACATATTTCTAAAATCAGCTGCAGAGAGCTGACGTAGAACCCAAGTGATCCTACTAACAAGTAAATACTAATTCCACCACACTTCCCTGAGAGGGTCTTAACTACTCCTCAACACCAGTAGAGCCCTCCTGGGGAAGGTACCATGGTAATAATCCAGATGGTCACCAATCTCTGCATGTTCCCTATTGTTCCTCTTTCCCACATCTGACCCCAGCCAACTCTTACTCGGCTGGCAATCATCCACATCGGTCTCACAGTTGCGTCCAGTGTAGCCAGCCCTGCAGCTGCAGCGGTAACTTCCATTGGTATTCTGACAGGTAGCGCCATTCCGACATGGGCTCTTCACACATTCATTGATGTCAATCTCACAGGTCTGTCCTGGAGGAAGAAGGATCACAGGGACGTGGCTGTTAAAGCTAGAAGAGACCTGGGAGGTCATCTGCTTCATCCCACTAATTTTACCAAGAGGAAAACAGGCCCAGAGATGATAAATGATTTGCTTGGGGTCTCACAGACTATTAGAGACTTAGCAATGCCCTGATCCACTGAATCCCAATCTGGCCCTTTTTGATACTATACTGCCTATATTATACCACAGACCTCATAGTTCTCTGTCAGGGAGCTACCTCAAAACATGGAAGAGCATCTACACTGAGCTCAGGAGGTCCACTTCTACAGACTCCTTCTCTGAAGCATTCTCTAAGGGTTTAGAAGGAATCTGGGCTTCTATCCTGACTCTGAAAATTCTAAAGAAGAAAGGCAATTTCACCACATCCTTCAAAAAGCTAAGGGCAAGGTCAAGAACCTTTTTCCTCCTTGGATGTCTGTAGACATTTGTTCTAGGTATAGGAGAATCTTGGTCAGAGAACAGGGATCTGGGAAATCTGTACAGTAGGACCAAAATCCTAGATAGGCCACTGACTTCCGGTCTGATTGGTCCTCCCTGACCCCAAGCCTGGACCGCAACTGGCCTCATGATCCTATTCTTATGAACTGTGTTACTGCAAAGAGCCTCACTTTGCCCTATGGTCTTCCTGAAATAGAACCTAACAGATGGATGAAGGAATCCCAGGAAGCATCATGGGATACTTCTGTGGAAAAAGTCTCACCTTGCCAGCCTGTGGGGCACATACATGAGAAGCTCTCATAATCCTCCGACTCCTTACACTCTCCACCATTTTTGCATGGGTCTTTGGCACATGGAGCAAGCACTTCCTCACAGGTGGCACCTGAGGGTTGGGAGAGAAATGACAAGATGAGAAACTGAGATAACTTTGCTTGAATCAGACATCCAGAGCCCAGTATATCTGGCCTCCGTAGCACTATTAGTTTCTAGTCTCCCCCTCCCAATTATCAATCAAACTGCCTTTCATTCTAGCATTATAGGTTAATTTCTCTTTAAGACTTCCAAAGGTCTCTAAAAGTTTCCTACTTAATAGACAAATACCCCAGGTAGAGGACACATTCCCCTTAAGCTATTATCAGTTAACACTTTATTAAGGATACCTAATTTAGCAAAAGTAGTTGATAATCAGAATGAGAAGAAGGAATGTGCCATGATCTGAGATGTCAACTTCACCACTTCATCCTATATGGCTCTGACACCATTTCTAGTCTAGTTATTCCCCCTGGGACTCAATGCCCTTATGCCAAAAACCAGACCAGGCTAACTCAAGTGCTTCATTCCCATGGCAAAATTCCACTTAGAATTCCCACCTAACAAAGCCATGGGGATTAGCCATTTGTACCTGTCAGTCTTCCAGGATGGCCAATCATTTAGAAGCAACCCCCTGGTTCCTAAAGTAATTCCTATTTGTCACTTAAGAATAAACCGGAGCCTTGCCACTGGAGCCCTAGGTTCTACTTGAATTTTTTTTCTCCTCAAACATACACATGGAAAAAACATTTACACAGACAAGTAGATACATATATGTGGTTTTTTAATAAAAAGAAAATGAAATCTGATTTATAGTTTTCCTGTTTACAGGGCATATAGGGGGAATAAAATGGCTAGGAAATCTTATCTTCCTTGTCAACTGTTATCTTCCAAGTGGACCTTTGTGATTTTTCCAGAGCTGATTTTTCCTATCTGTTTCCATGGCGATCTGTGCAGACAGGAAATTCGCCAGAGTTTCCTACAATTGTGCACATGTTGCCATTTTGTGCAAGAGGAAGCAGGAAGCTGGCCAACAGGAACTAGATCAGCACTAATTCCCTCTCCTCTCCCTCAAACTATTGCCCCCAGGCTCTGTTTTTCAGGGGTTTCTGATGTAGGTTTTTCCAAAAAGGAGCATCAACAGTAGGGAGAATGCTGTTCATCTACAGGCCCGGAAAGGGATAGAATCCCTCAAACAGACAAGGGCCCTGTACTGTTTTCTTAAATAACACCCGCCTGATTCTGGGAGAGCAATTGAGAATGCAGGCCCCTATCTTTGGTCAAAGCAAATATTTCTCTTATGGCCCTATGTCACAGGAAATCAAAGTACAGCCCATCCGGAAGCTTCCTCCCCTTCTGAGTCAGGTTCTCTTAGCAGTATCCATCAGGGCTAAAATAACAGATTTAGGATCATGGTTCAGGGAGTTGCATTTGTCACCGTCCCTCCAAACTGCAGAATTCCATCCACTCCCATGCTCAGAGTGAAAACTCAAGAGACACTTGGTTTAAAGAATTTTTAAATCATTTCTTTGCATGGGACTTTTATCACTGGATATGTGGTCAATGAAAAGAACAAGCACTTAAGATTCTTAAGGAAACCTTTCCCATTTTTTCACATTCAAGCAAATCCTACTTGGTTGGGTTTTTCAATAGTTGTTTTCAGCCCCTATATAAACATACACACATCCTGTTCAGCTTCCCTCAGTCACTGGAGCCTTCAATCTCTGTTCCATTCACTTTGATTAGTCTTACACAAAAGATAGTAGTTAGCCTCCCAGGGAAAAGAAATCTTGAAGGCTCTTTCAGGGACAGAGGAAAACTCTTTTAACTTTGACACTCTATATTCTAAGGGCCCTTTCTAGCTCTGGACATTCGATGAGTTTATACATTGACAAATTTTAGTCCTATTTTTAACCTTACAGGGGGGACGTGAAGGAGGATAATGGCCTTCCTTGAAGCTGGTACCTCCAGTCCCAAATTGGTGACATAATTCTGGAGGGGCAAGTCCTTGACAAGGTGGTCTTAAGTTCTCAATTCTTGATAGATCCCATCTTGTTGTCTTCTATATAAAGTATACAATTGCTCAAAGGGAGAGGCATAAGCATATGAATATTTATGACTCAGAAATATGAATATAAAACCCACTTTGCCCTTTCTGCTAAGTATTAGTTCCCCGAGTATGATTTAGATTCGAAATTCCCTCAGGACACAGCTTATGGGTCACTTTTTTTTCGGGGGGTGGAGTGTATCCTCCTAATCCTCTAGACCAGAGTTTTGCCCATAAACTTATTTCCTTTAAAAATAGAATCATTTTAAGGGTGGTGTTGAGAAGGGATCAGGAGTGTCTGTCTGAAAGAGCCTTTTCTTTAGGCTATGGAGAAGTAGCAATCACATATAACTGTGTTGGTAAAGGACCACTGTTACCCATGTCCTCCCACTCCGTGTTTTCTCACCAGTATAGGGTAGGAGGCAGTTGCACTTGTAACCGGCCACATCATCAATACAGGTGCCCTGGTTCAGACATGGGTTGGAAGCACACTCATTGATGTTGGTCTGACAGTTGGGGCCTAGGACAGAAAAACAAAGCATCAAGCTCCAGCTTCTCAGAGATGGACTTAATCTTCCTTAAGATGAGTGGCTACAATAAGTATAAAGACTCAGGTGCTTTAAGGGAGTATCCCCCGAGATTAAGGAGTCCTCTCCTTCCTCCTTCCAACATTATGTTCATCTTCCTTTTCTCATCCTTTCCCTCTTGTGGTACATGGTGAAAAGTATTAGATTTGGAAGAAGGCAATGAACTCAGTAACTGACCTCAACCAAGTTTTTGCCTTTTTTCGGGCCTTAGTTTTTCCTCATTAGTTGAATGGATTATGTATAAGGTTCTATCCACCTCTAAAAGGTACTGATTCTATTCTTCTTTCCCTCATCAGGTTGGTTTTTTTGCATTCCCTACCTGCCCCCCCCAACATCCCCTCCTCACTCAGTTCATTACCCTGTCCCAAATTTATGTTCCCTAGTTTGTAACTTGGCCAATTAGGGCCCCTCTGTGAGTCCTGTTTGAACTAGGATGCTTCGAGCAAAAGAAGGTCCTGTCCTGAGATCAAGCCTCAGTAATGTATTTCACATTCATACTCCTCAGAGCAGTCTAGGTCACAAGAATTATTGCACAAATAATCATTCCCAAGGACATCATAACCACAACACCCTTCTGCCTATAATGCCTAAATACATGTGGATGTGAGTCTGATCTCCTCAGCCACAAAAGAAGTTTCTTGAAGACTTGATGTTTTATTCATCTCTGAAATTCACATTTCTAAGAGAGCCCCTTTTGTGCTTTAATAATGACTGGGATTTTTTTTTGTTTGTTTGTTTTTTGGAGGACAATTGGGGTTAAGTGACTTGCCCAAAGTCACACAGTTAGTAAGTGTGTCAAGTGTCTGAGGCCTCAGGTCCTCCTAACTCCAGGGCCAGTGCTCTATTCACTGTGACACCTAGCTGACCCTTTTAATAATGACTTGTTAAGGGACAACTAGCTGGTGCAGTGAATTGAGTTCTGGCCCCAGAATCAGGAGGACCTGACTTCAAATTGGGCCTTAGATACTTAATACTTACTAGCTGTGTGACCTTAACCCCAACTGTCCTGCCTTCTCCCTCCAAAAAGACAAAATAATAATAATAATAATAATAGTGACTTTTTAAATGAATATTTTCCCACCCCCAAAATGGATGATGAACATTTTTGTGAATGGAATCCAAATGGAAATGTTCTATCAGCTAAGATGTCCCCCAAATTCTGGCTTACTTGCCCTATGCTTCTGAGGCCTACAGTTATAGCAAAAGATCAGTAGATTATCACAAAATAGCAAATGAGTGAAGGAGAAACCAAAGGAACTCCTGGACTGTCTTCAATTATAGACCATGATACCTCTGTGCACCATCAGGACACCTTGCCCCAGTCCCCACTCACCACTGAAGCCCTCACGGCAAGTGCACACGTAGCCACTGGTCATGTCCTTGCAGGTGCCCCCATTAACACATGGGTTCGATTCACACTCATTGTTATTGATGTCACAGTTCGTGCCACTCCAACCTGGGTCACAATCACACTTATACCTAAAGAAAGAGCAGAGTCTCTTAGCCATCTGGTTTGCCTTTGACTAAACATGCTCACATTTTTCACTGACTACCTCGAAATGCAGAGTCATAATTGAGTATAAGTGTATAGTTAGATACAATGCTGAACTACTCAGGTTTTTCTATTTTTTCTGGATGTAAAATACAAACAGAAAAGGGGAAGTTCTGTATTGGGTTGCTTTCTGAGCTTCAAGGTAAGAGGAAGCCCAAATCCAGCCAGGGAGGGTAGGAAATTGGGACTTAGGGATACTGCAAAATGAAGCCACAGGATCGTACTAATGAGATATGGTAGGGAGAAAAGCCCAGACTATCTGCCTCCCTGAAGCTCCAGGATTTAACATACCCATTAAGACCATCTCGGCATTTCCCATGTATACATGGGTTACTGCTGCATTCATTGACTTCCGATAGGCATGTGAGATCGTGGTAGCCATCTGGGCAGTGGCAGGTGAAGCTATTAATGCCATCCTCACACGTGCCACCATTGTGACATGGGTTTCCAGCACATTCGTCAATGTTGATGTTGCACATACTCCCTGGTGCAAAGGGGAAAGAAGACAAGGTGGAATCAGTGGGATGGTGACCCCTAAGATCTCTCCAATGGATTCTAGCCCTCTCCATCTTCAACTTGGTAAGAAATGATGAGCATCTTGGTTAAGTTAGAAAGGGAAGTAATTCTGGTGTCAGAGAACCTGGGTTTGAATTGTGGTTCTCCTATTTACTAGCTACTTGACCATGGAAAAATCTCTTAACTTCTCTGGGCCTCAGTTTCTCCTTCTATAAAATAAAATGGTTGGACTAGATGACCTCTATGGTCCCCTTGAAGCTCTAAATCCCATGGCCTCATTCATAGGAGCTATTTTTCAGCTTACCTTTGACCCTTCCTGGTTCTAGAATGTAGCTTAGCAAAAGAGCGCTGGACTTGAGTACTAGCATCTTGGTATTAGTTCCAACTCTGCCACTAACTCACTCCTTTTTCTCTCTACAGCTCAGTTTTCCTATCTATCAAACAGTGGTAATTACATGTGTCCTGCACATTTCAGGAGGGTGACATGAATTGTCATACAAAACATGTGTGCAAGAACGTTGAAAAGGAGTTGTTAGTATACTGAATGATCTGTTTCTTGCCAACTTGGCTGGCCCCTTGTAAGCTCTTTGTCTCTTTCTCAGCATCCCTTCCATATAAGCTCTCCTACCAAAGCAGGAATTGCATTCCCTTGGACCTCTGCTTCATCACCTATAGGATAAAGAGCTTGGACTAAAGGAATCTTTTCTAGCTCTACATCTTATACATGTATTCTCAGTTTCAGTTGATTAGGGGAGGGACCATTTCTTGACAAGGAAGACCTAATAAAGGATGTGGGTTCTTTGCCGGTGCCTTGGGTCAGGCTTGGAAGGCATTGATTGGTAAGTAAGGGTAGTATGATCCAAGGCACTGTTCTGTCCATGGTAATCAAACCAACCAGTCACAGGAATCTGATAGCCCTGAGACCCAGAAGTCTGGGATTATAGGATCACAGGATTTAGAGCCAAAATGGACATCAGAGATCATTTAGTTCAACCCTCTCATTTCATAGGAAGAAACAGACCCATAGGGATTAAATGAGGTTCAGTAACCACATATCCTCCTCTTTCTTGTGGACAATATACACCTTACTGCTCCCTTTACCCCAACCCAAGCTGTAAGAAGCAAGGAAGATGATGGGCAGTTAGAATAATGCTAAGCAGGAAGCTAGTTGGTATCCTAAGGCCAAGGGAGGATGTCCAGCAATAGTTTCTTATTAATCAAGTCTCTGCTCCAGTCCATTTTGCCCAGGCAACCACACTCATCTCCTTAAAATATAGATTTCATTCATCATGTTGTTCCCTCATGTAAGAGCCTTCACGGGCACATTATTATTTTCTGCAGGGTGGTCCAAACTCCTTAAGCTACAGCTCCTCACCTTCTATAATTTAGCTCCAAGCTGCCTTTCCAATTTCATCTCATTTTACTCTCTATAAGAAAATCTTCTTTCATTCCAGTCAAACTAGATGACTAGCTTGCAAACACACCTTGATTTTTTCAAATGTCTATGCTTTGCCCCCAATTTCCACCTATCCAAATCCAATCTGCAATCTGAGACCTAGATCAAGTCCCCCACAAAGCTTTCCCTAACCACCTCAGCCTTCAGCGATCTCTCCCTCCTTCTAACTTGCTTATTGATGGTACAACTCATTTGGAACCTAACATACTTCAAACATATGTTAATCTTGCTTGTTTCTATGCACTAGCTGCACTATCAGACTTAGTGGCAGGAATGACCCAGAACAATATTAGGTACTGGGAACTGGGGCCATAGGGCCTAATTACAGATGAGAACACATGATAGTAATACAAGGGCTTGCTGACACAGAACCCCAAGAGGAGGGTATAAACTCCATGCTCCTCTCCTGAACCGGATCCTCACCTGTGTAGCCTGGCTCACACGCACACTCATAACCATTAATCTTGTCTATGCATTTGCCAGAGTCGCAGGGGTTGCTGGCACAGTCGTCAAGGTTGATTTCACAGTTGGGCCCTGGAGTGGGGAGAGAACCAATGGTAATTGTCAAGCCTGACTCCTACTCTGCTCCATTCCCCCATCATCTCACCAAGAGATCTTCAGTCTGTAAAAATAAAGGGTGTCCCAAAAGTCTCAGTGTAGTTTTAACCTTAAAAATCTTTAAAAGTCCCTTGTGGGACTTAAAGGATAGGTAGAATGAAATATATGTGTGTGTGTGTGTGTGTGTGTGTGTGTGTACATAGGGATGAGACAGAGGTTGAAGACTCCAAGGGTTGGAGGAAGCTAGACAGGTCATTCACACACACACACACACACACACACACACACACACACACATACACACACACCCACACTCTCTCTCTCTCTCTCTCTCTCTCTCTCTCTCCTCATACCCTTCATTCTCTGCTTCATTTCTCCTCTCCTCCTTCTAGTTCTCTTGCCTTGCCAGCCCTTCCCTGAAAGACCTCACCTGTGGTTCCCTTGAGACAGAGACAGTTGTAGGCATTGTGGCGGTCCTGACACGTGCCCCCATTTCGGCAAGGCTGGCTCTGACATTCATTGATGTTGGTTTCACAGCGATGCCCAGTATAACCTGGGTGGCAGAGGCAGGTGAAGGCAGCAATGCCATCCTTACAGGTTCCATAGTGGCAGGGGTCAGGGTCACATTCATTGATGTCTACCTCACAGTGGGAACCGGTGAAGCCTGATTGAGGGAGGGGACAAGAGAAGGAGCCATGAGAACGTGGCTGCATTATGTACTCCTAAGCCCTTCACCTCCTATTTCTTTCAGCTGAGACCAAGGAAGGCCTATGTGTCCAGGATCCCAGTTCTGTAGGGCTGCTGTCTACCACCTACCCCCAAACACCCTCCAGACAGCTTCTTCTAGAAGACCTTAGGACCTTGTCCCTTCCACATCAATTTCATCCCTAGAGAGATTAGGGGATAAAGTGAGAACGAGAGGGCTTGGATTAGAGGGACCAAGGTCCAGAGAGGAGCCATGGCAGACATCTCTACAGCTGCATGTTACAATTAGGAGAGAAAGTGAAGGGAATATGCATTTACTACAATGTCTTAAGCACTTTATAACAATTCTAAGAGGTGGGAGCTATTATGATCCCCATTTTACAGCTAAAGAAACTGAGGCAGACAGAGATTTGTTGATTTCCTAAGGTCACACAAATACTAAGAGTCTGAGACCAAATATTAACTGAGGTTTTCCTGATTCCAGGCCCAGAAGTCCATCCATTGAATCACCTAATTACTTCTAAGGGATCTTAAAGAGAACCCAACCTTCTCATTATACAGAGAATGTGGAGAATATTGTATTGTCACTTGGAAAGTCCAACTTAAAGTGCTAAACCTATCTATACAGATAATTGTGATCTTGGGCAAGTCACATTGACTCTGGGTCTCAGTTTCCTACTTGGTAAAAATAAGGGGGATCTGACTAGATAATCTCCAAGATCCTTCCCAGCTCCAAAAGTATGGCTCTATGAAACTGAGAGCCAGACAGAAGAAAAATGACTTACTCAAGGTCACACACAAAATCAGAAGATTTAAAGCCAAATCCTCTGACTGTCAAGTCTAGGGCTCTTTCCAGTCTACTACAACCCTTTCTTTGTGTGTTCCTTCTCTTCTTGGACTGTCTCTTGGCTTGAACTCTCTAAGAGCACCCCCCACCCCCACCCAACACTTCCCGCCTCTCATCAGGGCTCAGCACTGTGTGCACGCTCATTAGGGACAGCCCCACTCTGACTTCTGGCGGGAAGGCCCCACAAAAGCTGCACAAAGGCTGCTCTGTTGAACACCAGGCTGCCGGCATCAGCTTGCCCAGTTGTTTCTCAGGTCTCTGGGCCCTGTGCCGAAGAGAAGCCCGTGCTATGCTACCACCAACAGCTTGCCTAAGCTGTCCCCTGAACAGCTGCTCCCAAATGGTGATCTCAAAGCGTTTTTTAACAACTAATACCGCCAGTGTTTAAGAAAGCATTACTGGATTGTGACTGAAACAACAGCCTCACCCGAGATAGGGAAGCATAAGTATCAGTGGGGGCTTGGACTGATCAGTGAGAGAGATGCTACATCAGCTTCCTCATCTGTCCAATAGAGAATAAAGCCAATGCCAATGTTCCTAGCAAGTTCACAGGGATGTGAAGGAATCAAATGGCCACAAGAATGACTTGAAGGAAGACAGCTTTGAAGAACTTATGATGAAAAATGCTATCTGTGCCCAGAGAAAGAACGGATGGTGCTGAATGAAGACTGAAGCACACATTTTCCCCCCTACTTTCTACATTTTTCTTGAGTTTTTTTGGTCTATGTTTTCTTTCACAACATGACTATTATGGATATGTTTTGCATGACTACACATGTATAACCTATATCGAATTGCTTGCCTTCTCAGTGAGGGTGGGGAGGGAGAAAGGGAGAGAATTTGGAATTCGAAGTTTTACAAATGAATGTTAAAAATTGTCTTTACATGTAACTGGGGAAAAATAAAATACAAATAAAATTTTAAAAAATAAAAATAAATGACCTGAAGAAAAAAAACGTTTGACCCAGCAAAACCACTAACAAGCATAAAACCCCCAAGGATGCCACTGGAAAATGTCCCACATATATAATGCTTATAGTGCCACTTTTGAAGTAGCAAGGAGCCAGAAGGAACCTGGATGTTTATCAGCTGGGGAATTACCTGGATAAATTTTAGCACATGAATATAATGGAATATTACCATACTATAAGAAATGAAGAATTATCTTAGAAAGACATACCTGATTTAGAAAAACCTATATGAAATGCTGCAGAAAGGGGAAAAATTTATACAGGGATTGCAATAATGCAATGAAAAGGAAGATACCAACAAAAGACTAGACCTCTAAGCAAAACAATGTCTGATCATGACTTCAGAGAGAAGTGGAGAACCATGCCGATAGCCTCTCAGCAGAGAAGCAAAGGGACTATAGATGTGGAATGAGAAACATATTTTCAGACAGTCAATGTAATGAATCATTTTTGTTGATTGCAATTACTTCTTACAAGGGAGGAATCTATAAGCGCTGAAGAAAGTCACTGGCAAATAAATTTTATATGAAAAAATTTTGTCTCTTGGGCCCTGGCAACTGTTCCCAAAACCTCTCTACCAAACCTCTGAGCCATGCTACCCTCCTTCCCACCCCCCCAAAACACACATACCTTCAGTACATTCGCAGGTGTAGGTATTGGGGCCATCCACACACTTTGCTCCATTCTTACAAGGGGTGCTGGCACACTCATCAATGTCATACTGACAAAGGTGCCCATTGAATCCTGAAATCCAGAGCAGAGAAAAGTTACCAGCCACTGTTTATCTTCTCCTATCCCAGATCTAGATGTGGTCTTCTTTCCAAGGTCAAGTCTCAAGGAAGTGGGAATCTTTCAGGAAAATTCATCAAGGGTTCTCTCCTCTGGTGCTATTCCAAAGTCCATCTTCATAAAGTTAGGCCATCTATCCCTCAAGACCAGCCCTCACTGTGAACCAATCCATTCTTACAAAAACAGCCCATCCCTCAAAACCTGCTCATATACCCTACTATGGAGCATTCAATACATATTTTTCCAAATACCCTTTATTTTCCCTCCCAAAACTTAGGCTTGAATAAAACACTCCCAAGAAATCCTGGAAAATACCCCTCCAGGTCATTGTTCAAACTCCTGTCTTCAAGTCTCTCCTCTTACCCTAGCCCAAAGCTTTCTCATCTCAAAGCCCCTTAATTTCTTTCAGTTCACTCCCTTCTGATCACTGTCCCTTCCCTGCATATTGCCAGCCCCCCCCACCCCCAGGCTTGCCTATAGAAGCTGGCATTTTGTTTTCAAACCCACTCTGGGTTGCCATAGCTACAGCCACATAGGGCTGTGAATGGGGGAATCTGACCCAATGTCTGGAACATCTTATTTACATCTCTAGAGGAATGAAGGATCTGAACTTCGAAATCCTTTCACAGCTTGTCCATTCCTCCCTTCCCACTCTGTATTCTCCCCTGGGATACTGATACCTTAGTCAAGCCCCCACCAGCTCTTTAGCGTGTCCCCAGCCTAGCCTTCCCACGCTAGAGACTTCAATCACAAACTTTTTATTTTCATTTTCACTGTTTTCAGTTTGCCCAAGGTCATAATTAATGATAAGAGTATGAAGCGGAATTCAGTCCTCTTGGTTCTATATTCCTTCTCCCTCTCCCCACCTCCTCCACCACTGCACTATCCCAGAGAGCCCCTTTACCATAGCTTCTCTTCTAACCCATACCAAAGGGCTTTCCACAACTTTCTCACCTTTCTTACTTCTTTAGGCCAACCATACAGCCTACTTTGGGCCATAATTCCCAGAGAAATTTCAGTTTATCTGAAAGCAGGAGGTGAGGGAAAGAGGGTGGAGGAAAAGGGATGTGATTCATTGGGTTCACTTTTAAAGTTGGAAAGGACCTTAGAAATCAACTAGTCAAGTTTCCTCAGTCTGCAGATAAGGACTGAGACTCAGAGATTAAACACCCAAGATCACAAACTTGGCAATAAGGATCAAACCTGGTTCCACTAACTCAAATCCAGTGCCCTTTCCTACCACTACACACTCCCTCTGACCACAGAAGCTCCCTGAGAACCAGGATAGGTACGGAAGAGCAGAGCCTCTGATCCAGTGATATTTTTGGCCAAAATGGCAGCATCCCCTTGATGAAGATGAAGGATTGTGGTTATAGGGGAGTGGGCTGCCTTGGACTCCTGGGGGCTGGCCCTGCAGCCGGCATGGAAATCCACCTTTCCTTACTTGCCTCTGGCAAGGGGATTAATTTCAACTTTGTTTCCACTACAAAGGCTTATGCTGAGAGGCAAGGTTATCGACCGCCCAGCCAGCCCATCCTTAGTCCTTACCCGTGGGGCACTCGCAGTGGAACTCACTGATCTTGTCGATGCAGTTGCCGTTATGCAGGCAGGGGCTGCTGGCACACTCGTCCGTGTTGATCTCACAATAAACACCCTCATAGCCTAAGAGGTGGGAGGGAGAAGAGAGGAGGGAATGGGTTTGGTGTTGGGAGGATGATGGTGGGAGACAGACAGGGTTTTCTGGCATTCCATATATAAGCAACTGTCAGAAACTTCCCTTTCTTTTCACCTATGAGCCCCAGGAGAGTCCTGCCTGAGGAGAGATTGATGCCTTAACAGAAGTTCTCGGGATACAGCAAAGGCTGATCTTATGATCTTATTAATCACAGGCTGGAAGCAACTGGAGAAACCATCTAGTCCATTCCCTTCATTCTCTAGAAAGGGATACTAGGACCCAGAGAGAGGAAATTATTTGCCTAAATTCACAAAAGAGAATGAAGGCCAAGGCCACGTCTAGAACAGTCCAGGAAGCCATGTCTAGGCAAATGGTAAAAGGTGCTCAAGCTGTTTTTATACTTTACTCCTAGGTGTCTCCCATTTCTCCATCTCTTTTCCTGGACTTCTGACCACACATCTTGCTCTGTCCTATTATAATAGGATTTTCTTTGCTTTACCCAGTTTCTCTGCACTCTGACTATAGTTTCCTCCTCTTATTTTGGCTCTGACCTTTGATAACTGCCAAAGTCCCTCCAATTCTGGTGCAGTTTCTTTGATCCCCATTTTTCACCCTGTATCCACAATTTATTACATCCCCACACCTAGCGAGGACTGTACATGTCCACTAAAAGGGAGGAGTCTAATTCCCCAAGAAAGACTAGGGACAAAGCATTCCTCCACCCCAGTGGGGTTGGAAAAAACCCAGCAACTCCCATTTCAGACCTGGCATGCAGATACACTGAAACTCTCCAATCTGGTCCAAGCAGGTGGCATCATTCTGACAAGGATTGGATATACACTCATTGACATCAATCTCACATCGGGGTCCAGTATACCCTTGCAGGCACTGACACTCAAAGGAGCCAAGGGTGTTGATGCATTTACCAGCATGCTCACAAGGATTAGCACCTATTAAGGAGGAAAACAAATATAAAAGTGGACATAAAGAATTTCCATAACCAGGGAGCTGAACCCTAAATGGCTCTTCCTTACCCCAAGGCAAATCCCCAAAGATGCAAGTAAAAGTGACAGGGACTAGATCAAGCCTCCCCTGACCAGAGGGATCCCCATAGCAGGGGAAACTGTCTCCTCTTTCCCCCAGTCTGCTTCCCCCAGTCATATGACTGCGATACAACAAGCACTCAGTTTGTGTCCCACTGGCAGCCAGAATGCTTCTCACCAGGGACCTGCTTAGCCACATACCCAATGAACACTCATCCACATCTTGGTTGCAGGCTGGTCCCATATAGCCAGAGGGGCAAGTACAGATGGCTTTGCCATTGACTGGGTTGGTATCACAGTTGGAGCCCTCATTGCAAGGGTTGCTGATGCAAGCGTCATTGAGGTGGCACAGCAAGCCTAAGTGAAAAAAAAAATATGAAATGAGATGTGAACTTTAAGTTCCCAAATGGCTGAAGAAGAATCAAGTGCTCTGGTCCTTCCAGTATCTTGAATGATGACGCTATGTTTCCACAAATGAGTTGCCAATTTTTTTTTTTTTTAAAGAATGAGGATATGGGGCTGCTAGGTGGCACAATGAATAGAGCACCAGCCCTGGAGTCAGGAAGACCTGAGTTCTAATCTGACTTCAGATACTTAACACTTACTAGCCATGTGACCTTGGGCAAATCACTTAACCCCAATTGCCCAGCCTTGCCCCCTCCAAAAGGGTGGGGGAAAGCAAAAATAAATAAATAAATAGCATAGTATTTATTTTTTAAAAAAGAGAAAGAATCAGGATATAACTTAAAGCAACAAAAAACTCTGAACTGAAATGATCCTTGAGAGACAGTCCAACTTATACCTGTTAGAGCAATCTTCTCTACTATAGCCCTCACAATAGATGACAAATCCATTATACAGTTGAGGACAGAACAGAAACTCAGCTGACATCAAAACTAGACTTAATTTTAGTTTTTCAGTTTTCTTGACTGAGGACCCATTCTCATTGAGATAGCATAGGAGAACAGGCTGACTATGTCTTCCCTTATCAGATTTAAATTAGCTCCTTGAAGGCAGCATCTATCTTTCTTTTTCATATTTGTATCTCCAAACCTTAGTATACACCTTGGCATATAGCAGATACTTAATAAATGTCTACTGATTAATGTACCTAAAATGTTCTGTATTATATTTAACTAAGTTCCTGAAAGAACTTGCCTTGCCATTCTTAGAACCCAGATAAAAATTAAACCTATCTGGATTTCCAAATTGTTTAAGTGCTTGTACTAATATCTCCCATTCCTCTATTACCTTTATTTTCAAAGCACTTCTCAGTATGCAAATAGTCATCCCTCCTGCGGTTACCTGTACGGCCATGGGGACATTCACAGTAGAAGGAAGCAACACGGTCATGGCAGGTGGCACCATGGAAACAGGCAGCATTTGCACAGTCATCAATATTTTCACTGCAGTCCTCACCAGTCCAGCCATTGACACATACACAATTGTAGTCACCATGGGTATTATGGCAAGTACCACCATTCTGGCAAGCATTGGGCATGAGTTGACACTCATCCACGTCCTCTGTACAATATTGACCTAGGAGGGAGGGATCAAGAGGAGGGTAATGTTAGACCCAATGGCTGGGGAGGGGAGAGCTAGAAGGGTTTATTCCTTAAAGCCAAGTGATTTCACAGGAGAGAGCAGGAACCCAGGCAGAAGAGACAATCTACATAAATCACATTATAATGATTTCCAACTAAAATAAATACAAAGTACTATTACTTAAGGGGACAATCCTTCACAAAGGACTAAATAATCAGTTACAGAAAAACATGGCTATCCAAAAATGATTCATTCATTCTTTAATGGTTCCAGAGAACCAAGGTTTTAGTATGTAAGAACTGATATAGGTAATTTGCCTGTGTGTTAAGATAATCCTTTGTATATTATGACACAAAGCCAAATAGCACTTTTGAAAATCTTTCTTTTGTAGTATGTATGTCCAACAGGACTGAAACTTTAAAGAATGTTTCATTTCAAAATAATTCCTTTCAAAATGGGAGAGAGAAGAGCAGAAAGCAGAAATGAAATCCACACATATACTACCTTCTTTAAATAAACCAAATATATTTAAATATTTTCTTGACAACTCAGGCTATTTCTATGAATATACATTATTGAGGCATGGAGAGGCCTCTCATCTCCAACATGGTCACCAATACCCCTATCCTGATCCTGCCCTGAGGTTGAACAATGGCAAGAGGATACTTGTCTGGTAGACAGTGTTCAATGCTACCATAGACCCAGAGGCTCATATAAGTGGGCTTGATGGGTCTGGTAGAGCTAAGGCTAAAAGGATTGAGTAGATAAGGGTTTGCACGGTGAGGACAAAGGACGAGGTGGAGTGTGCAAAGTCACAAACCCCTGGGGTTCCAGAGCTCTCATTCTGGGGTAAATGGCATGGCCAGCCACTTAAAACCTCAGGCCTGAACTTCTATCCTCTTCCTTTGCTTAGGACTGCACTGACCTATGGATCTAGGGAAGTCCCAGGGAACCTGTGAAATGAATGTGGAAGAATGAGTCTTTCCCATTCCCTGGGCTGAAACCCTTAATATTAATTCTCTTTCTCCTGAATCAGCCAGGTTTTAGTCAATTGCCCCTTACCTGTCCATTCTGGGGGGCAACGGCAGTTGTAGGTGTTCACCCCATCCACACAGGTCCCTCCATTCTTACAGTTATTCCCAGGACAATCATCAACATTGTCTTCACAGTTCTGGCCAGTAAAACCTGAGATGAAGGAAACAGAAGGAAGATACATCAGGCTCTACTACTTCCTTTTTGGAAGAAATAAGGTGAACACAATCCAGCAGTTCTCCCACCTGGACCATACCGACAATACCCACCACTACCCTGGGACAACTAATTTAGAATCTCTATTATCCTCTCCAGAACTCACAGGAATAACCTCTATCTTCTGGAAATCTACTGTTTTGAAAATGATATTATTACAATATGATAATAAATATAATAAAATATAATATAATAACAATATATAATATTATAATAATATATTATGAAAACTTAGATTGCCAACAAATTAGGGGACAATAGTCTACTTCATTTTAAAGGACAGCACTTGGCATATACTATCTATGTGCTTGATGGCTTAATTAGATCGGTGGAATAGAAGGCAGCATGTGATGCACTGGGGGGATCACTGGACTGATTAGAGACTTGGGATTCTAACCTAGTTCTGTCCCTAACTCTGTGCAACTTTCAGTAAATTACTTTCCTCCTCTGGGTTGCAGTTGCCACACGTGTTAAATGACCAATCTGGAAAAGCTCAGAATGTCCAATTCTTCTACGGTAGGGAGAATGATGCAAACTGTAGAGATTCCATTTTATATTCAGCTTCTTAGAAACATGGCTATTTCACAAAGCAAAACACCTCAATGTAAGTAGCTTTGTTCCTGACATCCTGACCAGAAGGTGGGAGGTGGAAGGGGAGGGGTGTTATGTTATGGTCCTGCAGGCCGGGAGAAAGAGGAACACTTGTTTCTTCCCTGAATAATCTAAGGCTTAATTCCTTTATTACAGGGGACCCTACTCCATTCAACACCCGGGGGGCTAATATCTAAGTCATTCTGGCTTCCAGGTTATCTATTAATCTGCTCCACTCCCTCTGGCTCAATGATCAACCCAGGAGGGTCTGATTCTAATTGCTTCGGGCTGCTATACTGCAGGGCAAACCTGTGGCCAGTTACTGATTAACGCTCTAGTCCAGTTAAGGAATCCTTTGAACTGCCTCATGCCCTTGGAGAAAGCCAAGCTACTTCAGCCCCTTCCCTCTGGGCTTTGCCCCAGAGCAGGAGTGTCAATGACACCCCCATTACCTTCCTGCCAGCTATGCCCACTCAGAGCTGAAAATTGGCAGCAAGGAGAAGGGGAAAAAAACCTCAAAAGCTCTTGGTTGAATGTGAAAAGGAAAAATTCAAGACCTTACGTCTTTATGAGCAGTATGTCTGTGGAGCAGATACTGCCACATTTTACAGTTACCCATTCTTCTTCCAGCTCCAGTCAGTTAGGGAGAATTTTCCTGAAAGATCCTTGAAGAAGGACCAAGTAGAAAATCAGGGGCCAGATAGGGAAACAAGGAAACCTTTCCAGGTCCTCATTCTCCAGGTGCTTTTCATACCTGGGACATGACAATCAGGGCAGTGACCACCACTGTTTCTTTTCCCTCATGAACCTACCTAAATCTACCAGAGATCCACCAAGGAACCCAAAACAATGGCAATCAACACAACTGATCTCCACTCAAGTAATGACTTATCCCTTAATAGTAAGGTCAGAAAGAGGCAGGAACTTCTGACCCCATTTGGTTGGGGGAAGTCTCCCAGGACAAGGAAAAAGGAGCTAGACTTCAAACCATCTGTCTGTTGGCCAAGTGGCAAAGTGGAAGCCAGGAAGCCCGCCTGTTAATATACAACCTGCTGCTCATCACCAGCACTACTCCAAGCAATGGTATGTTTATAGTAAATAAGAGAAGGGTTATCACAGCCAAATGCTTCTCTGGCAAAGTAGGGACAAGCATCCAACCCTACACATTCCCAAGTGCCTTAACTAGGGGAAGACTAGACACATTCATCTCCTATGATAGGAAATGTAAGACACGATCCCTGCTCTTCAAAGGCTGTGTACACAATGGAATGCACGCATGAAAATAATACCAGACAGGAAATGATAGGGCACCATCCTCCTCTTAGAACTATGCAAAAATCCAATCATTTCGCATTTACACAAGCCCACAAGAGAATGGTGTACGCAAGCATTATGCTGCACTGGAAAGAAATTGAAGGGGTGGTTAGGTGGCACAATGAACAGAGCACTGACCCTGGAGTCAGGAGGACCTGAGTCCAAATCCAACCTCAGACACTTAACACAAAAACTGGCCGTGTAACCTTGGGCAAGTTACTTAACCCCAATTGCCCTCCAAAAAGCAAAATGAATGAATGAATGAATGAATAAATTTGAGACCAAATTGGTGAACTCAACCCTACTACCCACCTGAACCAGACTTAGATACTTAGATATTACATTGGAAATTGGTAGTGATCGACAGTGGTCAGAGTCTGTCCCACATATGTTCTCTAGCACTTGGGATATATGGTCTTGTCTAGGTTGTTTTACAGTCTCTGACTGTGAGCTCCAGAAGAGCAGGGCTTCTCATTTTCTGCTCTCACGTGCCCCTCAGTACCTAACAGAGGGTTGGGCCTGCATTCTGTTTACTTAATTGTTAATTAGCAAGAGGGGGATGAAAACAATTGGTGCTTTGTTCACCTGCCATTCAAGCTCCTCCACAATCAGAATGAATAAATCAAGGATCCTTCACCTTAAACCTCAGTGTTTCATCTCCCTTTTGTCTATGGCCACTCACCTCCAAGGTTTATGCTCTAGGTCTTTTAGAATTAGACCAACAGTGGGCTTTGGCAAGACAGTCCACAGATAGCAATTTATCTTCCAAGCTCTGACAGACAGCTAAGCAAGTTGAGAGGTCAGACAGGAAAACAGAGACTCCAGAGTCTGGATATGTCTTCCCAACCTTCCACTCTCCACTACCTCACCCAGCTACTGCCAACGGGACTGTTTCCTATGGTGATAACAAGGCCGTCCAAAGCTAGACACTTCCCCTACAGAAGTCACTAAAAAACAATTCGACTTCTTTTTCTGGTGTCTCTGACACCAATCTGGTGGTCTCTCCCCCTGCCCATCTTTTGAGGTCCAGCTCAAGGCTTATCTCTGCTCCCCCCAAAATCAGTTCTCTGCTCAAAAATCTATTCTGGTTCCATCCTGCACATCAAGTACATTTCATATTTCTTTCCCTTCCATTCAAAGCTTTCTAGAAGTTGGTACTACCACACTTGATCGATCCTGCTTTTTTCTTTTGGAGGGGGGAAGGCAAGGCAATTGGGGTTAAGTGACTTGCCCAGGTTCACACAGCTAGTAAGTGTGTCAAGTGTCTAAGGCCGAATTTGAACTCAGGTCCTCCTGACTGTAGGGCTGGTGCTCTATTCACTGAGCCACCTAACTGCCCCAGATCCTGCTCTTTTCTGAGAACTCTAAGAGCCAAAATGGACTAGTTGCATCCCTTCAAACATGCCCAACATTTGCCACTTTGGTGCTGTTGTTCACTCCATTTTCTATGGCGACAATGCTCTCTTTCTGTTCTCCGTGTGCTGAATTACTGCCCATCCCTTTAAAAGTCAACTCAAATGTCACCTAAGTGTGGTCCATGAGGAAAAGCTGTGGACACCTTCAGAGGACCTGGGTTCAAACTGTAGCTTTTTCACTATATACAATCTATATGATCTAGGGCAAATCACCTTATTTTTCTAGACTCAGTTTCTTGCTCTGTCAAATTGGAGTGATGAACTAGATAAGTGTAAAGACTTCCAGTTCTGAACTCTACGTCCTTCATGGATCATAAATCCAAGGGGATAGATATGTGTAAGGACTCTTCCAACTCTGAACACTGTATTCCACAATACCCTTCATGAAATTTTGTAGCCAATAAAAAGCTAATGCACTTAAAAGTGATGCTTCACAAATGCTTGTTGATTATCATATACATTTCCTATTATAATGAGAGCTGTAAAAAGGAAATTTTTTTGTCACAAACCACACTTGGAGCAAGTAGCAAAAATTTCAACCTCAGTTTAGGGAGGTGGGGGGAGGGGAGGAGAAAGTGACAGAGATTCAGACACGGAGGTAAAACGGATTTCTATGCAGGCAGTGAGAGAAGGGTAGAGAGGCATTAGGGAAAGCAGGTGAGGAGCTACCTCAAACCAACATCTGCTAGCTTAGAGTTTTTAACTAATTATTCTAACTAGGTGTTAAGCAGTGTTGTTGCTGAAAGCTGCAAATGCTATTTATTACTGCATTCATGCCCCAGAAGCAAGGCATGAGTTACACCAACCTAGTTGTGATGGGTCTCTGTTTAGGTCTTTATCTCTGCCTGGGGGTGGGGGGTCAGGGAAGTAAACTGGAAACCCCATCAGGGCAAGGTTCATATCTTATCTAAGGTTCCTATCTCCCTCCCAGCACCTAGCACTGCACATAGAAGACACTTAGTAACTATTTGATGAATTGTTACAACACCTTACAGATATCACTTTCTTTGCCAAACTCCTATGGTATTCAACTATACTGGTTTAGTGGTTTCAGAGGTGTTCATTACATCTCCACCACCCCACCCCCAACCAAAATTTGAATTCTTTGTAGGAAGGGACTCCTGTTTTTTTCTGCTGTTTCTCTCACAGGCCTGAGCACCCAAGTGCTCAATAAAAACTTCAGAACCACAGAATGTTAGAGCTGGAAGGAAGGGAACCCCCCTCCCCCCACTTAGATATCTAGTCTAATCTCCACCTTCCATTTGAAGGATGGGGAGACTAAAGCAGCACCACCTGCCAAAAGTTGAAAAAACAGTTAGTGGCAAAGGTGGGACCACAGTCTGGGTCTTCTGCCTTCCTATCTAGGGCTCCATCATCTCATGGACCTGAGCTGGTTCTTCACGCTCCTCAGCTCATCTCACAAAAAGCATTCCCTCTCCATCTTCCTGCAGGTACATGGAACACACACAAGGATTGTGCACCAGCTTCTGATACCATTCCCCTCCTCCCCGGATGCTTTTTCTCACTGTGTCCCTAATAAGAAGGACAATTTAGATGTGAAAAGAAACTATCCCCAGGCCAAACAAAGCACCACCTCAGAGCACCAGCACTGTCCAGAAGCAGCAGTCCCCCTCACCCCCTACCTCAGCTGGCTGCTGACATTCAGGAAGTGCATAAACGAAGTGTCTGCACGCAGGGGGGCCCCCAGCTGTTTGTGGGAGTGGCTGAATCTCTGAGGAACAGCCTGTTGGGGTACAAGCTTGGACTGAGGCTGAAGAGGCCTCTCATTTCCCCTTTAATAAAAAAAACCACCCCAGCAGGGCCTAGCCCTAGTTGCACGCTTGCTGGAGCAAGCAAACATACACATGCACTGAGACACACATAGCATACACCACCCCCATCAAGAATTGTCAACTGACAGGCTAGATAATGTTGGTAAGAAAGCAAGACCAATGAATGCTCCCCTGAGGTTGGAGGAAGCTCTTCTAGGAAGGTTTTTAAACCAGCTTTGCTTTCTAAGGACAATGACAGCAATCATCACTCTAAGAACTGAAAGGGATCTTTCAAGACCCTTCCAGAGCCCTCATGTTGACAAATCTAAGGAATCTAAAGTCCAAAGCATTGAAAGGACATGTCCAAGGTCACACAGACAGTATCAGAGGTAGGATGTGAATTATACACTGACCAGGCTGCCTCACTTCTGGATTTACTACCTGAAGCACATATACCAGAGCACTATCTTGGACTGTTCTCCAATTTTTCCACATATGGGAGCCCTGACTTCCCAAAGAGATCACCTGTATGGACAGGGACTATAGCCTTCAATTCCTGTAACCCTCACAGGACTGGTTCCAAGGCCAAGTGCACACAGTACATACTGGCAAAGATTTAAGGTAGTATAAGAGAAAGGAGGAGGAGAATGAAGCTGGGAAGGAACTCAGTACCTGGGAGACAAGTACATTCATAGGTGGTATCTCCAGTCTGACGGCAGGTGCCTCCGTTCTGGCAGGGGGAAGGGTTGCATGGCACATAGGGCAGCTCACAGTTCTGGCCAGTGAAGGCTGATTGGCAGACACATTGGTAGGAGCCAACCTCATTATGGCAGGTGCCCCCATTCTTGCAGATGGCAGGAGTTTGGCCACACTCATTGACGTCATGCTTGCAGGTAGGGCCATGGAAAACAGGTGGACATACACAGACGTAGCTGGACTCAAAGGGCAGGCACTGCCCACCATTGGCACAGGGATTGGATGCACAAGGGTCAGCCTGTTGGCAAGTTTTACCTAGTGGAAAAGAGGTAGAAGGAAGGAATGATGACCCTTCACACTTAACATTCTACTTTTCCTACCTGTTTTCTCACCTGATCCTTACAATAGTCCTGTGATGTAGATTAGCCAGGGAGTCACTCAAAATTTACAGAGAAGGAAACTGAAGGCCCAAGAGGCAGAGGATTTAGAGCTGGACAGGGCTTTTTTTTTTTTTTGGAGGGCAGTTGGGGTAAACCATACATTTTCTATTTTTCTTTTTTTTGGAGGGCAGTTGGGGTTAAGTGACTTGCCCAAAGTCACAAGGCTAGTTGGTGTGTCAAGTGTCTGAGGCCGCATTTGAACTCGGGTCCTCCTGACTCCAGGGCCGGTGCTCTACTCACTGCACCACCTAGCCACCCCTGGACAGGGCTTTATGGATTATCTAATCCAACAGAATTGAGGGCCAGTGAGATTAAATAATTTGCCCAAGGTTATACAGCTATGGAGTAACAGATCCATGATCCAAACCCAGAGGATCATAGTTTGAAAACTAGAAGGGATATCTGTAGTCAGTTCTAACCTTCTCACTTTACATTTAAAGAAACTGAGGCTTGGGGGCAGCCAGGTGGCACAGTGAACAGAGCACCAGCCCTGGAATCAGGCAGACCTGAGTTCAAATGTAGCCTCAGACACTTGACCTTGGGCAAGTCACTGAACCAATTGCCCTGCCTTCCCTCGTCCAAAGAGAAAAAACAAAACAACAACAACAACAACAACAACAAAAACCCACAAAAAATTGAGGCTTAAAGACACCTGACTCTATCCCCTTTGCCACCACAGGAAGGGGAGATTCAACTTAGTGCAGATATCACCACTCAAATAGATATGAGGAGAGCTGAGTTTTGGACCCTGATTCAATATTTACTAGCTGGGCAACTTCTGGCTAGTAGACCCCTTCTGCGGCCTGGTGAAGCCTATGGAGCCCTTCTCAGAAGTGTTTTTAAATGCATAAAAATAAAATACATAGGATTACAAAGAAAACAAATTATACTGAAAAACAGTTATTAACATATTTAAAAATAAAAAACAAACAAAAAACCCTCAAGTTCCCAGGCTCTCCCCCCCCAGATTAAGAACCGGTACCCCAGAAGTCCAAGTCCTCCCTCCTTCCTACCTGACCATCCTGGGGGACAGCGGCACTTGAAGTCAGTGAGGGTGATGAGGTCACAGGTGCCTCCATTCCGGCAAGGGTTATTCAAGCAGGCATTGTCCTCTGGAGTCAGGCAAAGCCGGTCAGAGAAGCCCAGGCGGCAGGTGCAGGCATAGTCCACAATGCTGCCCTGGATAACTGTATGGCAGGTCCCAGCATTCTTGCACGGGGAACTGATGCAAGGATTGGGGGTTTGACAACGCTCACCAACATAGGAGCGGCTGCAACTGTTAGGTGGAAAACACACAAGTGATTGATCCCTAGTTCAGCAATCCCTCACCTCCTGGCCAACACACTTAGCTCTTTGTCTCTCAGCTGTCCTTCTGCAAAGTTCAAAGATGGGTGGTTGGTACCAATTTCACAGAGAGAAAATTAAAACTGGAAGAGATCAGGTAGTTTACCCAAGCTCAGTAACTTATGACCTAGGTAGCAGATGAAAAAGTTCCAGCTCTAGACCCTTGCTACTCAGGAACCATAATTCTTGCTAGGGTTTTAGCTTTCTCTATGATCTCCTCCCCCTTTCCCTCAAATCAGGAGCTCTCCAAAAACAAGGTCTCCTCCCATCAGATGAAGTGGGTAGAGAGTGACTTTCTTCCCCCATCAGACTAGGGGCTTCCCAAAGGCAGACTATGTCTTCTCCCACTACACTAGCGAATCCCACTGAGGACAGGGACATTTTTATGTCTTCTCCATAGAGCACAAGCTCTTGACCTGAAAGCACCTTCAACCACTGCAAAAATGACCCTGCAAAAATGAGGGACTCAAGTAAGGGAGTAAAGAAGCCTTAGGAAGGCAGAAAAGTAGAATTCCAAATAAAAGCTGTTTCTGTCATTACCCTGCAAGTACATAATCCTGGACACCCCAAGATTTGCTTCTAAAACCTCAAGTCCCCTCTGTTCCTCTCCCCTGTTGAACACCAACTGCAGCAAGGAAATCCCTTTCATGCTTGCTTGCCAGCCTACTCTGCCACCTGTCACTACATTTTCCAGAGCATGAGGGAGACCATAAATCACCTGATTAAAAGAAGTGATAGGTCATCTCTCAGCCACCTCTGCCTCCCATTCCCCTCCCCTTAGAGAAGGGTAAATAAAAAACCCTGGGATCAGCAGAGCACCACCCTTCCCAGCCCAACACCCCTGCCCAGAGCAGTGTCAGGTGTCTTTCACCCAAGCTGGTTAGAATGAGGGATGCTCAGAATCTCCATATGTGAATGGCACTGCACTTGGGCTCAAGTCTCTGCTCTAACTCTGTGAGCTTGCTTAAGTTAATTCACTTTCCTGGGCCTTACTGTCCTCATCTGTAAAATGAGAATTAGAAAACCCATCCTACCAGACATTTGTCTTAAAACTATCAAATGACCCTGATGAAGTAGAAAGAATCTGAGGAACCAGGTACCTCCATCATTCATCTTGGGAAAAGGTCACTTAAAACTTTCCAGGGGGAGGCTAGGTGGCGCAGTGAATACAGCACTGGCCCTGGAGTCAGGAGGACCTGAGTTCAAATCTGAACTCAAGACACTTGACACACTTACTAGCTGTGTGACTTTGGGTAAGTCACTTAACCCCAACTGCCCTCCAAAAAGAAAAAAAACAAACAACTTTCTAGGATTCAGGTTTCTCATCTGGAAAATGACTAGATAATTTTTAAGGTTTTTTTGTTTGTTTGTTTTCAGCTCTAAAGCCCATAGTTGAAATGGATATCACAATGCTCTGCCAAGTTAAACCCCATAAAATATTTGCTAACAGTATCCTATGAAGAGAGTATTGCTCTGGACACAGCTGCTGTCATCCCCAGAGGATAATGAAAGCCTCTCCAGCTATGAAAAGGAGTTAACCAACTACTCAGAATTTCAAACCACGGTGATAGAAGGCCCTAACTTACTCCTACAAGACTTAGGTTTGCTTGCTTTTTTCCCAGCCTACTTAGTGTCTCACTAAAGTGTCTTCTTTTAGCAAGTCACTGGGAATAAAAGGCACACCCAGGCCCTGTGCTTGTCAATTTTAACACTCATATGCAAAACACAATACTACAGGCCAGAGCATTTTCACCAGAAATTCTTCATTTTGTGGACAGGACTATAGGGTTTTATTTGTGACCAAAGGGTAAGTCTTGTATAATTCCTTTATACTCTGGATCTTCTTTTGGACCGTTGCTCATGGACTCTTTCTAAAGCAGGTTGAATTTCCCCATAACTCTGTGCTCAGACAGATAATTTTTAGAAAACAAAAAAATGAACAACTTCCCCTTTGGGTTCCTCTTCTCCTTCTAGATTAACCTCCAGTTAGTTACAAGATCAGCTTGAAAATTAAAAATAGAAAGAAAGAATATTTTAGCAGAGACGAGATGGAAGAGGCTCTAACCATGGGGAGACTCCCAGGATGGATGAGCAGGAAGGAGGGACACATTTAGAAGATCAGAGGAGAATTGGATTTAAAACTGTAAGGGATCAAAGAACAAAACAAATTCAGAGCTGGAAGAGCATCACTTCCTGTCTTCCTTTTACAGGAAGAAACTAAGGCTCAGATGAATGGGCCACAGAGCATCAGTGGAAGCCAACTTAAAGGGTGGGAGCCCTGACATCGGGTCCTTTTAACAGGTGGGTCCCTATGATGGCTTTCCAGAATAGAGCTACATTTCTCAATAGCTTCTGCATAATCCTTGTTCCAAAACTTCTTTTCTAAGCTGAACCTGAGCTGGGCCAGGAGAATTAATCTGTCTTCCCTCTGCCAGCCATTTATCTCTGTCTGACGAGCTGAGGGAGGATAAGCAAGAAAAGAGACTCAAAATGGACACTCAGCCCCACCATCTGTTACCAGAAGCCAAAAGGACCAAAGCAAGTGGCATGAGGAAAACAAAAGCCTCCCAAGGATGGGAGGGATGGGAGGATGGCCTAGGGAATTAACTTGTTTCCTGACACAGGACAGAGCTGTGGCCATTGCTGGTCATCAGCTCCTATCAACTGGAGAGCAAAGAGACATGCTTCTATCAGAGAGGCCAAAACTAACAAAGTGGTCAGCCTACTCCAATGGGGGCCAACCCCATTTCTTTTACACTGTAAGATTCTGCCAGAACCCAGAGTCATACCAAATGGCCTGGAGTAATCTAAGAGCAGTGGGTGCTGAATTCAAACCCAGATCCTTGAACTCCTCCAGCGTTCTTTTCCCTCTACAACCATGCACCAAACAGAGAATGTTGGGGTTAATTCTCCCAGCAGTGATTCCTCCATCCTCTTCATACCCCCTCTGTCTGGCCAGTTTGGAAAGCAGGCAAGAGGAAGGATTAGAAAGGAAAAAGGATCTTTACCCACTCACCACCCTTTTTCTCCCCTCCCCCCCAATGAATGTCAATGCCCTCTATTGTTAGATAGGAGTTTGGGCACAGGAGAAAAGGCTCTTTTTTCTTTCCCAAGCTGATGACAAGGATAGCTAGAAGGGAGTGGGAAGGAAGATGGGGAGGAGAAAGGGGGAGAGGGGTAGTTAGAAAGAGACAGAGGGTACTTGATCAAAGATTTCTGAGGCCACTCCATCAACACCCACTGGCACACATCTTCCTCCTGCCTGTCTCTTCTTTCAACATGAGATGTCAATCCCACCTCTGGCTGGATTCTCCTGTCATGATTAACTGAGAATATTGGGGAATGTCCAGTGAAGCTGAGAAGGATGAGATGAACCAGACCTGCCTTGGCCTCCCAGTAACACCCTGAGACTTATATTCAGGAATTATATATGGATGGGCCCTCACTCTCCAACCAATCTCAATTTCTCATAGTAGGCAGACAGAGAACACCCAACTGCCTATACCACTAGTGGACTTGAGTTTATGCAGTCCCTCATGGTCATCAACTCACCCCCCCCAAATAAACCCAATCCTATAACTCATCCAGCTTTTGCCAAATACTTTAACATCATAAGGCAATGAAGAAAACTGGGAGAGCCCCCATCTCCTTCACAACCTGGTTTCCAAAACCAGAATTAGAAGGGAAGAGAGACCTCAAGTACAACTAAGTTCCTATGTTTCATCTCCCTCCCCCCCTCCACTTTTCTAATTCGGATTTCATTGTTGAGGATTGTGTGAGAATTTGTAAGGATTCGGGGACATTTCGAGTTAATGAGATTGTATTATCCCAGACCAATGTGAAGGAAAATGTGTCTAATAAATCAGGCATCTGCTCTCCGGACAAAGGGCGGCTGGAGGGAGCAGGTGCACATTTTAATAAGGAAGAGCAGCTGCTGAGCCTGACGGCCAATAGCCAGGCCCGGACCCAGGCAATGGGGGGTGGGGAGGGACAGGAGGCTAGGTTTCTGGGTGGCTCAATAGTATCCTCCAATTTGAAAATGCAACAGGCTGCCTCTGGGAGCTGGCTGCTCTTATGAGAGAGACCATTGTCCATCAGGACTGTGGGCCCAGGAGCAAGGAAAGAGTGAAGGCATGTTTGCCTGTCCCCAAACTCCCGTCATCTTTGTCCGCATGCTGGGTGCTACCCCCCCTTCCCTACCAGGGATGGGCAGTTCAGTCTTGTTTGTTTCTTCAAGAATCACCATGGGGAAAAACAGGTTTGGGTCATGAAAGGAAGGAATGTTTTATGTTGTCTTTAATATAAAATAAAATGCTTCTCTGATGAGATCATAAAAGAAAAGTGTCTCTCTTCTCCCTCCCCATCCCCTACTCCCCACTTCCAGGAGGTGGACAACTAAAGACAAGCAAGATCCTAGCCCAACTCCAGTGGTTTGTGAAGGGAAACTCCTGGAGAGGTGTGAATTGCCTTTTAGTAATAGGATCTCCAGAGAAAAATTCTAGACTGAGCTTCTTTGTCAAAGAAGATTGATTCATTAGGTGTTTACATTCTAAGTGTATGTGACAGGGGATGGGGAATGAGAAAGCAGAGAGAGGGAAGAGATGAAAAGGAGAGAAAAAGAATTAAGAAAATCTAGTATGTCTTCTGCTGTGGCCTTCATACCAGCCTGGAGCTGAGGTATATCCAAGGTGTATCAACCCCTCCACACTTATTAACAAGTGAAAGGCACAACCACCCTCCTCTTCCTTATTTTTCAGTATCAACTTTTACATAGACTCCACACAGTCCCTCACTACTCAAAGCCCTGATGGTGGGAAACGTCCAACTTTATACCTCAAAATGAGGCTGAGGAGAAGATACTTTGGGGCGATCAGAAAGACACCAGACCTTCAGAAAACCCAGCTAAAGACTAGGAATCATGGAATGTGATAGAAGCAGGTAGAATCAGGTTGTTTGTCAAACAACCCAGAATCCTAGCCACACATTTTGGTCTGATGTATTCCAGCAAGGATTAGTGAGAATAGTATGGGAAAGAGAGGAAGACAAAGAAAGGCCTTGAGGATACTCCATGTAGTAAAATGCAGAGGATCTACATTGCACTAAGGGTCAAGAGACCTAAATTCTAATCCAGGCAGCTATTAACTCTGCACCATAGGAGCCAGCTTTTCCTTCCTGCTAATCAGTCTCTTCTTACAATTCACTCCCTTAGAGTAATTAAATCACCTTCCCTAACTCCCAGCTCACATGGATTTACCCTCTTCGCAGCTCCTCCTGTGGCACTTACTGTGGGAACCACTCATGTTTGCAAATCATAAATGTTTTTGTATTATTTAAATATCTCCTTTTGGTCTTTTAAATATGTTTGCCAAATAAAAGTATGCTTCCCAAAGGTAAGAGACTATGTCTCCTCTTTGTCTCTGAGAACAGTTCGTGGACCAACTGTCCACGGGGTTTTCTTGGCAAAGATAACTGAGTAGTTTGCCATTTCCTTCTCCAGTTTTATACAGGCAGAGGTTAAGTGACTTGCCCAAGGTCACACTGCTATAAGTGTCTGAGTTCACATTTGAACTCTGGTCCTTCTGATGCCAGGTTTAGTAATTTCGCCACCTAGCTATCAAGCCCAGAATACCAGATCAATAAACAGATAACTAAACTTGACTTAACCAACTCATATCTGCCTACAGCAGCTGCTTCAACATATGGTTAATTTACATTAAAAGATGCTTAGGGAGAAGAGGTCTCGTGTTCTTGCCTTTTGCATTTTAAATGCTCCGCATATTTCCTCTCTATCAGTGACTGGGCACCCTCCCCCTAAAGAAGTCACTTCTGTGAGACAACAGGCAATTGAGCGGTTATACTTCTCTCATGCAAAATCCATCCAATTCCCATCTCCCTACAACATTCCTCACTTTGATGGCTGAGCCTGAACCTGTGTTTCCTAAAACCAGCTCAGGCTCTTTCTTCAAGTTTTCTCATCCAGGATCATCACATCTGTGAAAATCATCCATGCTACTCAACAAAACCACGTCACTGATATCAGATGTGAAATGCTCTTTCCTTTAAAAGTGGCAGAAAAGGTGCCATATTAAAGTAAGAGTCATAAGACCTGGGACCTAAGTCTCGGCTGTTTCATCTTAGATTGTCATTGCCCCTCCCGGAGCCTCAGTTTCTCCTTGTGTAAAATGAAAAGAGTTGAGCCAGAGCACCCATAAGGACCTTTCTAGTTCTTTAACTCTATAGTTCTATGCTGGTCTACTGCTAAATCAGAGAAAAATTGTGTTTGTCACCAGGGACCACTGGCTCTACTTATAAGAGCTGCAGAGAAATATTTTTCACCTGTTGAGTGCCTCAAGTAATAATATCTATAAAGTCTTCTCTAACCTCCCTAGCTAGCCTCTTTCAAGCTGGAAGCTCCCTTTAATTAGCAAGGATTTATTAAGTGACTACCATGTGTATCTAGCAGAATACAGACTTTTGCCTGTCATACTTTTGCGGAAGGGGGGAGGGATGGGTGGACAAAAAAGACACCCCAACAACAAAAAGATGCCTACCCTGGGACACTGATTTTGTTTCTCAAAATAACATTGGTACCATTTAGCTTCCCAAAGCACTTTCACATTCACTAATCTCATTTGTGCTCACCACCAAGCACCAGAATGGGTAAATAACTTGTATAAAGAAATGCAGTGAGTTAATGGCAAAAGGCAGAATCCAGTCAACAGCTGACTCTGAGTCCTGGGCACTTTCTATTCCCTCCACACCGTTCTGGTCCTTGGTTTCTCTATAGGAGGATAAAGTAAGAATGAACATTCCCATTCCACACTCCTTCTTAGGGAGGTTTGTGGGGGATGAAGGCGAATGTCAGAGACTGTGGAGAGAACTGAGCAGACTACTCACTGAAGGAAGCCACCTCGGAGCCAATCTTGGCCCAGGAGCAGCAGGCTTCCGGTGGAGGGGGAGGAGGATGCAAGTTAAATGGTGCTCTGTCTGTGGTTCAAAAAATATTGCCTCCTGCTTTGTTCCCTCCTTTCACTATTTCCCCTGTACTGGGCTCCTGCCTTTTCCCCCACCAGCACTGGGCTGGCTCCCTGTTCACACTCTCTATAGAAATGTGACTCCTGAAAGCATCCCCAGGCAGATGCTGCTGTGACCTTTCACCCAAGACTAATTCTAAGTTTGGCTGTTTTCCTTTCTAAGCTAAGCTGCCATCTGCCACCCCCAGGGGACAGATGACAATTCCCTCCATCCTCTAAATGAGGAGAGATAGAAGGAATAGACAGAGACAGGAAGGAGAGAATGGAATAGGGAAGAGGGGAGAGGCAGAAGAGATACCTGTTAACTTACACACACAAAACCAGGGACTTCCCTGTAACAAGGGAAGAGTCGTCTGTTCTGCACAAGATTCTTTTCTACGTGAGCAAAAGCATGGAGCCGGGTGTATATGTGAAGGGAAGAGCAGGGGAACACAACTTCCTTATCCAGATGCCTGTGGGTCATGCTTTGGAGACCACCTACTGGAAAAGCCCATATGGGCACAGTGATACTGGTATCTAGCTGGAAAAAAACAGTCTCCTTGGAGTGTCAGAAAGCACACTTACTCTCAGACAAAGAGGTATGGGGGAAGCTTGACCAAGCTCAGACAACTGGCACTAAGCCTTAGGGAAATTAGCAAAGTTTCATCCATTTGCCTCACTTTAAAACAGTCTCAGCCTAAGACAATCAGGATTTACAGCCTCCCAAATCTGGCTTCCACCTAGGGTTCCTACCTTTTATCACTCTACTTCCCTTAATGTTTTCTTCTGTCTAGCCACTGTTCTCCAGACTCTCATTCTGCCCCTCCTGCCTTGGTGTACTTACTTCCTAGGGCATTTCATGCCCCCAAGTCAACTTCCTCCTATTTCTACACATCAGAATTCTCCTTCCAGTGCAGCTCAAGTGCCACCACTCCTAGGCAACCCATCCTGATGCCTCCCAGCTAAAAATCACCTCTTTCTCCTAAAAGTTCTTCTACTGCTTTGTCTAGCTCAGGGCTTCTTAAACTTTTGCCACTAGAGACCCTTAAAGCACAAAACTGTGGATTGAAATCCCATATGGGGACCCATAGTTTAAGAAGCACAGGTCACATTTGCCCTTATCCCAGTCTATCTTATATCACTGCTAATGTACTGGATATATAAGTTCCTTGAGGGCAGAGACTCATTTTTCTGCCTACTATTCCTCCTCCAGAAGGTACCCAGTGGATATTTAATGATAATCTTTTAAACTGAAGTCATAGAAAGTTTCTTTGATAAAAGGAATCTTTATTTTACAAAGAGAATAAGATTTCAGGAGAGCACTTAATTTGGCATGATAAAAGGAATCTTTTATTTTACAAAAAGAACAGATTTCAGAACAACACCCATTTGGCATGCAAAATGACTTAAACATTTCATTTATATCCAAATGGAAAAATCCCTAATGCATAAACTGAGAAACACCTGCATTAAAAAAAAGAAATCATAAGATTTTAGCATTTAGAACTAAAAAAAGGCCTCAGAAATTATCTACCCCAACCCCTTCATTTTAAAGACGAGGACCTGGAGATCCAGAGAGTTTAAGTGACTTATTCAATATCATTCAGGCAGCTAAGAGGCAAAGCCAGATTGGAACCAGAGACTAGTGATGAATTAATGAGCAGATAGCAAAGTGCTGGGAGGTCTCCAAAGGAATGCCTTGGGGCTCTGTTCCTGGCTTTGTGCTGCTGGGCATTTTTAATGATGTTTTGGATGAAGGCATAGATTTTTTTAAAATCAAACCTGTAGCTAGCACAAAGTAGAAAGTGATCTCTAGTACATACAATGACAAATTTAGTATCCAAAAAGATCTTGACATACTAGAATATACTCAGTCAAATGAGAGCAAATGTCAAGTCCTATGCTTGTGTTAAGAAATAAATCAATCCTACAAGTATAGGCTAAGGAATCAGTGGGAATGGGGACGGGGAGGGCTGGTCTAAGTAGACAATGGTTCCCATGACAATAAACAGCCTCAAAACTGTTAAAATTTTGGTTTAACATCAGTAAGTACTTCTTAAATGATGAATGGTATTGAAGCCTCAAAGAGCATGGTACAGAGAAAAGAGGCCTGGGCTGAAAATGAACAAATTCTGGTCTTAGGTTTGCTTCCTAGGTTGTGAACTTGAGCTAGTCAGTTCCCATTTGGGCTTATTTACTCATCTGTATACTGATAGGAACTGGATTCCTTGGTGTCTGTCTGTCTGTCTGTCTGTCTGTCTCAGATTCTGATGGTTCCTTTGGCTGAGCTTAGGCAAGTTCATTAAAAAAAAAAATCAAGTTCATAAAAAAAAATCAGGAGAGGTTCACTAGCAATAATCTGAAGACTGAAAGCACCCAACCCTAAGGAGATCTCTTAGCAAATTTTATCAGATATTCCCTGTCTAGCAGTTCCCCCCCCCCCCCCCAGAAAGGCAATGTAGCTCAGGAAGAGAGTCAGAGAAGGACAGTAGGACTCTGTGTCTCATGTACAGAGTGAAAGTGAAGGGTGTCATTCAAAAATGGGAGAAAAACCCTCCAGCGGAGTTTAGATTGCTGAGTCAGCCTCTCTAAAGAACCATCAAGTAACCTTTTGGTTACCCCTTGCTTCAGATTGTCCTTGGCGTGCAAGTACCCGTGGGAATAAGTGGAGGAAGGAAAGGGTCACGGCCTTAATTAGCCTAGCTACTTCCTTGCCCGATTTTCAAATTAATTAATAATACCTTCTTCCCAAGCACTCTCCCCACCTCCCACCTCCAAGAACAGCCAGCTATAAACGCTTCCAGGTGTTGGCAGGTGAGGCCCCAGCAATTCATTCAGGCTTAAGCAGGCACACATTTCTTCCTTGAGGAGATGATCTGCAAGCAGTTGAGGGGCCACGACTACTTTCTCTAGCCCAGATTACTCCTACCATTCTGAATAATCAGCCTCTGTCCATCTCTTATCTTACCGCCATCGAGCTTTAGTCCAAAGTCTGCCTAAGTGGCCATGTGCCAATCTACTCATGGGTTATTCATCAGATCATAAAAATAGGGGTCTCTCTCTCATACTGGGGAAGGATCAAAGCTGAGAGGCCAAGTCCCTACATCTCCCTAAAACTCTCCTGCGATTTCATATTGGGCAAAGAAAGTTGTTTTTTACCTGCAAGGTCAATACACTCAGGCTAAACTCTTCAACAGTCAGAAATAGATAGCTGCTATACAACACAGTATAGGGACAAAGTAATGGGCCAAGAGTATGGTGGAGAAAGCAGGGATGATACCATCAAAGAACTGGGGCTCAAATTCTCTCTCTGACACAACCTGTAGGATCTTGGGTGATCATGTTCCCTTCTCTGGACTTCAAGATACTTTCTGGCTCTAAAATCCCAGTCCAAAACTAGTCCCAAAGCCCCAGTTCTCCTCCCAGATAAAATACATCCTCTCCCTATAGGGCTGCAAATTATCAGTAGGGTTACCTATTTCCAAGTTTCAAGTCCAGATGTATCTAGCATCTCAAAGACAAGAAAACTGCAAGTGCATCCTAATCTTTCCCCAATAAAATGTAAGTTTTTTGAGGACAGGGACAGCCCAAGCTGTCTGTCACCCAGGCTTAGCATGTTTTCTCTCTCCTTCCTCAGTCCACCTCTTAGGATCTCCTAAATTCCTAAGGCTCAGTCCAAGTGCCACTTCTTCTACAAAGCCTTTTTTTTTTTTTTTTTGCTTTTTTTTAGAAGGGGGAAGGCAGGACAGTTGGGGTTAAGTGACTCGCCCAAGGTCACACTGCTAGTAAGTGTTAAATGTCAGAGGCAGGCTTTGAACTCAGAGGCCAGTGCTCTATTCACCATGCCACCTAGCTGCCCCATGAAGCCTTTCTTGACCCTCTCAGGCTTATTTTCCCCAACAACATTTCTGCCAACAAGCACTGAGCCCCTACTATGTGTCAGAGACTGCACAACTATGAAGAGGCACACTTTTATGGCACCCAGTGCATAGTAGGCACTTTTAGTAAATGCTTGTTAAATTGAAGAGAATGCCTGGAAAAGCACAAGTGACTCCTAATTAGGAGTCTCTGAGATTCTAAAAGAAGGCCATCCCTGAACATCTGAAAGAATTCCACCTCCATCCCCCAAGTTTCCTTTAAGATCCCCTTTCTGCACGGGAGCAAATCTGGAATGCTTCATTGCTTATTCACATTCAGGAAGGGTTTATGGCATATGGTAATTCCATGCCAATTCAAAAATGCTTGTTGAAATACTTAAGAAATTTATTAGAAGTCAAGTTGGCCAGTTATGCTCTGTGGTCATAGGATGACTCTTTATCTTTAGCCACAGGCTAAGCCCTAAGCTCAACCCAGACACTGGCCATCAGAAAATGCCAGTCTAGCAGTGACCCTAATTCCACCCCTGCCACCCCACCCCCACCCCGCCCCTGCCATCTCTCTACAGTTTGGAACACACTCCCATGAGGAAATGTCAGAACCTAGAGTTATATACTTCCTAGATGTTACAGAAAAGCAGATCAGAGGACTACCTTAAATTCTGAGCATTCTTTTAAACCTTTCCAAGTTCTTTCACATATATGAAAGCCCAAGGAGGTAGGCAGGGTAGAGGTTAATAACACTACTTTACAGATAGGGAAACTGAGGTCCAAAGAAATAAGGTTGTCCAAGTGGTCAAATCAGAACTAAAACCCAGGTTTTCTAACTTATAGGGAAAAGTCCTTTCAACTTTCAACTTTTCATTCAGTCCCTTGAAGAGAAGAGGTCCTCCTAACAAGGCCTGGGGAACCATGAAAATGAAAACAAGATCTCCTGGAAGGTGGCAGCTCACCCTCCAATGCTCCTTAATCCTCTCTGGAGGCACCTCAGTCAGGCTTTCCTACTTTGAAATTCTGCGTCTTCCCTTCAACTTCTACACTATCATTGGGACACCCCCTATGCAAGAGACTAAGGAGAATTCAAAGATCAAAGCCCACGTGCTGCCTGAACAGTGCCCAATGCACCCCCATTTTTAATTAACTATAGGCTGATAAGAATTAGCTGGAATCCATGCAAACTAAGGGAGAATCAGGAATCCTTCTTAGTTCCTCCACCATCAGAAGACTAGCTGTGAAGTAAATGTGTAAGAAGGGCAGTGTGGAGAGAGAACTGGACTGGGAGTCAGGAAGCTTCACAACCTTGTTCCAACACTGACTAGCTGTATGACATAGGCAAGTCACTTAACATCCCAAAGGCTCAGTTTCCTCTTCTGTATAATGAGAATAGTCATATTTGTACAACCCACTTCAGAGGGCACACTGTAAAATACTTAAATAAATGAAAGTTATCAGTATCATCTTGTTTTTTCAAGCCAACTCCCTCTCACCATGAAAAATCCAGTTTCCTTTCAGAACCATTGGGAGGTAAGAGATTACAAAAATCTTTACAAAATGGGACACTTGTATTTAACTCTTCTCTGAGCCATGCTCCTAGCCTGGCCGCCTCCTCCCCAAATCACATTTTATTCTCTGTTGTCCCCACTAGTGTCCTTAGGAGCCTTTGTCTGAACATCTGCCCAAGTAATTATCCAGAATATCCTAACATTTTGGGGAGGGATTGGCAGAGTGGAGGGAAATAGGGAAGTAGATTTTGAAAGTTGAGTCTTTCAGTCTTTCAGTTTTACTGTGTCTCTCTCATGTTTTTACTGCCTTTTTCATCAGGGAATTGAAGAGTAAGAAGGGGCGGGGGATTGGGCATGACACCCTGCATTGGCCCACTCTGACAGACTTAGGGTTTTTTTTTGTCTGTATAAAGAGGCAAGTCATAAGGACTATCTGAGGAGAGACTGTGGTAGGACATCAGTTACCCCCAAACACCTGTTCCTTCAAACCACAAACTTCAGTCCCACCTGATCTCTCTGGCTGCTAATTATCAAGATGGTAGAACCTGCCTGGCAGGGGTAAGATCGAGTTACTGAGAGCTGTCCACCTGCAGCCTTCCTGTACTGTGGTCTCTGGCTAGGCATCTTAGCCGTTGTGACAGGGGTATGAAGCAGAAGGACTGGGGGCGAGTTCTCCTCATTCTCAGAGCAGGAAATAAGGTGAAGAGGAAGAAGAGAATGAACCATGAGTTTCAGAAAAGAAGGCTTTATGTGGTCAGCAAACTCAAGCCAGCTCCCCATTGAAAGGTGCTGAAGCAGCAGGGGAGCCGAGTTGTGAGTTCCTCTGGATCAGACTTTGTTGGTTAGTGGGAGAAAGAAAACCAAAGTGAGAAAGTTTTCTGTGTCACAGTTTACATGTCCACTGGGGTCTCACAGAAAAGGTTCAGTCCTGGACTACTCACTTGGAACTGAAAACATCAAAGAGGAAGCAGAGCAGAGCCAATACCCACTTGAACTTTCCTCTTTCTCCCCTCAGTCTCCTGCTTAGCCTCTAATGCTGTTCTCTCTTCTCCACCAATCTTCCTCCTTCCTTTCTCCTACCTAGCCACCTCCTCCCACAAAACAAACTCCTTTCTAATTCCTCAAAACCCTCTTCATTCGGCACACTGGACTCAACTCTCATCATGTCCATTACAACAACAGGGATGGGGCCTTTTTTATGTCCCTACGCAGCAGTCTCTTATAAAATTAAGCCTAGGGAATCCCTTTGCTTCCTCTCACTAGTACATCTCTCTTCCATAGTCTAGGAAGACAGAAAGGAATAAAAATCAGCTACCCCAATCTAATTTTCTCACATTAAACCTTAAAAGGGAACTTATCCAAGTTCATTGAACTCTGTAATAGCAGAGCTGAAACTAAAACCTTGGAGTTTCTGACCTTCCAGTGATCTTTCCATTATCCACCCCTACCCCCCACTCCCTGCCTCATGGCCAAGTGTTTTAAGTTTACTAGTATTCTCTGTCATCTTTTTTCCCTTTGATACTTTTCAACGGGTTACATCCTTAGATAAGTGTTTAACTTTGTTGGACCCTCCTCCTCTGAGAGAGGAAATGCAGGAAAACAGACACACCTTCCTTCCCAGCACTGTGGAAGCCTGAGAAAGGAGGAGAAATCCCTTTGTGTAGTGAGAATGGATGAGGAATGAGTTAGCAATGGTGATCCCTGGAAGCCTGTTTTCCCACCATCATGAAAACAATGCCTTAATAATTCTCATTGTTCCCTATTCTTTCCTCGGAGCAGCTCCAAAAGTGTGTAGAACTTGGCTCTGTGGCCTACCCAGTCTGTGTCTATAGGGAGAAGGGGGAGATGACAAGGGAAACAGAGAAAGAGTAAGGAGGACCAATGCCCAAAGAGGTCAAGCAACTTGCCAAAGGTCTCTTAGTCCAGTGCAGTGGTCACAGGAAGAGAACTCAAGATTCCCCACAGCCCTTGTCTATGAGGTCTCTTTGAACCAGGCCCATGTCCATCCATATCTACCATCTTACACTACCCTGAGGAGTGAGATGAGTCAGTGCCAACGATGGAGGAGCCACCCCAAGAACTGCACATGTCTAGGGCCAACTTTGTACTTTACTCAAAGAAAATCCCATGTTATTCTTTTCCCTCAACTTTGGGGATGATTTTTCTACCGAGTTCCCATCCATTCCCCTGACCGTCCTTTTTCTTCCATGAAGTCTCTTCCCTGAAATCTCAGCTAAATGCTCGTCTCTCCCATTTTTCGACTGTCCATGGTATCTGTTGACTACAACATTTTAGCCCTATTTATATTTCTCCCCAGCAAAACAGTATGCAAGAGTCTTGGAAAGCTGGGACTCTTTTCACTTGTGTCTTTGTATCCTCGATGCCTAGTAGGCAGTTAATAAAAAGCTTGCTGAATTAAACTGAATTGAACTGACTGTTGTGTTATTTACGTTCAGGTCTGTCTCTACCACTCTGAATTTCTTCAAGGCAGGGAATACACCCCTTCTCCTCCTCCTGTCTCCATCACAACAGCTAGCACAAGATTGGGCACACAGAATGCATTTGTTATCAACTGAAGGCCAGAGCAAAGCAAGATTGAGTCCTTAAATTAGCGATTTTAGTTACCCTTTAGTCTAAAGCAAAAAGAGAAGCAACAAAAATTTATCTCTGAAGAAAGATCTATGAAAATTAGAAAAGGCCTTGGGGAAGGAAGGGGGGGGCCCTACTTTTAACAAGGAATTAACCTCCCAAAAAAAAGATGAACCTTGGACAGTTAAGTTGCATTCCTTCTTCAAACCCACTATGTGGGAAGAGTCTGGGAGCCTGGAGGTTATAATCTCTGTAGATTCTTCTGGGTAGAATCAGGAAAGAAAGGCTCTTTGGCAGCTTAGTGGTTCTCCATGCCAACGATAAGAAGATTCTTACATTTGTAAAATTCTTCATGCTGTTCATAGCAGTCTTCACACACCTAGGCTTCAGAACTGCCCTGTGAAGGAGGGCAGATATCACCCTCCCCATTCTACAGGTAAAGCTCAAAGTGCTGAAGTTGTTGCTCAAAGTCAAGGCAAGAGCTGGTGGCAGAGGTGGACTCCCAACTGAATCATGTATCTTTCCAGGAGAACCACTCTGTACCACTGACAGGAGAGAGCATGTTCTTCCTACAGCTCTCAAAGCGCAAGAATGGTTTTTAAAATGACAGTTGAAGGCAGCCAGTATTCCCTCCTGGTATGTTTGTGTGTTTTCCTGTGCCAGGCCACTCCACCCAGATTTTATGCAACATCACCTGATCTCCTGAGACAAAAAAGACCCAGGAGGAAAACAATGCATTCTTACATCCTGACATGCTAAGTCTGAAATACAAAACTCACTGCAGGCATGGGAGAGGGACTGGAGCTCTTGTCAATAGCCTAGAATGGAGAAAGATGTGGGAGCTCTTCTTGGGGGCCAGCAACAGCTCAGTTTTCTTCCCCTTCCAACCAAATGGGATAGATAATCGATCAGTCAACAAGCCTTTATGAAAGACCTACTATGTGCCATGGGGATGGCACCTACTAGGTGCTGGGGATCCAAGGACAAAAAAAAGTCAATGTCTTTAAGGAACTCATATTTTAGTGAAGAGAAAACATGAACATTTCTTGTTTTTGTTCAGCTGTGTTTGACTTTTTGTGAACTAGTATGGGGTTTTCTTGGCAAAGATACTAGAGCAGCTAGCCATTTCCTTCTCCAGTGGAATAAGTAGCAAATAGAGGTTAAAATGATTTGCCCAGGGTCACATAGCTAGTGAGTACCTGAGGCTGGATTTGAACTTAGGCCTTGCTGACCCCAGGCCCAGCACTCTATTCTCTAAACCACCTAGCTGAACATATCTAGGTATATACAAAACATTTACCAAGTAGTTACAAAGTTATAGTGGTGAGGTCCTACCAGCTGGGCAGACTGGGAAAGACTCATGTAAAAATCTGTGCTTAAGCTGAATCTTGGAGAAAAAAAAAATCAGGGATTCCAAGAGGCAGAGAGGCAAGGAAGGCAAGCATTTCAAGCATGAGGGACAACCGGTGCAGAGACAGAGATAGGAAAGAGAATGCTATGTTGAGGAATGAGAAGGCCAAAAGCAGATGGACCAGAAAGCATGTGAAGAGAGTAATCTGTAATAAACCTACAAAGAGACAGGTTAGGGCCGGGTTGTAAAGATCATTAAGTACCAAATCTGAACTTATATTTCATCCTAGAGGCATTAGGAAGTCCCTGGAGTTTACTAAACAGGACAATGACATGGCTGAACTGCTTTGGAAAATCACTGTCAGCTGTGTGGAGGATGGATTAGAAAAGGGAGAGGACGGTAGCAGGTAGGCCAAGTAGGTGGCTACTGAGACAATCCAGGAAGGAGATAAGGGTAATTCAGGGCAGTGTCTACACTGAGTAGAAAGAACAGGATGAATCTGAGAGAAACAGTAGAGATGATAAGATTTGTTGTTGATTAGATATACAGGGGAGTGAAAGTGAGGGGTCAAGCACAGCACCAAGTTGTCCATTCCCAGAAGGATGATAGAGCCTCCAACATAAGTAGGGAAGTACTCAGAGAAAGCAGCTGGATCCAGAGTTAAAGATAGTAAGTTCTGTTTTGCATATTTGAGTTTAAAATGCCTATGGGACATCCAGTTTGAAATTGTTCAACAGGTAGTTGAGATACCAGACTGGAGCTCAGGAGAGGCTAGGGATGGAAATATAGATTTGTGATCTGTATAGATTATGGTAATATACCTAGGAGAACTGAAGAGGTTAACAAGTAAGTAAAAAAGTGTAGGTGGGGAAGGAGGAGAGAAGAGGACTCAGGACTGAGCCCTGGAACACACCCACAATTAGGGAAGAGGACAACATGGATACCCGATGAAGGAAATTGAAGAGCTATCAGATAGTTAGCAAAAGAATGAAGGGTGGTGTGACCTTGGGCAAGTCATTTCACCAACTGCCTTGTCTTCCACCCTCCGAAAAAAAAAAAAGGGAGTGAAATGTCACAAAAAATGAGAGAAGAAAGAGTATCTAGGAGGAGTAGTCCATAGTGCCAAATGCTACAGAGAGGCTGAGAAGGATGAGGGTTGGGAAAAGGTCAGTAGATTTGTGCAATTAAAAAATCATTTGTACCTCTGGAGAGAGCAATTTCATTTGAGTGATGAGGTCAGAAGCCAGATTGCAGAGGGTCTAGCAGAGTGGGAGAAGAGAGGTGGAGGCACCTAGTGTGGACAGCTTTTTCAGTGATGCAGCGAGAAAGACGCAAACTCTAGTCTTTATCTTGGGGAAGGCAGGGTGGTGCCAGGACAAAGGGAGAAAATAAAAATGCGGACAGAGAGACAAGGGATGAGGGAGACAAGCAGAAAGGGACACAGCGGATGGGGAGTGAGAAAACAGAGAAACACTGATAGACCAGACATACAGGACACAGAATAAAAGAAATGACATATGGTTCAGGGCTGAGTCCAGAAACAGATAAAAGGGATGGAAAGATATTAATAGATGAGATCCAGGAAGTGATGGACAGGCAAGGAAAGGGAAAGACACATCCAGGAAGAGAGAGGTAAGAGAAAAATGTGAGGGATGCTATACATCTAATGAAAAGGAGGCTTGAAATACACCAGGTATTCTTCCTAGAGGGTTTCCATTTTTTATTTTTTGATGAGAGGGAAAAATTGGGCGGAAGGTTGCGGGGGGTGGAGATAAAGGAAAGCACTATATCAAACCATGTACACTGGAAATGAAGAAAAAAGACTTTTCCATTCCATGCCTTCCTTCCCATCTACAGAAATCTTTGGGTCAGCCACAGCCTTATTGAAAAAACTGAAGACAATAGGAGGGCTCTGGCCTCTGCTGCATTCTTCCACACTGCTCCTTAGAAACCCACCCCCCTTTTACTGGGAACAGCGGGCAACGTGAAAAGGGCCGTCTGTCGCCTCCGCCTTTTGACTCCGAGGCCTGTCTAACATTTTAATAGCAGCCCAAGAGGCCAAGGAGACTATCTCCAGGGTCAGCTTGTCACAGGGTCACTCTCCAGCCAGCAACTGTCACCAGCCTCTTTTTCTCTCTATCCAAGCTGACTAATGGCTCTGTCCCAGGAACATTCAGCCAGTAGAGCAGAAGCTAGACAAACGGGAAGAGGAGGAGCCAGGAATGAAGGGATTCCATGAATATTTAGCTCATCTCCCCCTATGACATTCTTTCTGAAAATTCCAGAAATGGAACAATGATCACTGTTGCTGGGATCAGTTGGGTCCAATTTGCTCTTATCTTACAGGACTGCCCAGACCTTAGATACTTCTGTCTTTAATCAACCTTACAGGGCTCCCAGGATACCTAGACCATCTCTCACATGCATCTAATTGAATTGCGTATTCCTTTTCACACAATCACATTGTCTCTTGCATTCCTTTACATTTATAACATGCACTCACTACCAGGGGAAGGTCTGGGTAGACAACATTCATGAATCCTATCAGCTAACCAGTCTTTCCTGACTGCCAACTACATGCTCAGAACTACAGAGAATACAGAGAAAATAACCCTAATCTTCAAAAAGTTTGCATTCTATTTGGGAAAGGTCCTTGTATTATAATTGTGTACACGTCTTGTCTCCCTGGCTAAATTGCTAGCTTCCTGAGACCTGGAGAGCTGGGACTCTTGATAACTTTGTATTCCTTCTCCCTCACCACAATACCTAACAAAAACAACACTTGCACACACAAGCATTTAGTAAATGTTTACTGAATTAATGACACATGTAAAAACTCCCCCCACTCTACCACCCCCCACATACATACACATACAAGACAGTCTAAGTGCACAGTCTAAGAGGCAGTAAAGACGAAACGCTCATACATCTTTGTAAAGCCCCATACAAATTGAATTATTCTTAGGAGTAAGGTTCAGATTTCCCTCTCGCTCCCTCTTTTTTTGGGGACCAATTTAAACCCTTGTTCAATCTACAAGCCCCACTTCATGTCCTATCTCCTCCATAAAGACTTTCTTGACAACTATAATTCAAGTTGATCTGAAAGCGCTGTTGCTAGAAGGGTCCTTCAAAAGCACTAGCTATTTCTTGTTCTAGAGAAGAAGAAACAGGGGCTTAGAGAGGTTCAGAGGAGAGGTGACTAACCTAAGACAACGCAGCTATTGAGTTGCAGAGACTGGACTAGATCTGGTGATCCACAGAATCCTAGCCCAAAACTCTTTTTCTAAAGCACCAGATTGATGGTGGGTCTCCTTGACATGGAACAGCGGAATCTGGAGTCAAAGGACCTGGCTTCAAATTTCGCCTCTCATAAAATCCAGGTGACCCAGGACAGGTCACTTAACTCCCTCAGGTCTCAGTTTCCCCTCATCTATAAAATGAGAGGGATGGATACAACCTTCTGAATTTTTCATCTCTGTTTGCTTATCTTATAAAGGCTATGGTATGAACCTGGTTATTATAGACTAAGGAATTACAGACTGTCTTAAACCGACAGATGTTACACATACGTTGGTTTGCCCAACTACAATGCAAGTTCTTTCCTACAGAGTAGGAGCTGTTTCCTCCTCTTTCTGTCTCCTCTACAATGCCTAGCATTGGGCTGGGCACTTAGCAGGTCCTTTCAGTCATTACACGAGTGATCCATAATAGGTAATTCCTGAAGGATGGAATTCATCATTAATGTTGGAGAATAACTATCGACTTTCTCAAACTATTCCATCATGTCTCTATAAAGACGGTATCCTGAGTTAGAGAGGACCATGGGATTGGCCTGGATTGGCACATCTCTAATGGTCTCATGATTCAGAAGGCTTCATTTGCTAGGCTCTGGAAGGGAAAGGTATCTTTCTTCCCTAGAGGCTAAGCACAGTGCTATCTTCACATATGTATACCAAATGGTTTGCTGAACTGAATATTACCATTTTCACCTTGATATTACCCTAAGAATCATAAGCCAGTACCAGTTCCTGTTAGAGGGTCCTGTGGGGGGATGAAAACCAACTTCCTCCATTCACTAAACATTTCTTACAGAAAAGCTGTTACCAGAAAAACACCAAAAAACCCAATCTCCCTGGAAACGTCACATTTCCAGTAAGTACATAATTTCCGCTTATAGACCAAAACTGAAAGGAACTGGTAGGTGTAGAAATGAGGTTCCTTCTAACAAAGATCTGGGCTCATCTTTCCAAGGCCTGTGTGATGGTCGATGGTTACCAAACACCCACTGTCTGTATCTTGTAAATAAAGAACTAGATTACTCTTCAAGCAGTATTTCCTCTCACTGTTTACAATGGGAGTCCCATGCCTATCTGTCTGTCTGACAGATTGCAGCTAGTGAATCCAGGAATGAGGAGGCCTTAAATATCCACTCTGTGTGCAAACAAGGCCTAAAATAACCAACTGCTTCCATCAGGGAACCAGGGAAAACTTGTTAAAGAAGAATTGATTGATGTGCAAATAATTTCTCTCTTCAACTTGATTAAGCATGAAAGTTTCCCTATTAAATCCAGCCCTCCCTGGCTGGAGAGTCCCGACCGACTCTCAGAAAAAATGCCTGGTGCTCAATGAGTAACTTTCCTAATATTAACTCCAGACAGCCCCAGGCATCAGGGGGAGGAGAGCTAAACTGGAGCATGAGATTAACTCCCAAAGGACGGATAATGAACTGAGCACCTCCAGTTCAGCTCTCCTTACTTTTCATTAGAAAATGACTTTCTTCTGTGGCCTCAGACCACTCACACAAAACACTGGCCTACCTTGGCATCCCGCTCTCTTTAAATCTAAGCAGTTGAGGGGAGGGAGGGGAAAGAAACCTTGCTTGTGGGACCTAATCAATCCTTAACTACCCCAGGCCACTTTTCCAACCACTATCCACCAAGTGATTCTAAGAAGGTGGATTCACAGATTTCTATTGGAAAGTACCACAGAGATCATCTAGTCCTACATTCTCATTTAAAGTTCAGGGAAGGGAAGGGACTTGGCCAAGGTCACACAGCTAATTACTGGTACAGCTAGGACCAGAACCCAAACCCCTCTAACTTAAGTCCCAGTACAGAGGTTTCCCCAACAACAGGGTACCTCAGTCTAAGTAGGTAAGGACTGAGCTTACTTTTAGTAATACTTTTCAGGTTAGCAAATTAGCAGTGTAAACAAGATTATGAGAGTAATATTTACTCTACTTAAGAGAACAAAGTGTTAAACAATCTCTTAAACAATACAGAAACACTTTATTTACATGAAAACAATGTAAATATAATAAGAGCCTCCAAATATTGCTTAGGCTGCTGCTATGCTAAACTCAAATAATTTTTTTAAATTATGCACTCACCTGTGTGACCTTGGGCAAATCAGTTAATCCCAATTGCCTTGCCCCCTCCAAAAAAAGAAAAATTATATATTCATTAAAACACAATCAACACTTTTGTTACCTAGTATTGCTATTGCACTTAGCTGAAAATAAAACTTTTTTAAAAAAATTCTGTGATTAAAACTGTTGTTATGGTTTAGTTGTGTCCAACTCCTTGTGACCACATTTGGGGTTTCTGTGGCAAGGATGGTAGTATAGTTTTTGCCATTTCCTTCTCCAGCTGATTTTACAGATGAGGAAACTGAGGCAAACAGGGTGAAGAGACTTGCCCAGGGTCACACAGCTAGTGTCTGTGGCCAAATGTGAACTCAAAAAGATGAGTCTTCCTGACTCCTAATCAGGCACTCTATCCACTGTGCCATCTGGCTGCCCCTCTGCTTTGACTACTACTTTGCTGTGTGATCTTAGCAAAATGCACAGCCTCTGGGTTTGAGTTTCACCAATCTGCAAAGTAAAGGCCTCTTATGCTACATGATCAGTAAAATCTCTTAAAGTTCTAGCAATCTACGAATAGTGTTTCTTTAAATGAGTCCAAAAATAACACTCAAATTTCATTTAACAAATTGAGTGCCTAAGAGCAAGGCCTTATTCCAGAGAGGCCTGTTCTAAATGCCTAAGCAGTTGGCTCCCTACTCTAAAGCCACCACTATCACTGAGCCAAAGGGCACTCAGGTCCAAAGTCCAGACCCAAACTTCCTCCAGAAGATTTGAGGAGAAAGGAAAGAAAGAAAAGACTTGCACAAGGCTAAGCCTGGCTCGGGACACTTCTGCACTCCAGAAAAGGAGTTAGATGCATCTGCAATCACCTGGAAGAGAACGTTTTTCCCCCACCTGGGACCAGTTGTCTTTCTTGGAGAATAACCAAAGTTTCTGTCAATCATTCCTAAGGAAAATTAAAGCACCATCTTCAATCATAATTATCTCAGTTCCCAGCATCCTACTTAGAGCTGGATGGTGCCCTGTCCAAGCCCTCATTTTTCAGATGGGAAAACTAAGGTCAGATGTGGAAAATGAAATAGCCATGACCACAAGACAAAAGAGAAGCCAGAACCCAGGCTCAAAGAGAGGAGTGGAGTTGAGCGGGGAGAGGAGATGAAGGAAAAACTTGGTCTTGCTCCCAAGCCAGGAAATGTCAGATCTCTTCTCTACAATCCTTAAAGCCTCTTCTGAGAGAAAACCTGCCACACCTGACAGACACAACTCAGTTATAAGAACAGGCCATAAATGATCAAAAGTATGGCAGACCACATTAATTGTCCCTTGAGGCCAGTCGCTGGTTAAATCTGTTTATGCTTCCTACCATCCACATTCCTCTGATGGATGTTCTCAGTCTACAGGGACAGGTGGCTCCAAGAACTTCTCTCTCAACAGAAAGGTGAGTCACTTTTATTGGCTAGCAACTGACCAACCTATTCTTTGCAATATGACTGCTCTGTTTCTATACCTGTGGATTTGCAAATGGAGAATAAAAGTGTCTTCTTGTTGTTGTTTGGTTTTAGGAAAAAGCAATCATCCTGCAATTCCATATTTTACAAAAGGCCACCTCTCTTCCCATTCCAATTTGGGATAATTCCAGAGTGTTTTCTGGAGAGGCTGTTGCTTGGGGAGGAAGCTTTGGGAAAAATGTAAAAATGAACTTAACTTTCTGAGATGTTAAGAAATCTTAGAATAATGATTTCTACTCTTTCCCCTGGTTTTTTGGCTATGAGATGAAGCAGGCTGTTTGTCCAGGAAAAGGACCCCTCCTCTTCTGGCCCCAGTTGCAGCATATTTACCCAAGGCATGAATGTCATAATTCAAGAAATATAATTGGTTCAAAAGACCTGACCCAGCAGACATGTGGAGGAATGGGAAGTTCAGCTCTGGCTTCTCTCACGGAAGGCACACTGCACAGCCTCAGGCAAAGTATTTCATCTCTCCCAGCCTCAGTTTTCCCATCATTAAAATGGAAATAATCATACTGCCCACCACCACCTCATGGGGGAGCAGAATGTCTATAGAGTGCTTTTATGATCTCCAGATGAAAGCTTCTGTCAAAGTGCAAAGTTATTATTGTTACATTATTGAGGAAAGCAATCTAGACTCTCAATCAACTCAGAAAAGCCACATCCTTTCACTATTTATAGAACAGACATGAGAAACAGGAAAGGTCCCTCCTCTCCTAAAGTACTGGGGGGAAGAAATCATTCTTCCCAACCTCAGCCTGAGTAATGGAATGCCGAGACTCAATGGTTTTGTATCTTCTCTGGAGAGTTCCTCCCCATCTTAGTTCTAACACAACCTGGGTGGATAATCTCCAAATGATATCACCTCAGAGACCTGTCACTAGGCAATGGACTGGTCCTTGTGCCCTGGCATACTGTACCATGACAGTTTCTTGGGTCCTCATGCTACTGTGAATCACCTTTATCTCCTGCTGCTCTCCCCCCAAAACCAAAGGTTTATATCCCCTTTTAGTCTCTTTTAAAAATCAAGGTTACAGTCTCTGAGCCCCTTTACCCAGAAAGATCTTGGTTTAGTTATTTCAGAGGTTCCTTTTATCCATTGTTCATTTAACTCCACCCTCTTCCTCTCCAGCCTACAGTTCAGTTCCCCCCCCAACTTAAAAATTTTTTTTTTCAGGGAAAAACATTGGGTAACTCACAGAATCAATACATATCATAAGAAAATGTTCTTTTTTAAAAAATTAGGAGCAGAATCAAACAGAATGATAGATCCAGACTTTGAAGGACCTTCTTTCTCGCCATCTACTCCTCTTTCTAGCTGTCTTCTTCCAACAGTTTATAGGCAATCCCTTCTACTTGACACTTAGTATTTTTAAACATGTGTTTTTCTAACCCTTACATCCTCTAACTATAAGACAGAATTGCTGCATAAACAGAGGAAGTCCTGTAACACTCATTTTTTTTTCCTCTCCCAGCTTGAAACTAATGATTAGATTTAACCTCTCTTCCTCCTTCACCCCTTTCAATCCAAAACAAGATTGGTACCCAGGCATAGTACAAAGAATGTTGAATCAAGGAATCAAGAGGACTGGGTTCAACTCTCAGTTTAGTACTTACCATTGAGTGACCCTGGGCAAGTCACACTCCAAGCCTCAATTTTCTGACCTGTAAATGGAGATTTATTATCCCTTATCCTGCCTACCTCAAAGAAATGTACAAAACTCAAATGTTACCTTTACCAAATCCCTTCCAACATCTTCTCAGGCAAAGTCTATCTTCTGTCCTTCTTTGCCCTTCCAAATGTATATACTCAAGTTTCTCCCTGCAGAGAAATCTGCCATTCTTCTATCAAGTTTGTATAACAGAAAGGTTTTGGGGCAAGCCTAAATCTTCCTTAAGAGGACCACAAGGGAGGGGAGGGGAGGACCACAGTGGGGCAGCTGCATCCTACTCAGCCCCTGTCAAATGAGAAGGATTTCTCTTGTCCAGGGGAATTTGGCAATACAGAAGTTAAGCAAGACTAGGCTTTCAAACCCTGCTGGTGAAACAAAGTACAACAGCAGAAACCATCTCCCAGTGGTTCTCTTCCAGTGACAAAGGTTACTTTACCTTAGTGCCATAAACAATTACATTTTGAATCCCTGATCCAGGTTTATCAAAAAAGGGTAATTCTGGACCCAGCTTGCCTCAATATGGCCATGGTTCCCTGCTTTCCTGATGTAACCGAGAACCCCCAAATGCCAGAACATTGCCCTACTAGAGTCATCCTGGGGTATTTATTTCACTCCATTTTCTAATTGGATTTGTAGGGGAAGCACAATAGGGCCTTTATGGCCCAACTGTGTTAAGTGCCAGGCCAAATTGAGGTGTGGCCCTGGGCCAAGAATGGAAGGGGCCAACTCAGCTTCTGCTATCTCTGCCCTGGGCTGGGCTTCATTTAGGAAGCTTGGAAGTAGAGTTCCCAGTAAAGAGATATTTGGGAAGGGAGGAGGGAAAGAGATGGGGGGTGGAGGGATAGTTCTTTCAAGGTCATGTCTTCTGTTCCATGTTAGAGGGCTTAAGGCAGAGGATTAGGGGTTACAATAGCCAAATTATCTTCTAGCAATGAGAAAAGAGGTCTCCTGTGAAAAGGCCCATGACTACCATGAAAATTCAAAGCTCCAGCCACAAGGACTATGTTGACTCTAGCAACACTGTCATGCCTTATGGTGACCACAGGCATAGTACAGGGAAATCACTTGCTTTACCTCAACAGAGTTTCCGTTTCCAACAGAGGGCAGCAAGCCAGACAGAAAACCTCAATGTATGACAACCAAAATCTCCATCAACATGGCTGGCTGTCCAAGGTCCTCTCTCTCTCTCTTCCCAAGTGACCTCCAGGTAGCACCTGGGAAGTATCCTTATCTACCTTGGTAACTAGAATGTTACAAGAAGAGAATGTCAGAACTAAAAAAGGCCTTAGAGAACATCTTGTCCAACCCAGTCATTGTAGGGATTAAGAAACTAAAGTCTAGAGAAGAGGAGACACTTGTTCAAGGGTACAGACAGCCAGCCAGGATTAGAGACCAAGTGTCTCAACTCCCAGTGCAATGTGCCTTCTATAATACCAGGCTGCCTCTCCAAAGTTTTTCTCCATCTCCAGTTATATTATACTGAAAACTCTGTACATATGTAAATCTGCTGGGGGTGGGGTAAGACAAAACAGCCAAGAAGGAAAGTAGGGGTGGGAGAAGAGATTGTGGGGTAGAAGGGTATGGGGAGAGTTATGCATTCTGGGAAGCCACACATGATTAGTCACACAGCATTAATCTGCCTCCCTCAACAATAGCTGCCGAATTTCGACTGAATCCCAGCTGTCGGTCCTTGAATGAAAGAAAACAAGATTTAGGGCATCAAGCGTCGGTGAGGCTTCTGCAGGGGGAGAAAAAAGCCAAAAAGGAGGAAGAAAAAAAACCTCAGCGTTCATTCATTAGTGGCTCACAAAGAGGTCTCCTCTTTGTCCATTAAACTGCTCATGGGCCTGATTAATTTGCTGAAGTTTTGGGGAAGGAAGGGGGTGAAAGAGGTGGGGTGGGGAGGGGCAGGGAAGAGAGCTACCAAACTAGGCAGGGTAGCTGGACTGAAACAGATGCACAAGCATGATGCCCAGTGTTGTCAAGGAAATCAGCCAGTCAACAGTTGGAATGAAAGGGCCTCTGAGATGCAGAGCAAGGGGCTACTTCTTAATCTGAAGCCTCAGTGGTAGGGATGCCTTCACTCTTTTTTTTTTCTCCCCACAACTACCAATGCTTCCCTCATTATTCACTTCAAGGATGAACTCAAGTTGAAGAGCATTTGGCTTAGAAGCAAAACTTGATTAAACTAGATTTTTAAAAATAATAATAATTCCTTACTTTTTTTTCCTGTCTTAGGTTTGTTAAGAAAGTACTTGTCTTCATTGTCTATCTCCCTTGAGCCTCACTCACAAAAGCCTCAGTGAAGGAAAGCAAGAATTATAAGCCCCATTTTACAAAGCAGGAAATTGAGGCTCAGGGAGAAATGACTTACCAATGGCCCAAGATAATTTGGGAACTAAAACCCTGATCTCAAAAAGTAACAGTCAGTCAATAAACATTTATTAAGTGTCTACTATATACTAAGTCCTGTACTAAAAAACACCTGGGATACAAAAAGAGGCAAAAGAGTCTTTGCTCTCATGGAGCTCACACTCTAACTGAGGAATTAGATTTATAAAGACTAAAGGAATAAATATAGTCTAGATTTACCAACAATTTACAGAAAGTGAAATAACATGCAAGTCAAATTGGATTCCCCTATCCCTCCCATCCACTCCCTCTCCCCCAAGGAAGTTTTTCTTTCACAAGTGTCAATACAGCATTATAGAGAGTTTTTCCAGAATCCAACTCTTGCGAGAAAAGTCCAGGAGTACTAAAACTCAGGTACTTACATTATAAAATATTAAAACCAACAGAAATTAATTCTATCCTAAAGGAAACTCATCTGCAGAAAAGGAAAGGGAGTAAGGGAACAATTAAGCATCTACAATGTTCCTGGTATTATACTAAGAATTTTACAAACATTATCTCCTTTCATCCTCACAACAACGCTGGGAGATGGGTGCTATCATTATTCCCATTTTACAGTTGAAGAAACTGAGGCAGCTAGAGATTCAGCGACTTGTCCAGTCATATGGCTAGTATCTGAGGCTGGATCTGCACTTAAGTTTTACAGACTCTAGGAACACTTCTCTAATCACTGAGATTTATGAGCCAGAAGGGCTGGACATTGAACACCAATTCCATCTGTGTCTCAGTATGTGCCTTTCTGCAAAACTGAACTGTCCACTGGAAGATCAATCCTATTGAAACACCTGGGGGAAGAAAAAGGGATATGGAAATCCAGGTTCTGGCCCCTCACAAGACACAGTTTCCTAAAGTGACCCTCCACCCCAAAATGGGAAGAAAAACTTAGAGACTAAACCAATCACTGAGAATTTTGTTACTAGTAATTATTAAGTGATTGACAGACTTTTTCTAATAAAAGTTACCATCTGATTTCTCATCCTTGTACTGTATCTCAGAGGAAAGACAATGACTTACAGTAAAGACTATCAAAGACTACTGTACTCAAGACCCCACAAAAGCAGAAGGGAATGGTTCTCAGACCACTCCAAGTGCATGAATACTTACATGCACGATTCTGTTCCATTGTCATGGATTTCACACTTGCCTCCATTCAGACAGGTCTCTGAAGGTTGAGAACACCGAAAACCTAGGAGATATGTGCAAGAAGCCCATCAAGGGTCAAATTTATGAGTCTAAAGCTATTAATTAACATACTAATCTGCTTCCAGCCCTGGAGACCTTAGAAGTCAGGGTCCAACCCTTAAACCTTGCAGAAAACTCATCTCTTCCTCATGCCCCCTCCCTAATGTTGCACCCAGGATAAGTCATATAATCATAAATTTGGAGTTGCAAAAACCCTAGAGATTATCTTATCCAACTCCCTTACTTATTTTTATTTCACTTCTCAGTTTTGTTCCCTTCCCCATGCCATCCCATCTAGCATTGTACTATAATATATTTACATCATCATAAGCACTTAATAAATGTTCATTATTGCTGGATTGTTGAATGTTATAGAAAAAATGTACATTTGCTAAATATTCTAGATCATATACGTGTATAAACACGCATATACACATATACAAATACATGTATGTATAGAAACACACAAACACGGGTACCAGATATCTTAGGGGTAGACACCCTTCTAATGAATTCAACAGGAGGTAGGAAGGAAGAATGGTAGGCTGAAGGTTGGGGCTGTTTCTATAATGCTAAATACCCAAGGTCTACCCCAGACTACTAGCTCAAAATTACACAATAGCTTGGCAAAGGATGGGAAAGTTACCCCGAAGCCAATCTGACCAACTCAACTACTCAAAAATTCCACCAGCATGACTTTCCCAAACTTCTTTCGATCGCCCTTCTCGCCCACCCAACCAGAAGCCTATACTTTAGGGGAGACGCACATCTCTTCAACGGGGAAGGAAGGAAAGGAGAGGAAAGGGGAAGGGAGAGGAGAGGGAGGAGGGGGGGAGCTGAGACTACAGTGAGGGCTCAGAAATGCAGTGAATTGTCTGCCTGTTCAAACATCCATGGTAAAGTGACTTATCTAGCCAGTCCTGGAGGGGGAGTCTGAATAGCCCCAAAGCAAGCCGCACACACTCCCCTCCTGGCTCGTGGGAAAATGCGACAGCTGCGGGGCCCAGCTTCCCCAGAACTCCAACAAAGCGGGAATCAGAGCCGCCCATTGTAGCTCGTTTAAAGACACCTCTTGTTGCATTATTGACTGTAGGGATAGGATTGAATACTCTTACCTCCCGGGACACTCAATACCTGCTCCCGGGAAGATCTGAGCAGCTCCAACCCGCCCGCCTCCACCCCACCCCCACCCCCCAAATGCTGGGCCAATTCACAGAATCCCGGGGACAACCCCCACCTCACCCAGGCTCCATTCCCGGGCAGAAAGAGAAGTAAAGTGCTTCCCCAACCCAAAGGAGTTCGGGCTACATAAATCGAACATGGGAATATAGTGGACTCGTCCCCGCTAAAAGCCTCCTTTCCTGGAGAGTCAACTTAAGCTGAGAGTTTGGGGTAGGTTTGGGGGTGAGCTGTGCCTAGAGTCTGCGGGCTTTTTTACACTTTTTTCAAAGAGGGGCGAGTAGGGTTAGGGAGTGTTGTTCTTCTTTGCACCGCTCGGGGAGGGGCGCCCACGAAGCGTGGGAAGCAGAGAGCAGGGAGGCAATGAGTGGAGGACACCCGGCAGAGGACTGCCTGACTCATCGCTGCTCCGTGGGCTGAGAGGGAGGAGGGAGCCGTATGGGGGGCCCCCTGCAAGTGATCATTCTCACAGTCCCGAGAGTTGTCATTCCTTAAGGCCAGAAGAAAAGGAAACTCCAAAATAGAGGGAGACCACAGGAGCCAGAAAATGTTCTCTGAAACTTTTTTTTTTCTTTTCCACCCCTTTTTCCAGGGAGGTTCATAGATGCTTAAAAGTTTTAAGCTTTTCGGCCAAAAAGTTACCCATCCCCCAAGCTTCAAGCAATTTTCCTGCAGCTTGCGGGAGGGCTGATCCGCCAGGGTGGTCAGGATCAGCAGAACCGCCACCGTGCAGAGCTCCCGCAGCCCCAAGGAGTGGGGCCACATTACCCGCCCCCCCCCCCCACGGCACCGGGGAGCGGGCTTCCGTCGGTTTCCTCGCAAAAAACTAAACACTGTTCTGAGCCCGAAAACCCCGCGCCGCTGACATCCGCCCCCAGCCCTAGACCCGAAAGTGCAGTGGGCAGAAAGAAGAAAAGGCCAGAAAGAACAGGAAACCTGACTCAAGTTCGAATAGAAAGAACTCAGCCCGCGGAGAAGAAAACCAAAGCAATGGGTGGGGGTAGGGTGCAGGTTTGGCCGGAGCTGTGGGGGGGAGAGAGATCCAAGTTTGGCAGTGGCAGATGCAGGGTTGGCCGCGGGTGGGGGGAATGCAGGTTTGGCAGGGGGCGGGGGAGAAAGCAGGAGGGGGGTGAGGGTCGCTCAAGAACTCAGCCCTAGCCTCCAAGGCAGTTGAAGCCGTCCCCACGACCTACACTTCCATCAGCTTGGACACACAACCCAGATTCTGGACCTTCCCCCTCCTGGTGTCCCCTCAATCCTCCCCCTAAAGAGAGCCCCCAAAGTGGGGGCGAGAGTAGCCTTCTTTGCAATGGAAGGGAGAGTCTCCCGAAAAAAAGGGGGGGGCTGGGGATGGATGACATCCTGGCCGCAGCCAAGGGCGCAAAGTTGGGAAAAGGTGATTCCAGCGGGTCCCATCCCGGCCTAGGAGGTACTGACATTCCCAACCACCTACCCACCCACCGTTCCACTGCTGCCACTACCATCACACGATCCTCGTAGTGACCAAGTCAGGTTGCTTCCCCCTCCCCTGTACAGTCCCATGCCTGTTCGCTCTCTCCCCAATCCTGGCTAATCCCAATTAGACGCGTCCCTCCTCCAGGAGAGAAAGTTTTCTCCAACGGAGCACAAAATTTGCGGGCTTGCTCGCCCCTCCTGATTGTTCCCCACCCCCAGAGCCACCAGGTTCGGATCTCCACTGGAGCAGTCCCACGTCCTACCTCGTGCGAGGACCGGCAGCAGCGATAGACAGACGACTGGCACTAGGAGCGGCCGCATGCCTCCCACAGCGGCCAGCTCTCCCCCAGCGGTGCTTCGCTCGGGCAATCTCAGAAAGGCTCAGAGTGACATAAGGTCTCCGGGAGGGCAGGGAAATCCTAGGTATTATCTCTCCGACAGCGAGCCAATCTCGCCCTCGTCTTTCCCTTCTCTGCAGGCAAACGGGCGCGCATGCACTGCCCGGAGTTTACTCGTTCTCTCGCTCCCTCGCAAATTTCTCCGCACCGCGCCCGGCTAACCCTATGTAACCTACAGCTGCCAAGACACTAAGTGAAGCGGCAAGCTCAGCGCCTCTCCCACTCCTCCAGCTCCGCCCGCTCCTCCCCCCTTCAGCTGTAACTCCCTCTTCTCTGAATCCTTCCGCTCCCCTACCCCCTCCCTATAGAGCCTCGCTACGCTCAGTCATAGAGCTCCCTGGAGAGACCGCAGGCCGAAGATGCTTTCTGGGGTGTCCACAGCTCTCCCCGAAGAACCCTGAGCATTTTTTCTGGGGCTGGGAGGGCGTCCCGTATCGAGGGACTACTTCTCGTTTGAAAGTTTCAGAAGCTTCTGAAAGTTTGTTACGAGCTTGCGGAGGGATTCTTGGCTCTTGCACGAAGTTTCTGTTCTTCGCCTAGTCTTTTACGTATTTGCATGTCAATGGAGGAGCCGCTAGTATTGGGGGCCCGGGGGCCGGGAGAATGGAGCTTAGGGTGTGCTTAGTCCCAGCAACCTTCCCTTTCTGTCCTTGTCTCCGGCCTCCCTCTACGGCCTATTCTCTGAGGGCTTCATGCAGAGGTGAAGAAGACAGGGAAAGTGGAAGGAGTTCAGGATGAAGAGCCGGGGATGGTCCCGAAGACTGTCTGATCTGAATACCTTAAAAGGCAGTGAACTGGGATAGGGGACTTGGGTTTAGAGGAGTACTCTCCGGCCCCACCCTCGAGAGCTTTCCTGGAGTGGGCATTGGATAGGGGTAAGAAGTGGTGGATGACTTAAATCCCCCTTTCCCAGTGCAGGAATTAATCGTGGAGCACAGACAGGTTTGTGCACTCACTCTGGTCCCAATCCCTCCACTCCTTCACCCCCTGTAATTCTGGGGACTTCTAGGAGACCGGACGGGTTCGTTGGAAGGTGACTCGGGACCTGAACACCTTTGACTATGACGTCCTCATGCACTTGACTGTCTTAGAGGCGATAGGTCTTCAGGTGTCATGGAAGTCATCTATTCCAACCTTTTATTGTACAGATGAAGGAAGCTAGGGCATAGAGAGGTTAGGTGGGTCCAAGTTCACACTGGTAGTGAATAGTAGAGGCAGGATTTGAACCCAGGTCCCAAGACTGAATCCAGTAAACCGAGTATTTATTAAGCACCTACTATATATATCAGAAACTGTGTCACTGGAGATTCAAAAAAAGCAAACCGTTTTTTCCTGTTGGGGAAATATCTATAGATACAAGCAAGCATGAAATTAATACCCTGTAAAGTAAAAAGTAGAGTGGGGGAGAGGAGAGACATTAGCCACCGGGAAAGGGACTTGAGCTGGGTTTTGAAGGGGCTAAGGGATACCAAGCTGGGGGAAGTCTGTGCACAAGGAGGAGATGGAAAGCTATGTATCAAGAGAAGCAAATAGGCCAGTTTAACTGGAACTTAGTGTGCATAAAGTGGAATAATGTGCAAAGAGTCTGTAAAGGTCCTTTGGAGCCAGACTGTAAAAAGCTCTGAATACCAAAAGAAGTGGTATTCTATCTTAAAAGCAATAAGGAGCCACTGGAGCTCTTTGAACAGACAAATGACAGAATCAGATCTTTAGGCCTCAGGATGTTGTCACAGTTTGGTGGGAGAATGTTTTGGAGAAGAGAGGGTCTGGAAGCAGGGAGACCAATTGGGACACTGCTGCTTTAGCCCAGTCAGGAGGTATGAGGACCTGGGCTAGAGTGGTAGCTTCCAGAATGGAAATAAGAGACCAGAGAGTTTATGGAGGAATATCAACAAAACTTGGTAACAGATTAGGTCTGAGTGATGAGGAAGAGTGAAAAGGCAAGATAGACTAAGACTTCAGTTTCAAACTTGAATTACTGAGAGGGTGATGGTGTCCTCAAAAGGAAGAGCAAAGTTAGAAAGATGTATGGATTTGGAGGAAAGCATAATGCATTCTACCTACTTTGGACTTGTTGAGTTGAGCTGCCAATGGAACATCCCAGTGGAGGTGTCCAATAGTCAGTTGTAGGTCAAGGAAAGAGATCTATAGTTGTAGATCTGGAGAAGTCATCAGCAAAAAGATGATAAGTGAACTGATGAGATCGTGGTAGAGAGAGTAGAGTGTAGGGTGTAGAAAGAGAAGAAAAGAGATCACAAGACAGACTCTTGGAGCTTACCACCATTAGAGTATAGGCCATGGATGATGACCCAGCAGAGAAGTTTGAGGGGTGTGCTCACCGTTGATAAATGAGTAAACTCACAAATAGGTGGAGAATTGGATGACCACACTCAGAGGGTGGAGAGTAGATGGGAGCAAAGAGTTAGCAGTGTCAAATGCTACATCAAGGTCAAGAAGGATGAGAACTGAGAAAAAGCCATTAGATTTGGCTAATTAAGATATAATTGGTAATTTTGAGGGAGCAGTTTCATTTGAACAATGAGGTCAGAAGCCAAATTGCAGAGATTTAAGAAGTGAGAGGAAGTGCTGGCCAAGAATATAGTATTTCCATCACCCCCTATTTCTCCCATTCCCACCCCTAACTCCTGCCTTCTACTCTCTCCAAACTTATGGCCCTGTCAACCCAGCAAGAAGTTGGAAGAAAAGGATAATGAGATTGTATCTATCTAAATAGACCCCCATGTCAAAAACCCAACAAAATTCCAGATTGTGTCTGAGGTGTGTGAAAACATGCTTAAATTTTTTTTCACTTATGCCACTAGGGCCACTCAAAAATAAGTTGAAGTGTCAAAACCCCTGCTGCCTTACAGTGTGTAGGCTTGTATTTGCTTTTTTTCCATTAAACAACCATCTGTTAAATCTACTTTGTACTGTTAGGTGCTGGGGAGATATTTCATTGATTTATATAAAAACTTTAAATCATTCCCTTTTCTTTCTAGCAAACTAGCAAGCCTATGTGCAGGAATTACCTTTCAGAAGCTGAAGACCACAGCTATCCTCACCAGAGTAGCTAGGAAAACTTTTCATTTACAAATTCTGCTTCTGAACACTTTCTCTACCTTATTTACAAATACTTCTCCAAAGTTTGTAACAAATTATGTTCTCAAGCACTTTGTGGAGGCTTCCCAGATACTTGAGTCTGTTTGTTTGGAGAATCATTTCATCAAAGGAAACTAAAGACTAACTTTAAAGGTTACTTTAGCAGAGAGATGTTAAGTACAGCAGTTTCACAGCTGAGTGGCCATCTTTCTACCCTCTCCATCCCAAAAGATCATAGGATGGATCCCAGAATTTGTTTGGCCTGACTGGAATTAGACCGTCTATTGTAGTTCACTATTCAGACTAGAATCAGAACCTCAGAGTAAGAAAAAATTTCAAAGGTTATCTAAATTAATACATTTTCAAAAGCTTTTTTGTTAACTTGGCATCTATCTCCTTGATTATTTCTGTATACAAAGAATAGAAAAAGAGAATTGCATATGAAACCATGAATCTTAATGACTGAAATCATGGTTATTTTTTTTAAGTCTATAATAAATGCAACACGGTAATTGCACTACATTTTTGTTTAGGTGTGTCTGAATTTCCTTCTGACCTCTTCTGTGTATTAATAAAGAAATGTTTCACTAGTGATCTCTTTTCTCTTTATTTTGGCATCACTATTACTATTCCCTTCATGATTTCTTCTCCCCCCCACCCAATTTTTTTTCCCTTGCAACTATTAAGTATAGTCAAGCAGAACCGATCTGTACATTGGACATGTCAGAAAATATATGTCACATTCTGAACCTTTAGACCTCTCTGTCAAGAGTAGGGAGTTATGATTCATCATGAATCTTGTGGAGTAAGTGTGGTTCTTTAGTTGATCAAAGTACTTAATTAAGTCCTTCAAAGTAACTTTCCTTTACAATGTTACAGTTATTAAATAAATTGTTTCCCTGGTTCTACTTAATTCACTCTACATCCAATCATATATACAAGTCTTCCTACATTTCCCTGAGTCCGTCCCTTTCATAGACCACAAATTACTCATTTTCCAACTGGTGAGTCCTCCCATTGTTTCTAGTTCTTTAATATAACAAAAAGCACTACTTTAAACGTTTTTGTACAAATTATATTGGGGGGGGGGAGTATCGTCCCAAATTGCTTTCCAGAATGGTTGGACCAACTCATACCTCTCCCAACAGTACATTTGTCAGTGTGGCTGTTTCCTGTAGCTATTCCAACAATTGTCATTTTTCCATTTTTTTGTCATCTTTGCCAAAATGATGGCTGTAAGATGGAACATCAGGGTTGTTTTAATTAAGGCAACCTATTTCTAAAGAGGAATTCTCTCTACAATGTCACTTAGAAGTGAACAAGTGATCTAGCCTTTACCTGAAGATCTCTGACAAAGACTCACAGTCTCCTTGAGAAAGTCTGTTTTGCTTTTAGATAGTCCCAGTCATTAGAAGCTTTAATTTTGTTTTGTTTTTCTTCACGTAGAGTCAAAAATCTACCTCTTTACAACTTCCCATTATTCCTCATTCTGTTCTTTGAGGCCAAGTAAAATGAGTCAAACCTTTTTTCCAGAAGATAGCCTTTAACATACTTAAAGAAAATAATCCTGTCTTCCCCATTCCCCAAATCTTCTCTTCTTCAAGATAAATACCCCCAAATCCCTTCAATCTATCCTAGCTAGCATAGCTTTGTTTCCAGTCCTCATTGTTCAGTTAACCTGTAAGATGACGCTTGGTATCATAGATTTAGACCTGCTTCCCACTGGTGTTGTATGTATTTTTGGGAGAATGTATCCCCACACTTATGGGGGAGATGTTTTGCTGCTCCTGAACTTACTATGTCATTTCAGTAAATGCCTTTTTAAAAAAGAAAATTAGAACTGAAAAGGACCTGGGAAGTCATATTTTATTTTAGACTTTTTTTATTTTGAAAATGAGGAAACAAAGACATGGAAATGATAAATGATTTACTCAGTCATACAGCTAAGTAAGTGACCGAGGGGCATTTGAATCTAGATCTTCCTAACTCCCAGTTCACTACTCTATCCTTGATGCCTCCAAATGTGTTCCAGTTCATCAATTTCCTTTTAAAAGTATGGCATGCAAAACTAAACACATTAGTATAGCTGTGGTCTGACCAGGGTACCAGAGAAAGCAATACTATCAAGTCCTTGGTTCCTGAGGCTAATCCTCGGCTTTGGATTCCCGTTGGTGTTCCAGGTTGGTATGTACTACTCTTGACTTGAGTTCATCTTGAAGCTACTACCTATGTTCACCTTTGCAGGAAACTCTAAAGAGACCCCTGGGTTTTATCCTAAAAACAGATTTAGGGAGAAAATACTTTTTTAACTATTGGTTCTTAGCATAGCTTATTCAAGGAAGACATGGAAGGAATTCAGTTTTTCCAGGACTCAGGGCATTGGCCTAAGGAATTTTGGGGAATGATTTTGTCATGGTAGCCTATTGAAATATCCTTTTTTTTCCTGACTCACCAATAGCAGCCATATCACAAGCTATTCCGAGGGAGAGATGATACCCTGCTACAAAAAATATCTCTACAAAGTTTGTATAGAAGAAAAAAAAATTCCAAGCCCTGGATAACAGCTCATTTATTTCAAGTAATAATTCATATCCAATTAAGAATGAGTATTTCCTGAGTGCCTACTATGTGTCCAGTCATATGCTGTATCAACTGGGAGGGAGGCAGAGAATAGGGTTTTTTTTTTAATTTAGAGCCAGAAGGGAGGAACCATGTAAGTCATCAAGTATAACTCCCTCATTTCGTGAAAGATGAAACTGAGTTTCCAACAATTGAAGTTACTTGCTCAAAGTCAGTTAGGCACTAAGAACAGAGCCAGGATTCAAACCATGGCCTGTGACTCAAAGTTTCAGTACTCTTGTCCACTGTAACCTAATGCTTTTTATAACAAGACATTGCCCCTGCTCTCACAAAATTTACTGGAAACAGAAGTAATATGATAAAGGTCAAAGGGATCAGGGACAGACTGTAAGGAGAGCAGAGAGGGAAAGATTTGTCTGGTCCAGAGTAGCTAGGGAAGCACTCATGGAGGAGGAGGAGGAGCTTGAACTGGGCCTTCAAGGATGGGAGAAGATTTAAATAAGCTGAGGGAGGGGAGAAGAGAGAGAAGAAGGACTTTGCCTTATTTCAGGACTGAGAGGTATTAGGCCAAAAGGTGAAGATTCCAGCATAATGAGAAAGAAGAGAAAGCATTCTCTTTTGAACAACTGTAAAGAGGAATCTGACCTGTACTAAATCACTATCCAAAGGCTTGTGAGTTATTCATCTTCCTAAAGGGGCTCACATTTTTCTGTAACCAAAAAAGGAAAAAAAAATGATCACACCTTACCAAACTTTTGATGATGGTCCTTCTCTGATAAAGAGCATTGATCTGGGAGTCAGGGACTCTAGGTTATGATCCCAGCTCCCTCAGTAACACACTATGTGACATATGAAGAGTGACTTTCCTTCTTTGGGCCTCAGTTTCTTCATCTGTACAATGATGGGACTGGACTAAGTGACTTCAGATAGAGGTCCTATCCAGTCTAAGACTGTAACAAACAACTTTACTCTTAAGTAACGCGAAAGCATTTTGATGGGGCTCAGAAAGAACCCTGTACTCTGTCCAGACTGTTTACACTTTAGCCCCCACCAGGTTTGGCAAACTTCAATTTTAATTTAAACACACGCAGGCAGGCAACATTCAGTGGTGCTTTTAAATGTAAACATACTCAGCCTGCCAGGGGCTGGCCTTGTTGGTGGGTGGGAGGGAGAGGTAGATAGGTTTTGAAGTAAGCCAAAGACAGCCATGAGCTTTGGGACCACCACCTCTTTCTAACCCCAGAAAAGAATTCAGACCAGTCCCACAGTATGTGTTTCTCAGGAAGGAGCAAGCTAGGACTGTCAATGAACAAATATTCATTTAGTTTTATTTATTTATTTTTATATATTTATTATTTATATAAAATCATTATACTATATATAATTATTATTTAATCATATAATGTTATTAATATATTAATTTATTTATCTGGCGCCTACTGTGTACTTTGCATGCTATCTTACTCCTAGACAACTTTTACGACAGTATTCTGTACTTACCCTGTGTACACATGAATGGAACACATCATTGATAAAAATGTAAGAATAGGAAGGCTTTGGTAAATGATATTCTATAGTGTACCATATCTAAAATGTACAAATAATACAAGGCCTCACTATGTTTACTCCTTGTTGACTACCCAGAAAGCATTTGATTCTTTTGGATAACATGTAGCCTTAAAGGATGTCTTCCATCAAGCTGTTTCCCTTGTGAATGTCAAGACAATTCAAGATTCTTTGATAGATGTAACAACAAAAATAACTTTATTCCAAGATTCCTGTGGTTATCAAGGGAGATGTAAAACTGGAAGATATTTGCTCTCCAAAGATGTTTGCCACTGACTTGAATGATGTCCATGTCTGGATGCTCCTGTTTGCTAATGGCATCTTATTGCTAGCATCTAACTCAGAATTCTGCAAAGTCTCCTAACTGAGATTGAAAATAGCTTTAAAAGTAGAAAAAGAAAAGAAAGAAACCCACTCAAGAATACTTAGCCTAATAGTTCACACAGAGAATTAAAAAATGAATGGAGAATACCTATTGCCCAGGCTATGATATGTAGTAAAGACAGCCCTTTAAGCTGATCAATCGGGACACAAATTAGTATAGGCCCTTTAAATGAAAAATTAACTAGGCACCAAAATGAACAGAAGAGAGTTGATATTTGAGAAATTGTACAGCACCTTCAAAGGCCTCAAATTCCTTTGAAATAAATCCATCTTTTTTTTACATCAATATTCTTCTAATAATGTTATCTGGCTGCAAATCATGAGATACTGTAGTTCCAAAGAATCAAAATTTGAGTCATTCAGAGGGCAATGGAGAGATACACATATAATATATGTAAATACGTTTCACTGTATTGGCAATTGTATGCAAAAAAGATCATAAAAGACAAAGGTTACTGGAAAAACAGCCTGGTGATGTAGTAATAACCAGGGATCACAGATTGCCAACATGTGTTTTCACTGGAACCCAGATAATGTTAAAAAAGGACTTAAAGAATCGCCCCCACACACATACACATTTGTCAGACCCCCTGTGGAGAGTGGATAGCACTACAAGAATGGAATTAAAGGCTAGATAGATAATATCTATGCCTTTAGAAAATCCCCTCATCGGTGAGATCATGGACTCACTGAAGGTTTCAGAGCACCATGCCAGGAATTGAAAACACAAAATGTAGTCATGATTCCTGCATCTTGAGCTTACATTCTATCTAAAGGCACCCGGAAGAGATGAGAGACATTGTTGACTATAAATTGTAGAACAGATACATATCTGTATTTCCTCTCTGGTAGTTTCCTAGCCAATGAAATCACAAGTAGAGGCTTTGAAAAGTACAACATATTTGAGTAAGATTTGAGAGGGAAGATCATTAACTACTGAATGTGGTCTATTTCTCTGCAAAGGACCATGAGTCTTAATGTAAGCAACTGTTTTCTAAGAATTAGAGCTGCCTATCAATGGAATGGACTGATTTAGCAAGTAGGTAGTAAGTTTTGAATCTCTGACTGTGTTCAAGTAGAGTGTGTAGAGCAAAGTTCTTAAGTGTGTGTGTGTGTGTGTGTGTGTGTGTGTGTGTGTGTGTGATAAGCCCCTTTGGCAGTCCAGTTAAGATCTTCTTAGAATAATGTTTTTAAATGTATGAAGTAAAATGCACAGGATTGCGAAGGAAACAAAGTATGTTGAAGTGTAGTAACCAAAATATTTTCAAAAAATAAGTTCACGGACTCTAGGAACTTGGTTAAGAATCCCTGCCCCAGAGGCTGGATGTCTGTCAAGGGAAGCTATAGGACAAAAGTTCTTAACTTGTGTGGGGTGGGGTGGGGGTGGATAGATTTGAAGATTCTATGAACTTGGATGGGAAAAAAAAAATCACATTTTCATTTTCACTAACCTCTAATTGAAATTTAGCATTTCCTTCGAGTATGAATTTTTAAAACATTAAGAAGGACTGCTAAAGGGATCCAGAACACACACACAAAAGTTAAGAACCCCTGATGGAAAAGGATCAGGTAGGAGTTAGACTAGATGACCTCTGGTTCCCTTCTAAGCCTGAGAATCTCATTCAAATTCCTTTAAAAAACATAATCCTTTATGTACACAGATGATAATCCTAATCTACCAGCAATAGGACTCTGGCTCTGACTTTGACTCTGAGCTGAGTCTCAGGCATCAGAGATGCTTCACTGAGCCATTCCTACTCTCTCATCCTCTTTGTCTCCTTGTTATCAATAGTATACGTTTATAAAATGTCTGGCTAGGGTTAGAAGTGAAGTCAAGTCACCAATAATTTGTTCTCCTGTGTCCCTAACCCAATACTAGCTCCTAAAGTAGGAGGGAAAAGGAGAATAAAACACAGAATAAGACTTCAGGTACCTTATAGTTTAATCACATACACACACACACACACACACACACACACACACACACACACACACACACCCCAAAACAAAACTAGAGAATAAGGGCAAAGACAGGATTCTTGCCCCTAGGGAGCTCAGGATCAAATATGATCTGGAGAAGTAGCCCATTCCAGACATTGGATACTAGAGATGGCAGGATGAAAAAAAAAAAGGAATAGAGAGTCATTTAGTTCAGTTGGAATATAAAGTAAGTGGAGCTGTATAATATTGGGCTGGAAAACTAGGTTGGATTTATTATATTCTAGCCGACCTTGAATTCAAAGATCAGGGGTTATGCTTTACTTAGCAAGCATTTGGAGGCTACTAAAGATTTTTGAATAAAGGGCATGACCAGTCAATTAATCCACTGAGGAGCTTGCACAAACAAAATAGTGCATCAGGGAGATTGTTTGGAAAGTGGTGAGGATAATGAATTAGAAAGGAGAGATTGGAAACAAGAAAACCAATTGGGAGACAAAGTGAAAGGAGATGAGGGTCTGAGATAATGCTGTTGTGATGGGATGAATGAAAAGGGTAAAAAGCAGAGGTAGAACCAACATAATGTGACAACTGATTAGGCAAAGGAGTGAAATGATGAGTTTAGGTGACTGAGAAAATGGGGAAACCACAAGAATGTTTTGGCAAAGATAAATAGTTTAGTTGGGCTAAAAAAACCAAACTAGGACGAGGAAGGTAGATTAGGGCTGGCTCATAGAAAACTCTGGCTAACAGACTAATAGGCTTCCCTTGGCATTATTGGTGGCCCTCTGAAGAGAGAAATGAAGTAGCTCATATAAAGTGTTAGATTTGTCTCAGGTGACAAGGCCAAAATTAGAGTTCAAGGTTTTTAATATGTTCTATTTTAATATAGTTGTTATATTTTGCAAGATTCTTTTGGGCTTTTCCATGTGAACCATTAATAGCTGTTGGGAGAAAATACAATTGTTTTGACAGGCATTGGCCTAGAGTACTGATCTGTGAGAAAACTCTTGGATACATATTTGACATACCATCCACGGCCCAGGTCGCAGCTAGCATCTATCTCCCTGTGAGACCTGCACAGAAACTCTTGTGCAAAATATGCTCAGACATGTTCCTAGAATCCCTGACAGGTAGCCTGTGTAAGCAGGTGAGTGGCAAATTTCTTGTTTGAATAAGGGGTGTTTCTGGAGCTTAAACTCTGGGTCTCAGTTTCTTAATATTTAAAATAGGGCATGTGATGAAGAGGGAGAATGGATTTAACGACTTTTAAGGTCAGTTCTGGCTTATGTTAATGGAATAATGTGTTTTGGTAGTGGTTAGTGGGTCAGGGTGTATGTGTGTGTGTGAATTTCACAGTAATTGCCTGTGTCAGGCATTCTGACCCTTGAAGTCTTGAACTTTAGCATTTGAACACATACTGTCACATTTCACCTTCTAATTATTTCATGTTGTGTCATCTCCCCAGTTAAGCTTTCATTCCCCCCAAATCTTGCATTCTCCGTTTGTATTCAATTTCTCCCTTTCCTTCAATATCTAGCTTGAATGCCAGCTCCTCCTGCAAGTCTTTCCTCATCCACCCACTTTTCCTGTACATAAGCACCTTCCTTTCTGAAATGTCACCTTGCACCTTGGTACAGCTCTAAATCACTCATCCTAGAGCATTATGTATCAGAGTTTTTCATGAAAATTTTCCTTGGAAATTTTTTAGGAATAAAATTCTATAAAACCGTCCAACATATCAGCAATGTATGACAGTGGTCAAAACATTTTGAAAGGCCCTCTGTGATGAGGTTTCACTTTTTCTCTCCTTACTCAGATGACCCATTGCTGTCCTAGCCATCTTCAGGTAGCTCTGCTACTTTCAGCATACTGGTGACTTCCTAAACCAAAACTCTCCTCCCTACCCATCGTTCCTTTCCATATGGACATAGTCTTCCCAGTTTTTCTAGTTCTAGTCTCTGGGCTTAACACAGTTTCTGAAGCTTAGTGAGTGCTTAATAAATGGTTTTTCGTTCATTCCTTCCATATCCATTGTCTCCTACTTCTCCAGTTAGAGTAGCTTATACTCTATTTTTTTCCTCCCAAGGGCCAAACTTATTCATTACAATTACTTAACATTCAGTTTCATTTTATTGTCCTCCATTTATTGTCCATAAATAAATGAAAGTGTCAACCCCAATTGCCATTTACTTATCTTATACATTGGGGTCAACACTTTCACTTTTGGAATTACCTGTGTCCTGCCCCCCTTCCCTCAAATTTTAGAGGGGTTTTGTTGTTGTTGAGGCTCAGAAAGAAATATTTTTTTTAGAATGCAAAAAAAATGTTCTTTTTTATTTTCCTAGAAAATATCCCAACAAACTTTTCAAATGTGAGGTCTTCTATTTTTTTTTAAAGCATGATCTAAAAGGAATGGCATGAAGTACTCTGGCTAGTTGTTTCCCTGGTTGTGTGACTTCAGTTTTTCTACAAATCTCTTCAGCATCCAAGCTTGTAGAAGTCCCAGCAACCTGAGTAAGGGCTTCCACAAAGCCAGCTGGATTTTTGCCTCCATTTGCTCCAGACACATTTAAACCTGTTTAGAACTTCCGCCCCACCCCCAGGTTCCCACTCTCTTCTTTCCTTCCCCAACTTTTGGTTAAAATAAAAATGGGTTACAGGGAGCACAGGGAATTGTGTTCACCAGGCAAAACTTTGTGCAAATATAAACAGGTACAGCACATCTGTGAGTTATTTTCATGTCTCCAGGGGCAAGAGAAAAAAAAAAACCAGCCCTTAAGTGAGACCAGAATTCTTCAATATTTTTGCCTTGACAGCTAAGGAAAAAATTTGCCAAAAACCAGAGGCCCCAGAGAGTGTTGGCGTGGGAATGTTGGTTTAGTCAGAGATTTGCCCTGGGCCATTTAAATAAAAACAGGCACTTGAGGGGCAAATGCTTGTAAATGGAGAAGCGATTATTACTGATTGGACCTAGGAAGGGTTGTTTTGCAATCTCTTTCTCCTTCTTTTTCTTGACCCCTTCCAGGCCTTTATCATCACAATCGATACTTCACAGATAAATATTTTTAAAACAATTACTTTTTTAAAATCCAGACTTTAATGTGGCCATGATTGGGATCCTCCTTTCTCAGCAGAGACATGTGGTTTCTCAAATCTTAGCTTCCCTGTCACTGAAGGATGCTTTAGCCTGAACCACTGAAGAAACTTTTAAGAACATAAATCAAGCCAGCCCCTCATAGATCACTCCAGGCAACTAGGAAAGGATAAAAATATTTCCAGTCGGGGGAAGCAATGTGAAAATGATCAGGGCCAAAACACCAGTGTAATGGGATTCCATCCCTAGTTCCCATAAGCTCTACAAGCCCAGAACTGGGCTTGTAAAGGAGTCAGAGGAGTACATGTATTTCATTAAAAAAAAAAACCCTCTGGATTAGATACTCTGAATGAGTTGTCTATATGAACTGCAGACCATTCCCACAGTTAAAACAGCAGAGGCAGCTAGTGTTGTGGAATGTAAGATCTTGAAGGGTAGAAACTTTTTTTTTTTTGTCTTTCTATCTCTGGCACCTAGCATAGAGTATTGATTATTAATAAATGCTAGAATCAGGAATCTGGAGATATATTTTGGATTTTCTGTGTTTGACCTTGGATAAATCATTTCCCTTATCTGGACTTCAGTTTCCTCATATGTAAAGTAGGTATAATCATACGATTCTGCAGACCTTCCAAGGCTAGGGTTGAGGTTCAAATGAGATAATGGATGGGGAAAGGCTGTACAAAAGTAAAGGATTATTATTATTAGGCAGCTGTAGAATGAATTAGAGCCAAGCAGAATAGATTTCAAAGCTTTTTTTTTTGCTTCAGGCTTATTGTAGAAAGATGGTTTCCATGGAATGGGGAAAGGAAAGGGAGACTGAGAGCTAAGGGCTAGGAGCCAGCTCTGAGTCTTCTTCTTGCTACCCACAACTTATGTGACTTTGGACAAGTCATTCTAACCCCTATGGCTTTTGGTTTCCCTAGATGTTGGAAGGGAGTTAGATGACTCATCCTGAAGCCAAATCTAGCTGGCAGGAAATGGTGGAAATCTTTTATTGTAATATGGGGAGAATCTTAAACAAGGTGGGATGTCCACCTCCAGAGAAAGAACTGGTGGAGTCTGATTGCAGATCAAAGCATACTTTCAAAAAAACCTTTATTTTTCTTATTTTTTGGTCTGTTTTCTTTTGCAGCATGGCTAATATGGAAATGTTTTGCATGACTGCACATGTATAATCTATAGCAAATTGCTTGTCTTCTCAAGGAGGGGAGGAGATAGAGGAAGATAATTTGGAACTCCAAATCTAAAAAAGGAATGTTAAAAGCTGTTTTTACATATAAAAAAGCAAAGTGGGATGTCCTAGGATCTCATGTCTTTTTTAAGTCCAGAGCTCAGGGTAGAGTGAATGTGAAGAGGGTGCCCAAAGAGGGTTAGGGCTGCCCGAGACCCCAAAATACCAACATGCCGGGTCCTGCGGAAAGAATTCCACTCAAGTCTTCTCAGCCAAAGAAAAAGTAAAGTTTATTGAAAGTTCAAGTTCGCCATGTGGGGTGCTAGGCCATTTAAAGGTGCTCTCACAGAGCAAGTCTGTGTGCTAGGGCATTCTAAGACGCTCTTGCTGAGCAAGTCTGAGCTAAGCTATCCCATGGCGCTCTCACACCACGTGGAGGGAAGATGGGGTTCTACGTACAGAAAGGTTGTGGGAGGAATCTAGGGGTGGTCCAGAGGAGGAGATTGGGGAGGGTCTTCAGGAGGAGTCAGATGAGGTCAGACTCCAGTAATGAGTGGTTATGGGTGGGAAGTTGCTGGAGGCTACCTGGAGACCATAGACAATGGTGAGCCAGGCCAGTTCAAGGGTGGGAAACTATTGGAACAAAGGGGGCTAAAGACTTGGGCAGAGCCACAACTTAAGGCTCATGACCACAGGCAAATGTCTTCCCTGGGAAGGTTTACTTTCCCAG
>CM053595.1:114208397-114228352 GCA_028646575.1 Pseudocheirus occidentalis | reverse complement strand
CCTACTGAGAGGCCAATCACCATAGCTAATTCATTTTCCTCCCTTGATTCTTAACAAGTCCCATAGCCCAGTTGAGAACTCACCTATCCCCAAAGTAGAAGAAAATAACACTCCTGGAAAACAAGCAGGAATGAGCCTAGAATGGTCCTGTTTCCTTTGGAGGTAGTTCTGTCTGGAGGCGCTTGAGAAAGACAAACCTGTGTGCAGGAGCCTATAGTTGCTCTGGGATTCTGGAAAAGGGTATTTTTCAGGAGCTTAGGGAATCTGTCTCTGTTCTCTGGTCCTGAATTCTGTTGAAGCTTCCCCCTGCCTCCTCCAGACTTGAGCCCTGTGCTTCCCTCTCTGCCCAAAGCAAAGACACCCTCACTGTGTCTAGCTGCTGGGTCAGAAACAAAGTTAGCAATATTCACTTCTGGGTGTAGCACAAACTACTCAGAGCAAACTGTAGGAAACATAACCTCAAATTGGAGGAGAGGAGGTAAGCCCTTCTACCTTTTCCTAACTTTCCTCACATCTATCCTTGTATCTTCAGGCACACAACCACCACCCCTTTTCAGGCCCTCATTACCTCTTGCCTAAACTTATTAGAACAGTTTCCTTTCATCAAGTCTTTTACCCCTCTTCTCCAATCCTTTTTCACATAGCTGTCAAATTGATATTCCTAAAGAACTGTTCTGACTGTGTCACTCTCCCTCTCAAGAAGTTTCAATGGTTCCCTTTTGTCTCCAAAAATACCATCTCCTCTGTTTCACACTTGAAAACCCTCATGGTCTGACTCCAACCTACCTTTTTAGATGGATTTCTTATTATTCCCACTCAGATAGTCTACATTCCAGACATATAGTCCTGCTTGTCATTCCCTTTATATAACATTCCATGCCCCACCTCAGTGATTTTGCTATGGCCATTCCCCATTCCTGGAGTGCTCTTCCTTCTCAGCACTAGCTCCTGGAATCCATAGCTCCCTTGAGATTCAGCTCAAGTGCTACCTTCTACCTGAGGCTTTCCCAGATACACTCAGTTCTTAGCACACTCTCTCTAACTCAACTTAACTTTGTAGTCACAAGGCATATACTGTACATTTCTTTCACAAAACCTTCCTCTAATACCACATCGTGTCATGGAGGTGACGCCGAGTTTTAGAAGGTTGTCCCTTTGGAGCTCAAGCTCTGGTAGGTTCTACCATGCTGGAAAGGCTTTCAGAATGGTCCTGGCCATAGACTGAGTCTGTTTCCTGTGGACCAGCCAAGATAAGCATGGAGGGGCACTTCATCAAAAGTCTGGTTCCTCTGTAATGAATTATTTGATCAGAGTAACCTATGAAACAAAAATAAATGTAAAATGTCCCTGTTTCCTATGTAGCCCTTTTCTGTTTCTGTGGTGATAGTGTCAGAGTAGCAGAAAAGGAGCCAGTATGTACTAAGAATCACATAGTTATTAGTTTGCTTATAATCTTGAAATTTAGCTCCAGGTACTTTTTGTTTTTTAAAGAAATAACTGTAGGTACTTTTAATGTGAGATCCTCATGGATCTAGCAGATAATACATACTATTATAAAGAAAAGAATTGCATTAATCCTCATATTCTCACTATATCTGAAACCAGAAGAAAGAAGAAAGCTTCAGCTAAGTGGAAGGATGCCTCACATGATCTCCTTGAAAACAAGCAAAAGCTTTGGCAGAATTGATTCTGTCATCTACTCCCCAAAACAACTGGAGAAAAAAAAAACATTTCAGGGAGCATTTGGTCATCTTGTATTTCCAAAATACCTATCACCAAGATAACTATAGCTTATACACCAACATTCTTGACAGGGGATGGAAAATCAGGGAAATTTTATAAAGTTCTTTATAAGATTCTCCAAATTAAACCAACATGCACATTAATATTTAGTGACTTTAATGTAAAGAGAGGAAGAGGTAAGAATAGTGAGAAATGTATTAGAAAACATAGTTCATGAATTATAAGGCCAAAGATTTGTAGATTATAAAGAAAACTCAAGACTATGTACCCATGAATTCTTTCTTCAAGAAGAGAATCGCTAAGTGCTAGGTATAGCCGTCATGGAGTAACATCACAAAAATTAAGTTGATCATATTTTAACAGACAGGAAATGACTTGTTACTGATGTGGGAGTCATTCCTGAATCAGCTGTCTGTGTACAGTCAGAACATCAACTTGTTAGAGCATAGATAAAAATTAGCAAAAAGCTAGAAAAAAATTGTTGTTGTTCATCCTTCGTTCTCAAAGAGGACCAATGACATCAACAAGAGTGATGTCTTGACTTGTGTATGAATTGGATATGAGTGATATGGTGCATTTGGAACAAGTCCATCCTGACCAATTCGAGCAAGTTATTGATGAACAAAATGAGATATAAACAGAAGAAAAGTTATGGGCAATATACAATAATTTCATATAACAATTTAACCAATAGAAATACATTTCCATAACAAGGAGACATAAAGAGCCTAAAAAACCAAGATAGTCAGCCAGGCCATCATTTGACTTACTTGCAAAACAGAGAGATATGGCAGTGGAAGGCAGGATCAATCTAGAATGTAAACTTATTTGTAAAATCTTTTGGAAAAGGTAAAACTCCCAAAGATAGTGGCAAGAAAATCAGTTTAAAGAAAGCTTGGCAAGAGAATCAACTAAACAAAGTCTTCCTAAAATCACTTAAGGATGAAAATGGGACAACAAATGGAAGAAAAATGGGAGTTGTAAAAGTTTTAACAATGAACTTCCCCCCCACACACACACTCTCTAGGATAGTAGAGCTACCACATTTGAGCTCTAACATCACAAAGATGTATGCAAATAATGGCAGTAAAGTGAACCAAAAAGGGAAAAGTGGAGGAATTATTCCAAGTATACACAAAGGAAAGCTATCCTGGAGGTATAGGGGTATATACAGCCCAGACCTCGGGTATCAATACACTCTGGGGGGAAACAATCCTATTGGCTTTTCTCCTTTGACATACCTGATTCATGTTCCACCCAGGCCTTTGGCTGGAGGAAATATAATTGTGAAAGCCTTTTAGATCGTTTCACATTGGAAGGATGAGAAGATTCCAATGTCGTGGAGAAAGAAACCTCATTGCTATTTTATTTTAAATTAAATGACTTATTTTTAGTTTTCAACATTCACTTCCATAAGTTTTAAATTTTCTCCCTCTCCATTCCCTCTCCCTTTTCAAGATGACTTACAATCTGATATAAGCTCTACATATACATTCGTATTAAACACATTTTCACATTAGTTGTATTTCATAGAAGAATGATAACAAATGGGAAAAACCACAAGAAAGAAAAAAATACAAAATAAAACAAAAAAGAAAATAGTCTGCTGTGTTCTGCACTCAGGCTCCATAGTTCTTTCTTTGGATGCGGCTGTCATTTTCCATCGAGTGTCCTTTGGAATTGTTTTAGGTGCATTGCAGAGAAGGGCTAAGTCTATCACAATTAGCCCTTGCACACTGTGGCTGTTACTGTGGACAATGTTTTCCTGCTTCTGCTCATTTCACTAAGCATCATTTCATATAAATCTTTCCAGGTTTCTATGGAGTCCTCCTATTCATCATTTCTTACAGCACAATAGTATTCCATTACATTCATATACCACAACTTGTGTTCAGCCATTCCCCAATTGATGGGTATTCCCTCAATTTCCAGTTCTTAGCCACCACAAAAAGGGCTGCTATAAATATTTTTGTACATGTGAGTACTTTTCCCATTTTTATGACCTCTTTGGAATACAACCCTAGAAGTGGCATTGCTGGGTCAAAGGGTATCATTGATATTTAAAAAGATAAATAAAAGAGTATGAAGAGCTACTGACTTAGACACCTCCTTTCCTATTTTTATGAAATTTTAAGAATCATCCACACAGACATAAAGAATATTTTCAATGGGGGTGGCTAGGTGGCTCAGTGAATAGAGCACTGGCCCTGGAGTAGGGAGGACCTGAGTTCAAATCTAGCCTCAGACACTTAACATAAAACTAGTTGTGTGACCTTGGGCAAGTCACTTAAACCCAATTGCCCTACCTTCCCCTCTTCAAAAAAAGGCCAAAAAAAAATCTTCAATGAAGGTATTAATAAGCAGTAAGCAGGCAAGTAGATTACATTTTGACTCTCATACAACAATGTATGAAATACAGAGATGCCAGAGTGGTTTGCCATTTCCTTCTCCAGCCCATTTTACAGATGAGGAAGCTGAGGCAGACAGGTTTAAGTGACTTGCCTAGGGTCACATGGCTAGTAAGTGTCTGAGGCTGGCTTTGACCTTAGAAAGATGAGTTTTCCTAACTCTGGGCCTAGGGTTCTATCTAATCTGCTGTGCACTGTGCTAATCATTTTACCAATATTTTCTCTTTTGATCTGGGGATAGGTGTTATTATTATCCTCATTCTACATTCGAGGAAACCAAAGCAAACAAAAGTTAAGAGACTTATGCAATGTCACATTAGCTACTACATGTCTGAGACCAGACTTGAACCCAGGACTTCTTGATTGCAGGCATGGAAGAGATGGATAGACACCACCTTATCTGGCTGCCTTAATTGACTAAAAGATGTAGAGAAACTAAGATCCTACTGTAGTTGTGGTTTAATGATTATTATTATTTTTTTGGAGGGGATAGGGCAGGGCAATTGGGGTTAAGTGACTTGGTTAAGGTCACACGGCTAGTTTTGTGTTAAGTGTCTGAGGCCGAATTTGAACCCAGGTCCTCCTCACCCCAGGGCTGGTACTCTATTCACTGTGCCACCTAGCCGCCCCTTTAATGGTTATTAAAAAAAAAAACCACATTTAATTTGACACCACAAAATAGCACCTTAAAAAGGCTCTTCCAATAAGGCATCTTTCATCCATAGATCAAAATCATTTCAAATGACTTGAAAGATCTACCAGAAATAACCTTGTTCTGAACCCCTTTGATCATATCAAGCAAGTTACAAAACAGATAAATAAAATCACACCAAAGGTGTATGGCACCGTCTTGGAGGACATCTAGCAGAAAGCTTCAATTGAAGAGGGTGTGATGCATTGTCTTTTCCACTCAATTGTAAACTCCTTGAAGTCAAGGACTGTCTTTGTCTTATTTATAATGTGTAATGCTTAGCACAGTGGCTGGCACATGGACTCTTCCTGAATGCTTATTGACTATGAATTAAGGATGCTTGCCTCTCCTGCTGCTATTTATAGATTGTATCATGCAGGTTGTATCAAGCATTGGAGCATTGTAGAACCTCCTGGAAGAGATTTGTAACTACTGCAAAGATCCATCACCGTCCACAAAGAAAAACCAAGCAGATGAAGAATGTCAATTGTATAAATGATGACATTCAGCTAGACAGACAACCAAGAGAGTTTGTATACACACATGTACATGTATGTGCGTGACACACACATGTATACACATGTGCACACATATATCAGAAAGCTATCCATCTTTTAGATAACACAAATTGACAATGAGTTGGGCCCAGCACTGAACAAGAGAATGGCAACAGACTGGATTGTCTTCAGAAAACTGCAGCACTCTCTTAATGATCTCAAATGTCCTTCAGAAACAACACCCCATCTTTTTTATGGTGTCTTAGTTTTTGCCGTTATCTTTAACTTTTACTTCCTACCTTCACTTCCCAGTCTATCTTTTACCTCGCTTCCTTCCTGACAGATATCCCTTATCACAAAGAATAAGAAGGGAGAAAAAAAGAGGTCAGGAAAACTTGCCAGTGTGTCCACCAAATCCAGTGTTCCATGTTGCACTCTATGCCCATTGCTCTGCAAAGAAGGAAGGGAGGTCCATTGTCATTCCCTTCTCTGGAGCTATGCTCAGTCATCGTAATTTCGGCACGTTCAGTTTCCATTTGGGGGGTGTTTTTTTTTCCAACCTCAGTGTTGTAGTCATTGTGTTACTCATATTGTTTTTATGTCTTTGAGTAATAGAGTGTCAGAGGAATTAAAAATAAATACCGCAGAGAAGGCAATAAAAAGACACATGAAGGTTTTAAGGCCACAACATATAAAAAAAATAAGGAACTTCAGAGAAGAACCTGGTGCCTTGAAAATCAGGACACACATGCACACACACACACACACACACACGCACTTGGAGCTCTGAAACAAATCCGTGGTTGGAGAAACTGGTTCTGATATCATGAATGCCAAAAAGTAAACTGAGTCTCACCACCTTTCATGTCCCTTGAAACTCTAGCCTTTCATTTTCTACCTAAGGCTAGCTAATATTTATACACTATTTTAAAGTTTGCCAAGCATTGTGCATATCTTCACAACAAGCCTGTAAGGTTGGTGCTATTATTGTCTCCATTTTAGAGATGGAGAAACTGAGACTGAGAAAACCGAGACCTGCTCAGGATCATCCAGCAAACAAGGAGTTGAAGTTAGGTCTTCTAGATTCCAAGCCCATGCTCTGGATTTATTATCCCACTGCTGGAGTTGGCACACCTACTACTGTTGTCCACCTCATCAGCAGATGGGAAATTTGGTCAACCGAATATATGATATTGTAGACTGTCTAGAAGGCAATAGATTGTAGTGTATCTAAAGCACATTTCTATGCAGCTTAGAAATTTAAAAGAAAATTTCTCACAGAAAACCTGGGATATAGGTAATGCAAGTTCCCTCCAGCATTGTAGAACCCAATCCATCCATGTCTACCCATCCTGCATGAGTATGATCTAAATCCTGTGGGGTCTATGAAACGTACCAGGCAGGCCTTCCTTACTTTCTCCTGACATATTATTGTTATTCATCCCATTTTTGTCATCTTTTTTTCAATAGAGTTCAGATAGAAATAATCCCTATTCTTTTATTGTTCTTTTATATTCTGTGAATTGGAGCTGACTCCAAACTAGATCAAGCTCCAGTCTAGTCCAACACCCACAATCCACCTCCCAAGGATATTATGAAGTTTAAATGAGATTATAGACAAAGGTCCTTGCAAAATCTCAAATGCCAAGGAAATGCCTGTTTTTCTCCCCATTTTTACAAACCAGAAAACTGAGGCTTAGAGAAATCGCCATTCTCATTGCTAGTAAGTAGCAGAACCTTGATTGAATGGACTGGGGAGTCCTAATATCTCATCTCTGGGCCAGTGCTCAGTGCACTGATTTTTTTTTTTCAATTGGGGATTGGAATTGTGTTTAACAAGACAATTTCAATTAGCATGCTAAGAGCATTTTTATGTGTGTGTGTTTTTTTTAAGACTGGAGAAGGCAGGGCAATTGGGGTTAAGTGACTTGCCCAAGGTTACATGGCTAGTAAGTGTTAAGTGTCTGAGGTTGGGTTTGAACTCAGGTCCTCCTGACTTCAGAGCTGGTGTTCTATTCACTGTGCCACCTAGCCACCCCTGTGCTTTTTTATTTTACACAAGCATTTTTAAACTTGGATTTTCATCTGTTAATATTTATACCATAACCACCAAACAATAGTGAAGGTTTAATTCTTAAGCAGATGCTTTAAAGTTAGTGTCCATTCAATGGCAAATAAATTCAGAAAGTAGTAAACAAAGTTTAATATGCACCCTGAGGGAGGATTTGGAGGAATTTTTGATTTGGAGAAATGATTATTATATAATAACAACAAATATTCATACAGCCCTTTAAGACTTCCAAAGAGCTTTACATATATACATGTTGTTCCAAAAGTCTTAGTATACTCTTAAGCTTTAATAGCTTATATATAATTATAAAATTTTATTGAATCCTTCCCCCAAATCTTATAACTGTCAAGGGCATTACCATTCTTCCCGTCCCCCAGCCTCAAAATTTAGGTCTCATCTTCAACTCCTCACTTTCTCTTGCCCTTCATATAAAGTCTCTTGCCAAGGGTTACTGATTTCACCTTTGTAACATAGGTCTTCCTCATCTCATGCCTAGACTGCTGCAATAGCTGCTGGTGGGTCTGCCTGCCTCCAGTCTCTCCCTATTCCATATCATCCTCCAGCTTCCAAAGAGACTTTCCTAAAGTGCAGGTCTAACCATGTCACCCTCCTACTCAAAAAACTAAAGTCTCCTTATCACCAACAAGATTAAATAGAAAATTCTCTGGTGTTTGGGCAGCTTGGTGGCACAGTGATTAGAGTACTGGAGTGAGGAGGACCTGTGTTCAAATCTGGCCTCAAACACTTGACATACTAGCTGTGTGACCTTGGGCAAGTCATTTAACCCCAATTGCCTTGCATTCCCCCCTCCAAGGGAAAAAAAAAATAAAAATTCTCTGGTGTTCTTATACCTTACATCACAACATGTAGTGATAGTAATACTGGTCTCCTTGTTATTCTTTGAATAAGACATTTCTCTCAGCTGCCCTCCCAGGGTGGTTTTGCTGGCTGTTTTCCATTGCCTGGAATACTCTTGCTCCTGATCTTTGCCTCTGGGTTTCACTGCTTCCTTCAAGCTAAAATCCCACTGTCTACAGGACGTCTTTCCAGATCTCCCTTAATTCTGGTGCCTTCCCTCTGTTGCCTATCTCTAATTTATCCTGCATATAGCTTGTTTTTACATAGTTCTTTACATGTCAGACTCCACCAACACATCGTGAGCTCGTAGAGGATAGGGGCCATTTTTGGCCTCTCCCTTCTTATTTACCTCTCCTGGCTTCCTTCAAGACTCAACTCCTGTCCTACCTTCTGCAGGAGGGCCTTCCCTTCCACTGCCAGGGCCTTCCCTCCCAGATTACTTTCTCTCTAAACTGTTTATACCTTGTCTGTACATTTGCCTGTGGAATCTTTCATCAGAATATAAGCCCCTTGAGAGCAGGAATAGTTTTTGCTTTTCTTTGTATCCCCAGCCCTTAAAATTCATAGTGCCTAGCACATAAATGTTTGTTGATCAACAATTCCATCAGGTAGGTGCTATTATCAACCCCATTTTAAAGAAGAGGAAATTGAAGGTGAGGATCAGTGACCAGCCCAATGTCACAGAGCTAGGAAGTAAGACCTGTGGGACTCCAAGTCTAACATGCCCTATCCACCTTGCCATCCAGCTGTTATCTTAATTTATTTGGAACTTCTCATATTGCAGAGCCATGGAGTCATCACTTTTTTTTCTGTCAGACATAGATCTGCCAAACGCTTTCATTGGGTCACCAGGTCTCCTAAGATCTATAAAAAGGAATAGCAACATTGAAATGTGTATTCCTCTTTTCAGCTTCTTCTAGACTCTATTTTACTAAACTGGTTGATTCTTTCAAGGTGTCATCCTTTCAAGCATGGGTTTGCAACTCAATCAAGGGCATGTTTCCAGAAGTTAATTCCTTCACAAGCAAAGTCTGTGCTTATTCCTGATGAAGACTGATAGTGGCGGTGGCAGCAGTAGCAGGTGGCAAGTCAAACACTCAATCAAATCAACAAGCATTTGTTTTTGTTAAGTGATTGCTATGTGCTTTTCTTCATGATGCTTTTGGGCTCCAGTCCATACTTTCTGCTCTAGGACATTCGTTTCCTTGGGCCCTTTAGCTCTGACCTAAGAATCTGGGCTGAAGGTGACTATGCAAGTTTGCCCTGCCCTTCTTGGGAGGAGATGTAGATGGGGTGAAGTGGTTCTCAATTTGCTAACAATCCTTTCCCTAGAATGGAGGAGGAAAGAGGATGGGGCATTTACCTGAAAGTGATCCCTTTATATCCCTTAATAAAAAAAGAAGCAATTGTACTAAGCACAGGGGAAACAGAGAGAGGCAAAAATAGACATTACCCTCAAGGGAGCTTATATTCTGTGGGTGAGCTAAATAAATAAATAAATATATGAATGGGTACATATAAGACATACATGGAGTAGTAGATGGAAGATAACTTTAGATCATTCTTCTTCTCATATTCTTTCTTTATGACTCCCAGGTGGCCGGACTCTGTCATATCCCCCCTTTAAGTGCTCAGATCCAACTATCGCACCTGTAAAAGTCTTCTTTTCTGTATACACCAAGCTCATTCAGGTATCAGAATCTTTGCTAGATTGAAGTAGTACTTCCTCCTTTGTCCATCCCTCCTTGATTCTGTGGTCCAAGGTCTGGTTCAAATTTCACCTCCTCTAAGCTTTCCCAGACTGCTGCGATTCACAGTTTTCCAACCTCTTCTGATGGTTGCACAGGGCCACAGAATTTGGCACTAGATTAGATACTGCCAGAGAGACCCCCAAGAGAAGGATGGTTCCTTAAGAAAGTAAGGATGGCCCCAGATGGGGACCAACTGAATTGTGGGTGTGGTACCAATTGACAATTTCAGCTTAGAAGTCCTCAAAAGTCTCCTCAATCCAGCCTTTTGAGGATTTAATAATGCCAAATGAACTCTGTAATCAGATCCAATAATCCTTTCTTAGCCTTATAGAAGTTATTGTGCTTGTTGCCAGGGGAGAGTCTCTTTAGGAAACAACAGCCCAGAGAAGGTGTAAATGAATGTCTTTCCTCCAAGTCTTGAGCCAACCTCTTCAACCCACCCACCCTCCTCAAACCTTTCAGATGTAGAATGGTGCTTCCTCCTGCTAAGTGAGTCATGCCCAAGGAAACCCTGCCTGTGAACCCAGCAGCTACCTCTTTGTGGAGGGGAACATTGGCAATTCAAATAAATGAACATGAACAGTTTACCATGTTCGAGGCACTACACTGTACTTGGCTGTGGGGTTATGAAAATGAGGGGGCCTCTCCAGTTGTCCTGATCTATATCTTGCCGCTAGACCCAGATGACTCAGGAGGAGAAAGTGAGGCTGGTGACTTGGCACAGCCCTCCCTCACTTAAATCCCATTCATTGCAAGTCATGGCTCCACCCTCCTGATGTCATGGTCCTCTTTGAGAACTAAGGGCAAACAACTACAACAGCAACAAAAATGAACAATGACACTGTCTCTGCCCTCAAGGAGTTTACAGAGGGAGTGGGTGCATGACCTGTACACAAATTTCATGTTTCTGTAAAATAAATATGGATTGAGGATTACCTCAGTGTGATAGGAGGAAAGGATCAAATGCCTTAGGGAAATTTGAGGAGGGAGAAATCACTTTCAGATCACTGCTGGATGAGTCTGGGAAATCTTCTTGAATTAGGTCTTGGGAGTTTGGGACTTAAAATTGGAAAAGGCCTTAGTGATCACCATTCACAGTTTATAAGAAACAAGCACAGAAAGGGCAAGTGGAGTAGTGGCAGTGGTAGTGAGGAGAATGATGGTTTAGGAATCAGGAATCAGCCAATAAGCATGTCTTGAGGGTCTACCTTGAGTCCAGCACCATGCCAGGTGCTGGTGATACTAATACAAAGAATGATTGGATCCTTGTTCTCAAGGAGCTTCCATTCTATCTATGGTAGTATTAGCACATGCAAAATAAGTGTAAAGGGAATAAGTACAAACAAATAGTAGTTAAATAAATTGCAAGGTAGTTTGGAAAAGAGGGCACTAGCAGTTGGGGAGGTATAGGAAAGGCTTCCTATAGGAGCCTTTGGTGGTGCTGCAGCTGGATTTAAAGAAAGCAGGGATTACATGAGTTGAAGATGAGGAAGGAGAGCATTCCAGCCATAGGGGATGGATGGCTAGTGCAGAGACAGGGAGACAAGATGGAATGCCATTTGTGAAGAACATAGATAAGGCTGGTCTGACTGGATGGTAGAGTTTGGGAAGTAAAAAAAGTATGATGAGGCTAGAAAGATAGATTGAGTCCAGATTGTGAAGGGTTGTAAAAGCCAAACAGAATTTATATTTGGTCCTAGAGGCAATAAGAAGTGACTGGAATTTATTGATTAGGGGAGTGACATGGTCAGACCTATACTTAAGGAAAATCACTTTGACAGCTGTGTGGAAAGGGAACCAGAACAGAGAGAGATTTGAGGAAGGGAGGCCAACTAAAGTCATGCTGTGTGAGAAGAGAGAAGAGGTCAGATGGAAGAGATGTGGAGATGAGCAACAAAATTTAGCAATTAATAGTATATATTGGTGGCAACTTTGACAGAAGTAGAGAAGCTAGTGGGTTTGGGGGAGGGGGAAGAATAACAATGAGCAGTGTTTTGGATATGTTGTTTGAGATATCTCTGGGACAGCAGTTTGAAATATCCAGTTGGTTATGCAATACTGAGAATCTCAAGGGAGAGCCTGGAGCTATGAATCCTCAAGCACAGAGATGATAGTAAAACCCATGGAAACTGATGATGTCATCTAAAAAGAGAGAAAATATAGAAATAGATGAGAAAAGGGCCCAGGGCAGAGTTCTATGGAACACTTACTCTATTCTGTCCCAGAAACTATCTGTGTGATCTCAGGCAAATCATTTATCCTGCCTCAGTTTCCTCAACTCTAAAAGGGAGATTAACCATGCCTACTTCATAGGAGTAAAAATGAAATTATATATATTTATATTTATATAAATATAAAAAAGTATGAATGAAATACCATATTTAAAGACCTTTACAAACCTTAAAGTACCATATAAATATTAGATACTATCATTAAATGACTTGCCCAAGGTTATACAGGGAATTGAATAAGGAAAAGAATTTCAACAGTGGCCTTGCAGAGGAAGTCTATATGAGAGATGGCCTAAAAAAAATGTCCCAAAACACATAAGTATATTATGCCCTTGGGAAAAAGCTAGTCTGAATTAGATTATGGAAGACCTTAAATGCCATGCTGAGTAAGGAGTTGACATTTAACCCTATAGGCAACAGGGTACTACTGAAGATAGGGAACCATAATGAAAAAATTGAGGAGGGAGAGATCATTTTCATCTTTTCTGGGAATCAGAGAAGGGTTCCTGGAAGACATGGTATATAAGTTAGGGAAAGAAGGAAGGAAGGAAGGAAGGGAGGGAGGAAGGAAGGAAGGAAAGAAGGAAGGGAAGGAGGGAGGGAGGGAAGGAGGAAGGAAGGAAAGAAGGAAGGAAAGAAGGAAGGAAGGAAGGAAGGAAGGAAGGAAGGAAGGAAGGAAATGCATGAGGCAGAGAGAAGATGAAAGAACTAGAATGGTGGAAAGAGAGCAGATGGATTTGTCCGGGAGTGGTATATGAGATTAAACAATTCCATTAAAAAAGTACTTATTAAACTCTTTCAAAGTGCCCTGCACTGTTCAAGGACTTGAGGCAGAGATGGTATGGGGCCCAAATGAGATCATGGATGCAAAGGACTTTGTAAACCTTGCTACATAAATGCCAGTTGTTGTTGTAGTTCCTGTTGATGATGATGACAATATTATCTTCCAGTTACCAGGCCTCCAGTCAGGGATGGCTTCATTCTTTGAGCCTTCTACTATGCTCCTGCTGAGCTCACCCAATGTTTATAGAGCATTACAGTGGTATGCTGGTAAATGTTTAACAACAGGTTCCCCTGAAAAAAGTGTGTGTGCACACTTTTAAGTTTAGTCTGCATTATTAACACTTTCTTAAGCCTAGAAATCAACAAAACAATAAAGCAAACCCTGATTTATAGATTGCTATTTTCTGAGGTATAAATGCTCAAACTGATATTTTAACAATCATCTCCCAAGCAGGGGAGAACTGGCTTCAGCATAGCCTTGACTTGGGAATACAAAGACAAGAAAAATAAGAAAAGATAAGAAAAGAAAAGGAAAGAAAAGAAAAGAAATTCCTTGACCTCAAAGAGTTTATGTTTTACTATATGAAAACAATATATCCATGGATGGAAATACAGAAGACAGTTCAAAATACATGCCTGGAGCAGTAGAGAGAGATATGGATTTGGGATTCAAATGATAGCTGAAGCTGGTGGGGAGACACCATCAGAGGAGAGAATTCTGAGAGGAAAGAGGAGAGTGGCTAGGGCAGAACCTGGATATTGACTAATGGAAGATATTGACTCTACAGAAAGAGTCAATAGCCAAGTGGGCTATGGATCCTTCCTGGTTCAGTGGAAAGAAGGACAGATTTGTAATCGGAAGACCTTGGTTCAAGGCCTAGTTTTTCTGAGTCCTACCTGTGTGACCTTGGGACAACTATTTCACCACCCTGATGTTCTACTTTCTCAGCTGTGAACTAAGGGGATAGGCCTAGGTGACCTCTAAAGTACCTTCTAGTTCCTGGACCCTATGAAACTGAGAATCTGTGAATCTACTCTAGTCCAATCAAATTCTTTGACAATTTACAGAAAGCCTACTATGCACAGAGAGTTCAGCAGCTAATCAACATTTATTAGGGGGCTGTAAGACAAGTAGTGTGCTATGTGCTAGGGATATGATCTCAAGAAGCTCACAGTCTAATCAAAGACAAAATACAAACAAGTTTTATGCAGCACAGTCATCCCTTCCACATTGAAAAGGGTTGGGGAGTGGTACCTTGGCAACCTGGAAAACCTGTCTAAACATTTTTGGTCCTTCCTTCATACCAGAGAAGTCTGAATTGTTATGGTATTAAAAGATAAAATATGTTGATATCATACAATACTATATGTATATTTTATGCATTTCTGAGTTTCTAAACTTTTTCTGTGTCATCCGCTGGTCTTCAAGTATTATCTGCAACTTCTATAAAACTTTTTCCATTTAATTCCTTATGCTCCCCTACAAAATATCAAAACTGTTATGGGGAAAGTCTCAGTGTGGAAGGGATAACTGTACAGGATCAACTGGAAATGATCAATAGAAGGCAGGCTCTAGAGAGAGGCTTAAGACATAGTCCTCCCATTAAGGAGTTACAAACCTGTACGTATAAGGGAGGAGGAGGCATCTGACTTAGAGGCTGCAGAGAAGAGAAAGGAACTGTCTTTTCCTCTGCTCTTACCTCTCCTCCCTCCCTCCCCCCAATCTAGGAACTGACTAGCTCTAAATACGGTTGCTTTTAGTTAATAGCTGTTTTCCCATCAGATCTCCTAGATTCAATGAATTTGGGGAACCTTTCTGTCATACTTTAGCATTAGAAGTTGTTGGTTTTTTGGGGCGTTTTTATTTTTGTTTTGTTTGTTTGTTTTCAGCTGAAAGGAACCTCAGAGACCATCTGGTCCAACCCTTTCATTTCGCAGACTAAAAGATCTGAGGTCGAAAGAGAGGAAGTGGCTGGCTGGTAAGTCACACTGAAAGCCAGTGGCAGAAGTAGGACCAGAGCCCTGCTGGGTCTTCTGGCTCTCAGGCCGGTCCAGGCTGTTGGAATGCATGCAATCAGGCGAATCACACCTTCCTCCACATCCCCAAGCTATACATACAGCACAGGGCAAACAGATGTGTTTGAGCTGAAGCTCACAGGAAACAGGCAGCTATTCTTTCATAGAAAGGCCACAAGGGGAAAAAAAAAAAACATAAAAGCTCATCTAATTTGCAAGAGTAAACAGGAAAATGGGGTGGGAGGGGAATGAGCAGTGGGAAGAAGAGGGAGAAAGAAGAAGGCTAAGAGAGGCTACTTTTCAACAGTAAAAATTAAAAACAATCGACAGGAAATAAAATTTCACAACTTAGAAAAACGTAAGAGTTTTGATGAGTCAGATCTAATGATTTCAGTATTATTAACATCATCATATGAGTATTTATAAAGGGTTTCCAGCGTTGAGCATACAGATCATATAAACAGGTCTACCTGCTTTGGGTGCATTTATTCTCCTTAACCAAAGAAAACATAGGCTCTTTCTTCTCTGTTTCCTAGTTTACTTTGCACCTGGCCTCTCAAAATCGCTTCTTTACTGACAGATATCATTATTGTTATTGTTTAGTTGGGTCTGACTCTTCATGAATCTATGTGGGGCTTTCTTGGTAAAGATACTGAAGTGGTTTGCCGTTTCCTTCTCCAGCTCATTTTACAGATGAGGAAACTGAGGCAAACAAGTTTAGGTGACTTACCTAGGGTCACACAACTAGTAAGTGTCTGAGGCTGGATTTGAACTTCCTAATTCCAGGCCTGGTGCTCTATCCATTGCACCACCTAGCTGTCCCTGACAGACAGCATTACTTTAGTCTCTTTCTGATTTATTGTGCATGGACTACTGAAGTAACCTCAAAACACCACTTTGCTCTGCCAACTCTCAATACTCCAAAACCTTCAAGAGCTCCACATTGCCTACCACATCAAATCCAAACCACTTTCTGCCTGATCAAAGAGAGCATTAAAAAACAAGCTCTGTGTGTGTGTGTGTGTGTGTGTGTGTGTGTGTGTGTGTGTGTTAGGACATATGGCCTTATGAATCTGAGAGACTGGAAAAATAATGATGGCTTTGATAGAAATCGGGAAGCTAGAAGAGGGTTAGGTTTGGAGGAAAAACAATAAGTTCTATTTGGAGGATGTTGAGTTTGAGACATTGGACTTTTATTTTTGTGTTTATATTGTGTTATCTCCCCACATAGAATGTAAGCTCCTTGAGGGCTTAGGTTATTTCACTTCTGCCTTTTTTGGCTCCACCTCCTGGCTTCCCTAGTTTCTTTCAAATCTCAGCTAAAATACTATGCTTTTTCTGGTCTCTGTTTATGCTAATGCCTTTCCCTCTGTAATTATCCTTAATTTATCCCATGTATATCTTTTGTGTGTGTGTGTGTGTGTGTGTGTATAGACAATATAGCATGTTGTCTCCCCTATTAGACTGGCAACTCCTTGGTTTTTCTTGGTACTTCCAGCACAAAATGCTTAATGAAGTAACTAATAAATGCTTGTTGATTGATCTTTTAAACATCAGTATTCTCATTATGATGCTATGAAATTACAAACAATGAAATACTGCCATCTAAGAGGAATCAGAAGCAACTGGTTTTCCAAAAAAAGAGTAGAAAAACTTATGGTAAACAATTATGCTGCAAGATGTTAGCAATAGACTTGTGCCAAAGAAGTGGTGAAAGAGAAAGAAAGAAAGAAAGAAAGAAAGAAAAAAGGAAGGGAGGGAGGAAGGAAAGAAACAAAGAAACAAAGAAAGAATTTGTTTTAAAACAAGGAGAAAGGAAGGAACAAAGGAATGAAGGAAGAAAAAGAAAGACTAGAAAAAAATGACCCAAAACATGTACAGTTAGCAAACATGTCAGGCCATTCACATAGCAGAAGCACGGGGTAAAAGATGGATGGATGATCCAAGTTCTGAGCAATGATTCACCAGATAGTTAAAAAACCCCAAGGAACTACAGGAATGTCTCCAGCTCATTGGGCGGTTGCTTTATGGAATGTTTACATGAAGACATGAACAAGCATCACACAAGCAATGAAAGGGTTGAGATCTGAGTGTGCTGAAGAATGTGTAAAGCAATCAGAACAAGTTACATTCACAAAGGGAACTCAGAGGTTCCAAAGACAGGGCTGGCCTTTGTGTTAGACTGGACATTTCTCCAGGTTTAATTTTTCCTCTACCTGAAGGGTGATAGAACTCTACTTTAACTGGAATGGAAATGATGGAATCTTAGCATTGGGGAGGAATAGGGGACAACTTAACAGGGTCAAAACTGGAAGGGGGTTTAGAGACCATCTAGTTCAAACACCTCATTTTACAGATGAAGCAGCTGAGGCCCAAAGAAGGGAAGTGAATTATATAGTGTCACGTAGCAAATTAGTAGCGGAGCTGGGACTAAAATCCAAGTTTCCTGACTCATCGGCTTTGTGTTTAAGCAATGAGATTGCCTTAAGTATAACCTTAAGTGTAAGTGGTGTCAGGAGCCAGGGTGCCTAAAATTATACTACTTAAAAATAATTTCTTCTGGTTAAATTTTGCTCTCTCCATTCAGTTCTCACTCCCTTAAAAAAAGAAAAAACATTGGGTGGCTAGGTGGTGCAGTGAATGCAGTGCTGGCTCTGGAGTCAGGAAGACCTGAGTTCAAATGTGACCTCAGACACTTGACACTCAACTAGATGTGTGTCCTTGGGCAAGTCACTTAACCCCAATTGCCCTGCCCTTCCCCCCCCCAAATGCCCAAAAACCACAACAGCATGCAAATATCTGTCAAAGTGTAGCATTATGTCATTAGGTGGGATAAATAGAGTTTATCAGATCAGTTTCCTCCTGGATAAATGCAAAGAAGAAGGGAGATAGGTCCTCTGGGGAGCCAATGCTAAGCAATGGGAAACCAGTGAAAAAAGAACCCTGCCAAAGATAATGTTACATTTCTCCACTTTACCAGGGAAAGACTTTTCTATTGAGTAGGCCAGTTGGGTGGAGCAGGCCCCAGGCTAAGCTGCCTAGTGAATTACTGGCATGAATGTAGCCCATTTGGGGAATGACACCATTTCCCCAGGAAATAGAAGGTCAACGGTAGCATCTATTTTTCAACAAACATCCCCGTCACTGGAAATCCCTCCCTCTATCCCTCCGTTTTGCTGCAACAATAGAAGATACTGGATTTAGAGAAAAGTTGCCTTCTTAGCATAGCTCTTTTCCTTCTTCAGCTTTTTCCCCCATCTTTCTAGATGCATCATAGTGTATAGTGGAAAGAGTACTTGGAATTAGGATTGGCCTGGTTTTGAACTCTAATTTTAACACTTAATAGTTATATGCCCTCATCAAGTCTCTCTGAGACTCAATTTCTCCATCTGTAAAATGAAGATAATAATATTTACCTGATGTGATTCATATAGTTTTCTGTGAAAGATACTAACTCAAAGTCAGCAGTAGTTAAACCCAGATCTCCTGACACCTGCCGTATCTGGAGAGGCAGCTCAGTGTGGCACTGTGTAAAGAGTACTGGACCTGAAATCAGAAAGACCTGAGTTCAAATACAGACTCAGAAACTTACTAGCTGTGTGACCCTAGGTGAGTCACTTAACCTCTGTCTGTCTCGGTTCTCTCAACTATAAAATGGGAATAATAATAATAACAGCACTTACCTCCCAAGGTTGTTGTAAAGCTCTTTGCTCAGTGCATAGTAAGTACTTAATAAATGTTTGTTTCCTGCCTTCCTAGTTGGGACTGTTTTCACTGTATGAAACAACTAAAAGAAGCTTTGGCATTAGAGGTTCAGTTTCACCTCTGATGTTTTCTCCCTATGTGACTCTGGGAAAGTGACTTAGCCTCCCTGAGCCTCAGTTTCCTCATCTGTAAAATGAGTGGATTGGCCTGCATGGCCTCTGAAGGCCCTTTTTTTCTCCAGGTCTGTGATCCTATCATTACCTCCTTTCTTGCTGGCACATTCTGGGAATGCTTACACTGGACACTTAGTCAAAAGCCTTCCCCCTCTCCTAGTCCTTTATTTCTCCTATCTCTCCACCTCCATCCCCAATTAAGTACTGCAGAGACCAAGAAACGTCAGAGGCTCTGCTCTTTGTTCCAGACCAGTCACACAGGCAGGGCCTAGGCAGGTACCAGCCTTCCTCTCTGGGAATGGCCCTAGACTCAGAAGATGAGGCCATTCCTCTGTGATCACCTTCTTTCCTGAGATGTTTTGATTCTAATCATCTCTATATCTTAGAAACATTGTTAAGTCAAGGACAGTTGAAGAGAACCAGAAAGGTTCTCCCTTTGGGCAATAACTGGGGTGCCTGTTTTTCAGTTTACTTCTAATCAGCTCAGTTCAATGGGCATTTTATTCAGCATCTGCTATATACATAGGCTTATTCTAGGTGGAATGGTGTGAGAGAAAGGAGAAGATGGCTTTCACCTCAAAGAGTTCACAGGAAAGACAGTATGTGTACTGTACGTGTACAGTTTTAGGAACAGAACATTTAAACTGGTGTAATAGCAATCAGTTTAGCAGATACTTAGCACTTAGTAACTTAGGGCTAAGTATGGAAAGTGTGAGCCCTGTCCACTGTTGAGAAGGTGTGAACTCCCCTATTGACCTGGAAGAAGGCTATTGGCTGAGACAGGAGGCCAGTGCTGTATATAAAGAAGAATTCTAGAGACAGAGACAGAGAGAATTGGTATTTTCCTGTTGGAGGAAGCAGGATTGTCTCAGCAGCTGGGAGCTGAAGAAGTGAGTAGGAGTTTTCCTGAGAGAGAGAGAAAGAGAGAGAGAGAGAGAGAGAGAGAGAGAGAGAGAGAGAGTTTTTCTCCCAATATCTGGAAGCTGACTGAGAAGTGGGATGGAGTTTTCCTGAGACCAGAATCTGGT